>CM060630.1:15485000-16005000 GCA_030578275.1 Meda fulgida
GCCAAACCTCACCTGAACCTCCTCTCCGTGCTCCCCGACCACCTCCACCAAGCGTGAAAGCAGGTCTGAGACGGCCAGCGCTGAGAGGGGCTGCCGCAGAGCTCTGAACACCTGGAAGGAACGTCCAGCGTAATGCCTGGAGGAGCTACACAGAGCCATCTGCAACGCCACTTCACTCAACTGCTGCTCAAGCCGAATGTCTACAAACACACAGAACATGCAAACAGACATTCAGAAGTGGCCAAAAGTGATGTCCAAAGGGGATATTTGTTTTTAATTACCCTTCAAGAATATGAGGAAAATATTTAATTTAAGGTATTTATCTGATTAAATTATTTGGCAAAAAAGGCAAACTACAGGTTTTATTTTACTATGCAAAAAAAAGAAAATGACAGCCAGGCCAAAAATTACATCCACACAATTTGACATGAAAATATCATATCATAGGGAAAAAAAACATATATTTTTTAAAACTTTTTTGCACAGTTTCACATAATGCTTACAAAATCTTAAACAAATTTGTAATAATATTTAAGTAAAGAGAGAAGATGTCAAATTTTCCTCGGCTGGACATCACTTAGTATATTATAAATAGCAATAAAACGTCACAAGCTGCACCCAGGTAATGTAGATGAACACTGGAATGAGTAAAGACAAATGTGGCTTACCTGATTTGGACTCTTTGAACACAGACATCACATGTCGCAGGAAGTTGGTAAGTTGCTCTGTGCTTTTTGATTGTTGATTCTTAGGAGTGATATCCTCATGGCTCCATAACGGCCCAAAAGGCCTAAACAAACCATGAAAATATCTTTTTAATCTCTTACATATTACACTATAAATTATGTTGATGACAGGAAAAGCCACTTTCACCTGATCAGCAGAGCCATATGTTTGATTATTTCTTACTTGCCACTAGATGGCGGACTAGGCTGCAAGATTCTATTTCCCTGCGAACCAGCACATGTGCTTTTGTGTTTCTTAAATCACATTGTGGTGCATTAAAGATGAGCTTATAGTTTTCCAGATAAACTAAATAATCAGACAGCCATTGCTGTATTTTAAACACACACGATAGAAACCTTTTAGAGAGTAGGTGAAAAATAGTTTGAAACAATATTCAAGTGAAAGAAGTTGTTTCCCCATCCTGTACATGTAGACTTGTTCACACTATCACACAAATCCAGTCTTGTTTCATATCCAATCCAAAACTTTTCTCTGTTCACCATGTCTGTTGACTCCATAATTATAATCCTAATACTACCAGCTTGATGCAAGATTTTGTAGTTTGCAAGTAACATACAGATCCATGTGCAAATATCAGTGCTGCCAGTCTTAAAAATGGGATTTGCAAAACTGTTTGGAATTGTCAGCAGTGTGAACATAGTCTGAAAGAACCCACACCAGCACCAACATCAGACGCCCATTAAAACCGCACCACAGCGAGAACAGCTCTGATGTAGACTGATGAAATACATGCTACATACAAGTCTGTAATATCCTGAGTGTTGTCAGATGTAAGACGCGTCAGGTGTGTCAGTTCTTGAATCAGTTCCTGAACAGCTCTGGAATATTCACATGAAATGACCTTTCATTTTAGTTACAGTGAAGATAAACTGAAAAGAACTCAGATTCATTTAACGGCGAAGCTTTCACACTTAAAGCGCAGCCTGCATGGAGGCTATTTGGCCAATGTTAAAATGTATTTAATAGTTAAACATTTTATGATGTGGATTTCACATACTGTAAGTTCAATATAATAAAAAAAACATTACAGCATTTATCTGCCTATCACACTAGCATTCAAAAGTCTTTGAAAGGAGTCTCTTATGCTCACCAAGGCAGCATTTATTTAATCAAAAATACAATCAAAACAGAAATACTGTGAAATATCATTAGAATTTAAATAACTGTTCTCCATGTTAATATATTTTAAAGTATATTTCATTCCTGTGATGGCAAAGCTGAATTTTCAGCATCATTACTCCACTCTTCAGTGTCACATGATCCTTCAGAAATCATTCTAATATGCTGACTAGGTGTGCAAGAAATATTTATTTTTATTATCAATGTATGTATTGCATTGTAATGCAACCATGATGCATTTTTCTGGATTCTTTGATAAACAGAAAGCTCAAAATAACAGTATTTATTTCAAATAGAAATCTTTTGAAACATTACAAATGATCAATTTAAATACAACAAAAAGTACTGTCCTTGAACGATAGTGTAAACATCACTAAATTAATTTACCCAGATCACGAAACAATTCTAGGTTTGTATACCTGGTAGTGAGAAACTCAATGAGTTTGCTGCTCTTGTCATCATCTTCAGTGCTGCTCTCCATTTGCTCCACCTCTTCCTGGGCCAGATGAGGCAGGTTGGAGCTGCTGCCTCCGAGGCTCAGGCTGGAAGAGGTAGAGGACGAACTGAGGCCGGAATCTGGCACTGGAGACGACTGGCCATTCCGCAGGAAGTCCACACCACCTGAACACCACACGTAGGGTGAGTAAAAAGGTTTGGAACGGAACGAGCTCTGAAGATGAACCTACATTTCAAGTGATTTTAGGCAAGTCAAACAAACAGCGTGATAACATTCCTAAATGAGCTAAATCACAGACATTAAAGAACATTATTTCTATCGCTATGCTGTTATGACAGGGGCTGGTTACTGACATCGTATCAACATCATATTGACTTGGCTAGACATGCTTTAACAGTATGACAACAGTGAGACCACCCTCTTTGTGCAACGATGGTCCCTTTGGAGCAAGAAGATAAAAATAGTGCATAGGAATGCTCTTATCAGACGTTTAGATGCTCTGTGTACATATAATTGTTTTTGGCCACACTTCCAGAACTTGTTCTTGCACAGATAAGAATTCTCACCCTCCACAGGATTTTAACATGACCGCATTCTCCAAAGCTATGTGTCAAATACCAAGGCCAATGTGTAAGTGTTCATGCAAGCAGGCTGTGATAAACAGGATTCATAAAAAGTTGCTAAATTTGTCTTCTTCAAAGCAGAATTTCACAATATGTAATACAATGTAGAGCTTTGCAAAGTGCAAAGCATTCATCATTTCAAGGTCTAACAGTTATAATTAGAGCCCGACGATATATCGGCGCCCAAATATTATCGGCCGACATTAGGCATTTTCCTAACTATCGGTATCGGCATTAATAATGGCGGATAAATGAATATTCTAAAAAAAATGCGGGTGCGGTGAATCATGTAAGGGTGGCGATGCCAATAAAGCACATAAAAGCTGTCACAAAGTACTGGCAAAAGTGATGATTGTGAATACATCAAATATAGCAAGGAGACATTTTAATTGTTTATTAATAAACAAGTGTTTTCAGTCAGTGTCGCTGCAAAGTTGACAACGCTGACTCGCGATCTTCAGTGAACATGCCAGAGAGAAATGCACATTTCATATGGATTACAGCAGAGAGCAGTCTGTCTTTCGTTTTGAATTGTTCTGTTTAAAAGTAGACATTTCAATATAGATATTTCTCAGGTCTATACGCTGAGTTTCGGTTAATTTACTGAGTTTCGGGTTCATTTATGAGACGAGTTGCAGTTCAAGCGCCGGCGCCTCCGTGTCGAGATTATCTATTGTCCGCTATATTTACTTCTTATTTATTAAATCCAGGCAATTGGTTGATGAAACATTGATTAAAATTAAGATACAATTAATAAAAAACGGAATTCACTTTAATGAAAGGCTTTGTGCTTTCTGTTTGAGGTCTCTGTGAAAGTTTTAAAGCACTTCAGTGCCGCTTTCTGTCACGGTTTATGAACTCACTGTCTCTCTCGTCTCGCGTGCGGTTGTTGTGTGTGTGTGTGTGTGGGTGTGTCTATGGGCGTGGTCACTGGTCACTGCTGTTCAGCAGCGCCAGCTGGTTTCAATCCGTTTGTCCCTTTATAAGTTCTGTAACTGGTGTCTCATGTTGTCAGATCGTTGTGGTTTCCCTGGTGTGTTCCTGTGTTCGTGTTGGATCGTGTTTCGTGTTGGATCGTGTTTCGTGTTTCGTGTTGGATCGTGGATTTCCCTGTGTTCTTCGTCTCATCTGGATTCTTCACCTGCACTGGATTGCCGCGCACTTCACTGGGTCTTCACGGGAGATCACCAGCACCAGTCGTCCACCGAGGTCCCTGTGTCACCTTCCACCGAGCGCTGATCGTCTGACCTGCACCTGTGGAGATTACCTGTGTTTTGTGTTTACTGCGTGTCTTGTGACACTCGAATAAAGAGTCTTTGCAGTTACATCCGTCTCTGTGATCCATTACAGAACAATCTGACCATCATTATGGATGTAGCAGAGACCGCAACCTGGGACGAGTTCGCCGCTCGAAGCATCTCGAGGATGGATTCCCAAGAGGAGACCATCGCCAATTCAGGTCGGGCGATTCAAGCGCTCGTGACACAGGTGTCCGAGCTCACCCAGCAATTTCAACAACTCAGATTTCCCACTGCGCCACCCACACCGCCTGTACAACCCATTCCACCGCAGCCGCACCAGCAACGTGAACCTCGTCTTCCCACGCCTGAGGGCTATGCAGGTGAACCTGAGTACTGTAGAGCCTTTTTGACTCAGTGTTCGATGTATTTCTCGTTACAGCCACTGACGTTCAGCCAGGAACAGACGAAGGTGGCCTTCGTTCTCACCCTGTTGTCTGGAAGGGCGGCTCTTTGGGGGACGGCGGTGTGGGAGAACCAAGACCCATGCTGCACCTCGTTCCTGGCACTCTCCGAGGAGATGAGACGTGTGTTCGATCGACCAGTAGCGGGTAGGGAGGCGGCCAGACTACTCGCTGATCTCCGCCAAGGTAACGGCTCGGTGTCGGAATATTCCATTCAGTTCCGCACCCTGGCTGCAGAGTGCCGTTGGAAAGAGGAGGCGCAGTGGGACCGATTCCTGCATGGGTTGGCTGATCGTGTCCAGAGGGAGATATATTTGCTCGATCTTCCCACAAGCCTTAATGGACTAATCGAATTGGCATTAAGAGTAGACGCACGACTGGATCGCATGGGCCGCTTTCAGCAGAGGAACCAATTTTGCGGCATGGAGACTCTGCGCGACGACAATCTGGACACGGTCAGCCCCGCTTCCGATCCTGAACCCATGAAGGTGGGTAGGGCTCGCCTTTCCCGGGAGGAGAGAGAACGGCGGAGATCCCAGGGACTGTGTTTGTACTGTGGTAAAGCGGGCCACTTCATCTTCGCTTGGTAAAAGATCAAGCCCGGTAGTAACAATGAGGCTACTATCGGGTGGGATCTCCGCTGGGAAGACCTCATCGTCACCATCATCATCTACTCTCCTTCCGGTAAGACTTAGGTGGGCGACTCACACGCACGACACTAAGGCTTTGGTGGATTCGGGAGCTGAAGGTAATTTTTTGGACTCTGGACTGGCTCAACGCCTTCATCTTCCCATCTCCAGGCTCACACACACGATTTCCGTTAACGCTCTCAATGGACAATAACTTCCTCAGATTTCTCACACCACTGAACCCATCACACTCATAACATCTGGCAACCACAATGAGACCATAACATTTCTACTCCTGGACTCCCCACTGGCACCCTTGGTGCTGGGTCACCCCTGGTTACGGCAACACAATCCCAGAATCGATTGGGGTCACAATTCTGTTTCCATGTGGAGTAATGTGTGTCATGAGTCTTGTCTTGTGTCAGCGTGTTCGTCTGTTCCTGTGTCTGTGTTTCAGGAGGAGGCGGTGAATTTGTCTAACGTGCCCAAGGAGTACCAGGATCTGAAGGAAGTGTTCAGTAAGTCTCGGGCTGCTTTTCTTCCTCCTCATCGTCCCTATGACTGTGCCATAGATTTAGTGCCAGGTCAGTCTCCGCCTAAAGGCAAGTTATATTCACTTTCTGTTCCAGAGAGGGAGGCTATGGAGAAATATATTTCTGATTCTCTAGCTTCCAAATTCATCAGACCTTCCTCATCTCCAGCGGGGGCGAGGTTTTTTGTGGGTAAGAAGGACGGATCCCTGCGACCGTTTATTGATTACAGAGGGTTGAACAACATCACGGTAAAGAATACTTATCCTTTGCTGTTGATGTCTTCGGCCTTCGAGCGGTTACAGGGAGCATCCATTTTCACAAAATTGGATTTACGTAACGCTTATCATTTGGTTCGCATAAGGAAGGGCGATGAATGGAAGACCGCCTTCAATACCCCTAGGGGGCACTTTGAATATTTGGTCATGCCGTTCGGGCTGTCCAACTCCCCAGCGGTCTTCCAAGCACTCGTCAATGACGTGCTGAGAGATATGTTCGACCAATTCATTTATGTCTACCTGGATGACATTTAGATTTTTTCATCTTCTCTCCAGGAACACGCTCAGCACGTCAGACGAGTGCTTCAGAGGTTGCTAGAGAAGGGGCTTTTTGCCAAGGCGGAGAAATGCGTTTTTCATGCACAGTCTGTTCCTTTCCTAGGGTACATCGTCTCATCTGAGGGAATGCGTATGGATCCTGACAAGGTTAAGGCTGTGATAGATTGGCCTAGCCCAGATTCCCGTAAGGCCCTACAGAGGTTTCTGGGGTTTGCCAATTTTTATCGGCGTTTTATTCGCAACTTCAGCCAACTAGCCTCACCTCTGACTGGCTTGACCTCCCCCAGAACGACGTTCAGGTGGTCTGATGCAGCTGAGGCTGCATTCACCAAACTCAAGAGGCGCTTCAGTTCGGCTCCCATCCTCGTTGCCCCTGATTCATCATGTCAGTTCGTGGTGGAGGTCGACGCGTCAGAGGTGGGGGTAGGAGCAGTTCTCTCTCAACGCTCTCCTTCATATGACAAGATGCATCCTTGCGCGTTTCTTTCTCATCGTTTATCACATGCCGAACGTAATTATGACATCGGCAACAGAGAGTTGTTGGCAGTCAAGTTGGCACTGGAGGAATGGCGTCACTGGTTAGAAGGGTCAGGGGTACCTTTTATCGTTTGGACCGATCATAAGAACCTAGAATATATCAGAACCGCTAAAAGACTCAACTCTAGGCAGGCTCGCTGGGCACTTTTTTCCGGACGTTTTGACTTTTCTCTCTCGTACCGCCCGGGTTCTAAAAACATCAAACCCTATTCCTAATCTCGTGTTTTTGACCAATCCGAACGCCCGGCTACTCCCGAGTGTATTTTACCTGAGACATTAGTGGTCTCCACTCTCAGATGGGAGGTCGAATCGAAGGTCATGAAGGCCTTGGAAGGGGTAACGCCTCCGCCTGATTGCCCACCGAATCGTTTATTTGTGCCGGAGGGGTATCGGTCCGACGTCATCCGGTGGGGTCATTGCTCCAGTGTAGCTTGTCATCCTGGGGTCAATCGCACCAGCTTTTTGGTCAAAAAACGATTCTGGTGGCCATTGATGGCTCGTGACATCCACAGTTTTGTTTTGGCTTGCTCGGACTGCGCCACTGGTAAGACTTCCAATCGACCCCCAGATGGGTTACTACAACCGCTGTCTGTCCCTTCGAGACCCTGGTCCCACATCGCGCTACATTTTATTACCGCCCTCCCGCCCTCCCAGGGCAAGACGGTCGTTTTGACTGTCGTGGACCGATTCTCGAAGGCGGCCCATTTTATTCCCTTGCCTAAATTACCCTCCGCCAAGGAGACAGCGGTAACTGTCGTAGATTACGTCTTTCGCTTACATAGCCTCCCGACGGACGTGATCTCCGACAGGGGTTCCCAGTTTGTGTCCAAATTTTGGCAAGATTTTTGTAAATTACTGGGGGCGACTGTCAGTCTTTCTTCGGGTTTTCACCCCCAAAGCAATGGTCAGACCGAGAGAGCCAACCAGGATTTGGAGAGAGTGTTGCGATGTGTGGTTTCCAGGAATCCTTCCTCCTGGAGTCAGCAACTCTCTATGGTGGAGTACGCCCACTATTCATTGCCAGTGTCAGCCACGGGCCTCACTCCGTTTGAATGTAGTCTAGGTTACCAGCCACCAGTTTTTGCTAGTACGGAATCCGAGGTCGTGGTCCCCTCCGCTCACGCCTTCGTCCAGAGGTGTATCCACACTTGGAAGAGAGCCCGTGAGACTCTTCTCCAAGTGGGGGCGCGCACCAAGGCGAAAGCCGATCGCCACCGGTCGAAGCCTCCCGTATACATGGTGGGTCAAAAAGTGTGGCTTTCTACTAAGAACATTCCTCTCCGGTCCGTATCTAACAAACTTGCTCCCAAATTTATCGGCCCATTCCCTGTCACCAAGATCATTAGTCCGGTGGCAGTCCGCCTCAAACTCCCTCCTGCGTACAGGAGAATTCATCCCGCCTTCCATGTGTCTAAGATCAAACCTGTGTTTCATTCACGAATTAATCAAAAGTTTGTACACACCAATAGGAAAATGTGTCCAAAATTTTGACTGGTACTGTACTATAATACACATACATAATATTGCTACTGTATTATAATATACATATAAATAATATCGGCCGATATATCGGAAACTGGCTTTTTTATCGGTATCGGCATCGGCCCCCAAAAATCCATATCGGTCGGGCTCCAGTTATAATAAATGTAATTTATATAAAAAAATGAATGCAACTGCATCATAGTTTCAAAGTACTTATTTGAACTGATCCAAGTTGTATGTATCATTTTTTATATATGGCTTGTGAAGGCCTATACAGCATATCTTAAATATGATCAATACTTTGCAGTAAAACTTTTTGTATACAATCTCTTCTGACGGTCACAGTGATTTACCAAGTAAAACATGTTCCTGGATCAATATATTTTGTTGATCCCGGAACAACATTCCTGTCTGAAAATGTACTTCTAACCTTATCCCTACCCCTAAACATAACACTACCGATAAAATCTCCCTAAAATCAGACTGAAATCAGGTGAATAACACTGATGTAGAAGCACCTAACCCTGGTTGTAAGCCTAAAATTCATGTAAACTTGTCCCTCAAATCTGATTGGTTGATTGGAATGTTGATCCAGGAACATGCTGCACTTGATGAAATCATTTTCACTGTCTTCTGACCCCTGGCACTAATATCCATGCTCTTCGAAATGTAGAATGATTTTTAACACATTTTACAAAATGTAAGCCTCTGTGTTGTGATGCAGATGCTGATTTTGATAAAGTAATGGTAAGAATAACTTTTATAATGTTACTGATATTTTAAAATGAATATGCCAAGGATTTAAATCAATCTTAATGTTACATTTTGTACTATAAAAAAAATGTTTTATGTTGTATACATATTCAATATATATATATATATTTATTTTTTTATATATATAATATATTTATGATTTATTTTTAACCTGGTTTTATCCTTGGTTGGCACTGGCATTAAAACTTTGAGTACAACAAGGAAATAAACAAATAAATAAATACATTTAAAGCAATATATTTTTTGTTCAATAAATAACCATAAAATCCTGATGTATGAAATCTAATATATAAAAACAAACATTTAAAATAAATGTTCCTGACATATTTTGAGTGTTAAGTCTACTACCTGTGTAGAACTCAGGCTGGTAGACGGTTTTGAAGGTCAGGCTCTTGTTGCTGTTGGCATCTCTGGTGTTTAGCAGAACTGAGGCAATGAGGCTGAAATTGTTGTTGCAAGATAACGTGATGAGAAGGTGCAAGAGGAGCCTCTTACAATGTTCAAACACCTCTGGGCGGTAGTGGTCCATACCTAAAAAAAGAGCCATTGTAAAGGTTTACATTTGTACTTACATTCATTCAGTATTGTTTAGGGCCATTTGAGGGGTTGTTGGTTAAGTGGGAATATCTGGTTCAAGAATTTACTTTTTCATGGATTTTTCTTTTTGAGTCTGTCAACACCTAAATATTGTTTTGATTTGAAATTAATAAAGATCTCAATCCACAGGGATACATATATTTCACATACCTCTAAAAAAGACATGCTAAACTACTGCTTTCACTGACAATATTGTTCTCATAGCAAGCCAAATAGTTATAGTCATAACACATTCAGGGATGCAATGGCTCAGATGAGATTAGATTAAAAAAAAATAAAAAAAAGATCTGACAAAAGTAAATTCATTTTGGAAATAAATACCATGTACTACAGTAAAAGCAATACTTTTCATCTGAGCACACCTGACTCCTGCATTGCAGCCTTAATCTAGAGGGTCTAATCCCTGATCAAATCTCCCGCATCGTGATGAGAACAGAACACAGAGGCTCTACTGACCCAGGAAACAGGCATGGAGCAGTAGAGGGAGGTGTAGGGCCCAGTCCTCCTTCACGCTGTGATCCACCACCAGCTCCGTCATGAAGATCACTGCTATGTTACACCTGAACCAGACAAAACAAACTGCTCTTTCAGTACATTAACAAGAAAAACACATACCATCAATGACCTTTCAAAAAGAACAGAGCATGTTCACAGCTGTGACTGAGTGACAAAAAAAAATTCTTAAAGGAACTATGTTGGTTTTGTCATTACATTGACGATGGGCATTTTTATCATAGTTCCCAAGTAGATGTTAAAACGAACATTGGTAATCTGTTATCGTAGTTTTTCGGGTCAAAGGGGCTCTGGCGACAGCACTGCAGCTTCTGATCATCTATTTTCCATCTGTCTGATAAATGCGTGAGTGATATGCTTTAAGATTGCAGGATTACATAATCTGCGGGACTGATAAGAATTGATTTTGATGAGAGATTAAATTAAACCGAGTCAAGTTACAGTGCTTTAAAAGCCAGTGTGTAATTCTAGACTGGGTGACTGACTAGACGTTAACAGTGAATCTAAATCTGAATAAAAGGTTGTTACATAATATGAAGAAGTAGAGTATTGTAGAGTTTTTGTAACTTAATGACTGGTTTAACGTAAATAAATAAATCATAAATATGCAACTATCACTATCTATCACTTACGATAGATATCTATGGCTGGAAATTTTAAAGTTAATTACGATCATATTTTTGTTAAAGCATTTTTATATTCTTCAATAACAAAAAAGTTTCATTGGCGACCTTTTTTTTCCATGACTAAGACAAGACGATTACAAGATGTCAATAATGTCATTAAACGATAACTGTGACTATATAACTTATAATTTTCACAGACATTTCTCCTCCTCCATTCACCTATGGAGTTATGAGTTTATGAGTTATGGTTAAGCTTTCAAAATATGAAAACTGCTTAAAAATAATAATAATAAATAAATAAATAAATAAATAAAATAAAAAAATAATAATACTCCGGAAGCTTGACCTGTGGAGGGGTCCTCGTGGAGTGATGGTTTCGGGTAGATAATCGACCAGCGGTGCCCAACAGCCTCCATTAACTGGCATGGGAAGAGGAAGCGGCTGATTGGTTTCCAGTACACTTATAAGCCACATGGCATATGGTGGGAGCGGCTCACCTGCAGACAAAGCAAAAAGAGTCAAAACAACACGCCATGCCTGGCAGGTATGCCTTTCATCTGTGAGACTAGTAATAAAACAGGATACAACTTTACCCTCAAGTATGAGTGGTATGTAGACAGACAAACTCCGCAACTGTCATACCTCATGCGTAATGCAATCACGCTCAAAAACCATTTATCTTAAGCTATCTCAAGCTGAAATGTATTACCTGAGCCAGCTATCAGAAATATCTCAAATTCAGGAAAGAAATGACATGGTCTACACTAAAACAAAAGTTATTTTTAATAATATTTAACGCCCTTGGGCCAGAACTGTCTCGACGTCTATGGCCAAAGGGGCATCATCACAATTTAGACTTCAAGAAATTTAACTTGACATTGCTCAGAAGCTCCTCCATTGTATAGAATAAATATCAATCATTCCTGAACTGTTTTGGTCCCTCTGTAGGGTTATGAACTTTACTCACTCTTTTCCTCGTCGTAGGAACCTCCAGAACTGCTGCTGTACCGAGACTCCAGGCGGTTATGTGCTCGTAAGATGTTGCTCAGCCTTTGGTGGACAGAAAAAAAATATCCATATGTATATGATGTATACTGTATGATGCAGTTGCAGAATCAAATTTAAACATGCAAAATCATTTTGTTATTGATCAAGGCAGTTAACCTTAGGTTGCTCCAGGGGAAATGTAAAGCAAGACTCTTTAGATAAAGGTGTCAGCTTCAAGCTTATGATTGTAATGCTCCTTGTGGGTTTAACCTCAAACTATCATAAAAAAGGAACAGGGAAAATAGTCCTATGCATATATGTAAATTGTGTGGTTTGTGGGACATACCTGTCATCACATTCCTTTGTGATTGGCGAGTTATCCGTGTCAGGGATGTTTTCCTGGCCACACACTAATGTTTTGCTACTGGAAGGCGGACCTTTAGAGACATATTTATTAATATAGCATGTGTCATGTGATGTTCAGTATATGATCAACACATGATCACTATTTCACCTTCATTTTGCTTTTTACTGTTTTGTCTTGACAGATATATACAATTCAGTTATATTCAGAATACAGTATTGTTCAAAAGTTTGGGGTTGATAAGATTTTGTAATGTTTTTGAAAGAAGTGTCTTATGCTCACCAAGCATTTATTTGATTAAAAATATCGTAATGCAGTAATATTGAAAAATTTAAAAAAATGTAAAATTATTCCTGTGATGTCAGCAGTGTCACATGATGCTTCAGAAATCATTTTAATTTTCTGATTTGGTGCTGAAGTAAGATTTCGTATTAACATCATTGTTGAAAATAGTTGTGCTGTTTAATATTTTTGTGAAAAACTGTGATACACTTTTTTCAGGATTCTTTGATGAATTCTTTGAAAGAACAGCATTTAGTTGAAATAGTAAAGACAATTATAACGTCACTAAAGGTTTCTGTCACGTTTGATCAATTTGATGCATCTTTTCTTTTCAGAATAAAAGTATTAATTGCTTTAAAAAAAAAAAAAAACCTTACTGGGCCCAAACTTGAACAGTAGTGTTTATACACACAAATTCTCTTTATGGTGAGTGACATATTGTAGATGATTGTAATCATCTAGCATGCATACCGGAAGTGGTGGTGGTAATTTTGCTTGTGGCTGAAAAGCGGTAAAACGGAGGATTGTCACAGTGCACCACAACAGGGTTCACAGGATCTGTCTGCTGAAGTTCATAAAGCAGCTCCTCCATGGTTTGAATGGTGTTGTTGCGACACAGATAGATCACCACTTTCTTAATCTGAGTATAAATAGAGGACAGTCCACATGCTCAAACTTGACAACCTAGCTTCCATTCTTTAATCAAATGACCTGCTTTATCAACAAAATCTTGACATCAAGCCAAAAAATAATGAAATAAACAAATGTAGGACTTACGTGAGGCAGGAGAGAGGTGTCGCTGCTGACTCCACATAAGCTGATGAGAAATTGCAGGGTGGTCCGCAGGTTATTAGTCCACCGTTCATTACTGACGAGAGCGTTCCAAGCATTCTCCATCTCTGCACCTGGGACATCATCACCATACTAGCACATACAGAGACACACAACTCAAGATGCTGTAGTTTTTTTTAGTTAAGCAAAGACTAAAGTAACATGGATTCACTATCATACCTTTGCGGTCATGAACATGAGGTTGTTTAGGACCAGAGAAGATGCCTGCATTGACCCCCAGCCTGTGCCACGGAGCAGGTGAGGTGCTGAGGTGTTGTGAGCGTATCCCTTCCTGTTGTCCCCAGGGCTGTTCGAACTCGAGACTGTGGGCAGCAGACCTCCATCCACCAGCTCAATGTTACTGAGCCAAGGGAGCAGGTAGGCCAGCATTACCTGACGCCCGTTTGGATGAGTGGTGGGAAACCTCTGACTCACCTCTAGAGGTGGGAGATACAAAAAGATAGAGCTTCATAAATACAAATTTATAGATATTAATGGTGTTTCTACAATACATGTTTGGGTAAATATGCTGTTGGCTAAAGGAATATTCCAGGTTAAATGCACTTTAAGGTCCAGAAAGGAAAAAGGAGTTTAAACGGAAAAAAGCTATAATTTACTTACAATGAAATACTATGGTGCAACTGTACTGGAGAGGTAAATATGCAGATATATGATGACTATCTTAGCTAAAGTACTTTTATGAATTCTTCTCTACCAAATATTGGATAGTTGTTAAAATGTGTGTGAAATATTATATAAAATAAATTATATACGTTGTACGGTTGAGGTGGAATTACTTCTCTAAGTGGGGAAGTTTGCTCCAGGTATTCATGTACAATATTTTACAGATACTATTTTTTTAATAATATTTAACTATTTCATTTCCTGGTATCTTTCTGCAGGTTTGCCAGATTAACACGACCACAAATATTATAACTTTACACATTTCTCCTTCAGTAACAAGTATAATGTTTAAGAGAAACAATGTGACAACTGCACATTTTAAATAGAAATTCGACAGTATGCCACAGGAGTTGTTATAGTTAACTAAAAGTAAAACTATTCAAAATAATTTTTATTAATTAAAATACTTGTGAAATAAAATAGATGAAATGCGTATACTTAAACGAAAAGTAGAATGTTGCCTTGGCAAGTAACTAAAATAGAATAAGTTTAAAAATTACTACATAAATAATTATTAAGTAAAACTGAAATAAAAATGAATTAAAGATAAAACTAATAAAAATGACAACAGCACAAAACAAAATTAATACAACTTGAACTAGAAATAAAATTAAAACTGAAATTTAAAGCAAAAAAGTTCATTTAAAATACTTTTATACGTTTTAAATACTACAGTAATATATAATTAATATTAAAATAACACTGTGCCACAGATGCTGTCGATAGAGCTTAAGCTGTATTTAAACCATAAATAATTCCTTTAAGATCACATTTTGCAGTTGATATTTGATGGTTTTCAGGGTTTTCAGCTATAAGAGAGTGTCATTAACAGCCATCTTTATCCTTCCATTTAGTACCTGAGAAAAGGGGCAGGGTAAGTTCAGGGTACATCCTGGCAAGTTGCTTAGAAAGCTGGGTAACAGAGAGACTGTAGAGGGGAGGAAGAGGCCCGTGTGTCCCATACAGGATAGCACCACTTTTCTGTTCCACAATCCTCTTAGAATACACAGACAGCTTGGCCTCCAGAATCTATTTAACCAGAAAACAGACACACACACGCAAGCAAGCATATAAACAGATTAGCACACAAACACACCATTTAAACCAGGACACTTTCTATTATTGCAACACTTCTTTGGCAGAGAATGTTCTCTCTCTGACCTGCATTAATTGCATAGCGATCTCGTAGATCTCCCCGTTGGTGTCGGACGCTTTGAAGAGAACAAGATTCAGCAGAGTCACGATATCACTGGAGTAGTTTCTATGAAGGAAAACAAAAGGATCACCTACATAAAAACAACTTAGATTGGTTTTGCTAAATATCTGAATGAGGGGCTTCATTCCAAAGATACATCTAGTCTTGGCACTAAATATGTAAACAAATCATCATGAGAAAGAACGCCACCAAAGCTCTACTGAATGGTTTTTTTTATCTGGTTCTTTTATCTTATAATGATGCTGAAAATGCAGCTTTGATCACAGGAATAAATTAAATTTTAGAATATATTAAACAGGAATATAGTTATCTACATTTAAAACAATTAAACGTTAAATTTAAATTGCAATATTATTTCACAATATTATTATTTGTGCTGTGTTTTTGATCAAATAAATGCAGCCTTGGTGAGCAGAAGAGACTTTTCAAAAATCTTTTTCAAACTTTTGAACAGTTTAATGTGCATTAAATTGGAAAATTCAATATTAGCATACTAGCATACCTGCTACCACAGACAGTGGCAATGGCTTTGAAGCAACCAGAGGCCAGCTGGCAGGAGCCTGTGTAACATCGGTCCACAGCCCAGTTAAACAAATTCACCTGATCTGGGTTAAGTTCCAGCAGAAGAACCACCACCTCACAGCCCAGCTGATGCACCTGGAGGATCAGATCAGAGGATCGCATTTGTTATCTATTGAAGTGATTCAAAACCACCGTAGCTGGTGGAGAAACAAGGTCACTTTGACTGGTTGACCATCTTGACCATGGTGGCCAACAGGTTCTGAGCTTAGCTAAGATGTTTTACCAGTGCTAACCAGCTTGTCCTTGGCTTCACTAGTTGGTAGTCAAACTGTTTGACTAGTACTTAAACCATCTTAGATTAACTTGGACTCGCTATTGACCAGTTTTGACCAGATAAAGACCATGTAAAACTAGCTGCCATCAGGTTTCAGAAGGATTTTTCAGCATGTTTCATTGTTTCTTAAAGGTGAGTCTATTTAATAGTATAATTATAATTATAAGTATAATTGATGTTGAAATATCTTAAAACAGTCTAAGCTGGTTCTGGTCTTAGCTGGCCAAACTGGGTCAACAGTTGGGTCAAACTGGTCTGGTTTGCTGGTTTTAGAGGGGATATGGCACTTATCCAGGCTGGAAGACCAGTTATACCACTGTATACCAATGAAGACCAGACAACCAGCTACATTTCTTCAGGATAGTTCCAGTCATGAGTTTCATATCATTTACTAAAGGCCTAATATATATAGCATGAATTGCATGATTAATATTATGCATGAAATTGCATGAATAATAATCACATTTAATCACCAAGTTCACTGTTTCCAATAATATACACAACTATTAATAAGTTTGGGGTCAGTAATTTTTTTTTTTAAATTGATGTTAAAGTGACAGTGAATACATTTATAATGTTACAAAAGATTTTTATAACGAATAAATGCTGTTCCTTTGAACTTTCAATTTACCAAAGAATCCTGAAAAAAATATATCATGGTTTCCACAGAAATATAAAACCGCAAAGCTGTTAATAAAGCTTAGAAAATAAGCATATCAGAATGATTTCTAAAGGATCATGTGACACTGAAGACTGGAGTAATGGATACTGAATAACTTTAAAATAAATTAAAATAGAGAACAGTTATTTTAAATTGTAATAATATTTCACAATATTAGTGTTTCCTGTATTTTTGATCAAATAAATGAAACCTTGCTTGGTATGCATGACACTTCTTTCAAAAACATTTAAAAAATCTTTTTGACCCCAAACCTTTGAACGGTAGTGTACCGTCTTGTTCTAACACAACAATGTCAGGGCTCAAAGCCAGACTTTCACTTCAAGGAACAACAGTTGCAGAACAATGAAAACAAAACATTGCTCATTCACAAGCTGGGAAAGAGAGAGAGACACATCAGTGGCTTATCTTATAAAAAGTCCCCCAGGATATGTGCACTGGGTCTAAAGACACAAATCATTTTAAAGATGGTTGTGTTGGTATAGCGCTATCAACACCAAAGTAGCGAATAAGAACGTATGTGGGTCATGAGTGTTTGGCTGCATACCCGCAGATCCTGACAGGCAAGGATGTTATCCAGCCACTTATAGAGGTAGCCATCAGGAGAGAGCCCTACGTTGTCGAACACAGGGCCACAACAAAGCACAGTCGACATGGCCTATGAAAGGAAGAAAAAAAAACATTCTTTCATGCAAAGCTTTGATGAAAAACTTGGAATTTCCTGTTTTGAGGAAATCACGTCCTATCGTGTCTAACAGAACAAAACAAAAAAAAATTACTTCAAAGAAACAGGGAAGAGGCTCACAGGGCTCATATCATGTTCTGGATGTTTGTTGGTTTTAATGACGCCAGGGTCTTGAAATTACAAACCTTTTACAACATTATATATGATCGTCTTACAACACCCCCATTTCCATTATGGAGAAGGGGTTTACGGCAAAACAAGAAGCTAAACATACACACATAAACAATGTAGCTTTAGAGGTGGGTGTAATTTTTCCAGATATCCTAACCTGAAAAACCTGACGTGAACTATGTTTACACGTCGTTAATCTGCACAGAGCCGACATTATATGTACAAGGTTTCCACAGACAAAACAGAGCACACATGCACTGTCATCACAAATGAACTCATTCGTCACTTAATGGACCCACTTTTGTCTCTTTGGCATGTGTCCACATTGAGGTCTTGCACTGTAAATGACTACAGCACATCCTAGGCTATAAGTAGACCTCTAGAGATACAATTAGTGGTGTATATGTCTGTGGTCTGAATTAGCAACACAAGTTAAATTAGAGCCATGATTAAACATCATCCTGCTCCATTGCTTTTACATGCAGATTTTTCCCAAACAAATATTCATGTTAAAATATTTTTATTATTTAAAAGTATTATTATTATTATTATTTATTAAAGACAGTAAAGACTTTTCTAATGTTACAAAAAAAATCTATTTTAAAATAAACACTGTTCTTAACTATTTGTCAAAAAAATGTGTTGCGGTTTCCCCAAAATATTTTGTAGCACAGCTGTTTTCAACTTTGATAATAAATACAAATATTACTTGAGCACCAAATTAGCATATTAGAATGATTTCTGAAGGATCATGTGACACTGAAGACTGGAGTTATGATGCTGAAAATTCAGCTTTGATCACAGGAATCAATTTAATTTAATTACAGGAGAAAAACAGTTCTTTCGAATTTCATTTTATAGCATTTCATTATAATATAATATTTTGAGCAAATAAATGCAGCCTTGATGAGCATACGAGAATTTCCAAAAATGACCCTAAAATTTTGACTGGTAATATCTTTTGAATAATATTAATATTTAATATTATTTATGCATAATGTACTTTTTTTTAAACCCATCTAAAAAAAAAAAAAACACTGCGCAATGGACATTGAGACAACATAAAAATGGTTATCAAAATAATGTAAAATGATACATTATATCAGCATAGTCTGTACTACCTTAAGAGCACAATACTGGTATCGAGTAATCTGATGGTTCCGGTCACTATAGCGATCCAGGGGCGTGAACATTATACTGAAAGGCCCAGCCCATTGGCTAAAAAGGATAAAGAGATGGTGTCGAAGGCTTTGCTGAGGGAAGAGGAAACGCCGATGATGCACTATGACACAAATAAAAGAAAAAGAGGGGAAGACAGGGATTAGATCTCAAAAGAAGGGAACACTTGAAAAAACACTTTATGAAACAATTTGAAACAATTTAAAAACTGAATGGTTTTAGTTTAGCTTTTTCAGGGAGAATAGGCAAATGGCTGGCCATTGGACAACTCTTTTCATTTTCCCATGAAGTGCCTCTCAATCTAATCTACAGCTATTTTGGGCAGTGCCTCCACAAGGGAGTCTAAATCAAGACTGACTTCAGGAATACACCGTCACCTAGCAATGAATTCCATTTCCTAAACAAAGAAAATGTGTAGCACTTCCCAGAGCGAGATACAGCTTCAAGTCCGCCAGTATGATGTCATTACTTAATGTGGTGAATAAATATTTTAAGTAGGAAGAACAATATTATGACTATTTATGAATTAAAACGTGTACCGATAAATTGAGCACAAACAGGAATGTGTATTAAGAAAGTTAATGGGCTAAATTTTGATTTCCTGTTGACATTAATTGTATGTTGAGTTTGTGAGACATTTTTGGCTTCCTCTTCACCTGGGACACACTGTATGAGGTTGGCCACCATGGCGCTGAAGTGAGCTCGAATGTCTTTAAGAATCTCCATGTCTTTGTCATTCTCAGCTTCCAGAAGCATCCGGGTCAGGTCCACATACTCAAGAAAGAGAGCACCCAGGGCCAGCGTATCGCGTTCCAGCGCTCCATTAGTGCTGAGAGACAGAGAGGCAGGGATCATTTCATGTTTTATAGCCTGTGAGTTCATAATGAGACACAATGGAGGAGTCCAGAGAACAGAATCCATAATAATAAGATCCTTCTCACCTGTCACTGATGACACCGGCATCCGCCAGCAGCTCAAAGATCCTGAGGAGCTGGAGTCTCAGCAGATCTCTTCTCTCTCGACGTTTTTTATTCTAGCAGACACATTACTAGAACAATTACTTTACTATAAAACTTTCAAGAATGTTTGTAGTTTACAAGTCTGGGAATCCAAATTTTAACAGTCCATGACATTTTAAGGTTTACCATGATCGTAGGAACCCTGAACTGAGGTAATTTTTTTGCACTTTTTTGTTTTGCAAGATAAGTCATGTATCCATGGCTTGAGCGGGCCATTTACAATACAACAAGTTATGACACATACCAGCTGATCTGACTAAATATAAAAAAAATTATATAACTGACCTCAGGTCTTCTTTCCAAAGCTTCCTTCATCAAAGGATGCAGTTCCTCTATCAGCTCTCTGTACGAGACATAACAAATATAAAATCAATAAAGAAGAATCAATAATGTGCTTCTAGGGTTTTTAGAGCAGTAATTGCTCCATTTCCCGAAAATACTTTTTAAGATTCCAAGAATTGAAATAAGCAGACATAACTAATGTAATATGACATCTGGTCACTGCTTTGGAACAACACAATAGATTGTTCAGATTTATGGATGATCTCAAAATTGTGTTATGAAAATGAAAAAAAAAAAGCTTTTTTAAACATTTAAAAAAAATACATAAAAATTTTTAAAAAAATTACCAGCACTCTAATTACACAGAAAACTGAACATTGTTCTATGACGGAAATTTAAATTTTTTTATTAGCCTGGCCATTCATGGTAAAATTATATGCATAGTGTTTGTGACTAGAATGTGAACATCAGATTTATGCTGCCCTTCACATCTTATCTTTAAAAATCTTACACTGAACTTACATGACACATTAAAACAGATTATTTAAACATTAAAACACTGTATGTTGTGATACAAAATAATCAAAAATAACAATGAGTGGACTTCAATCTGGTTGATTATGTATGTCAAGGCACATGAGAAAGTGGTGTCTTGTAGGAACTTGAGTCATCTAAATATCTACAATGGTTTTGGATTTCACCAAATGTGAGAAAGCTGTTCAGTTATGTCATCAGAGATCTTAAATATTTATATATGTGCAACATAGTACCTGAAAACCAGTGAATTTGTGCGGCCAAATCCAAGCACCAAAGATTCCGTGATCTCAATGCTTTCTGAACGCATCAGAGGGACCAACTGCTTCAGCAGCCAGGCCACAGACGGGGTGCCCAGGATCTAATGAACAAAATGTAAATCCGTGATTCCATCCAGTTATTAAATGACTGACTGGGGCGTATGACTGTAGACATGACTGGTGCGGGATGCTAAAGACGCCCCACCCACCTTGTTGTCATAGCTGTTGTTGTTGTCTGTACTGGGAGTGATGATCTCAGGGGTGGAAGCTCGAAGATGACCCGAGCTCATGATGCTGGGTTTGGCCACACCGAAACACAGAATCAGATAGTTTCTCCACAGAGACGCAAAGGTGTCTGCTGAACCAGCCGAGCTTGTCTTCTTGGCGTTAAGTGGGTTGCTAAAAGATGAAGGAATTCACATGAATGAACTGACTGAAGTAAAAAAAAAAAAAAAATTAAAACTAGTTATTTGTTCAACAAATTAACTCTCGTTTAAAACTTCAGATAGAATTATACTACTGTTAAAATTTGGGGTCGGTACGATTTTTTTAATGTTTTTGAAAGAAGTCTCACCAAGGCTGCATTTATTCGATCAAAAAATAGAAGAGTAGAAGAGTAATCGAAAAAGTACTGTACAGAGTCTGCTATCAGGGGCAGAACCACTCAAGTGCATAATAAAAAGTCGCTATGGGAGGCCATTAAGAGCCTGAACTTAAAGATATAGATAGCGTTAATGCTTAAAAACCTCCTGCACTTTGAGGATTAGGCCTGGTCAACTAGATTTAAATGCTTACATAACCTATTAGACTGTCACAATAGTTAAAGCAGCTACAATGCAGAACAATCCACAGAGTGACCTCTCAATGATATATAGATGTAGGTAAAATGGACATCCATTCCTCACCTGGGCTCAAGTGAAGGCATGAGGAGCTGCAGGCGGGTGAAGGCGTATGGCCAGGCGTAACTGAGCGCTGTGGGACAGTGCTTGGGTAGGTACTCCTGTCTCAGAAGGCTGAAGAGGCAAAGAGCCCAGGGTTCCTTCAGAGACTGTGCCAAGATCCACACACGAGATGGGCTCCGCACGTCATAGTGGCTGCCGAGCAGAGATCCGTTCCACTCCACCAGCCACTGCAAGTCTGCCTGCTGCCCGGCAGCGAGAGACGCCTGTGTGGAAGTGGAAGGAGGGTATTGATGTTACAGACAAAACACAAAATGGATTTACACTAAATTTAGCTCTTAAACGTGGCAATTTAATATTGGCGTCTGCTATCTATGTGATTCTGAATTTAAACAAATCGTTTGTCTAAGTCCCAGCCCCTAATACACTAAACTCCAAGCTCAGAGAAATAAACTTTCTTATAAACTCAGAACAGAAGACACTTTGTAGATGTCCTCCGAGACTCGCCTGTAAGCGAAACCGCAAAGGACCGAACAGAGAGGCACTCACCGAGTCAGCCACCGCCACGTGGGCAAAGCTCTCGAGCACCACTGGGCTCAGCTGGTCCAGTACATCTATCATGGGCCTTTCATCTTCCTGTGTAGACCATATTCAACCGTAAAATGAGCGGATGTATACTCAAAGGCCTATATCTGATCAAGTTAGGCTCCAAGCGGCTCTTACCTCAGTCTGCCCGATGGTGAGGAAGATTTGACGGACCTCTCGCAGGATGGACACGGCTAGTTTGCGCGTGCCTGTCTGGCAGGAGCACAGCAGCACTAAAGCGAGACCCTCAACAGCATGCAGGACTGTAGAGTGAGGGGTCCGTTCAGCAGGCAGCCTGCAGCCAGAGCTATTCTGTAACAACTAAAGTGCACATACACAGCTTTATTTATTATATTATATTAATTTAATTATAATCATTATTATTTCAAATATTGTGTATATTTTATATTATTTTACATTAATATTAAGCCTCAGATTGCTCTAAAAAAAATTGCTGTCTAGAAGAAACACCTGAGATATCAAAGAGATCTTTTTGTGATTTTTTCTTCACTGAAGGCAAAAAAAAAACAAAAAAAACATTGAAATAAGTTTTTTTTTCTAGCCACTTACTTCAGTGGAGCAGATCTTCGATGTGTCCAGGCTCTTGCTGGTGCTGAGAAGGGCCAGCTTCCACTGTGTGAGCAACTGCAGCAGTAGTTTAAGTGAGGAGTCCAGCAGGGATTGGTGTGTGTCCTGAACCTCTCGGAGCAGGAAGCTGCAGTAGCCCAAGAGCACTTCCTCTCGCCAGTCTGAGAAGTCCACCAGCAGGCTCTGCAGGGAATTCTGGGCTATCAAACGCAGTTCATCATCCATATGGATGGTTAACCTGCCAGTAAAAGATCACAAAACATGTTAATAATACATTCAATTTTAAATGATGAGCATGAGCAATATATGACGTCATATTGCTCCGAAAATCCAAACGGCTTGACCATTGAGACTTCTTAGGCTTTGAGGATAATTTTTTTTTCATTATATGGTGGTTGTGTCCACACATTGCAAAGACACATTTATATGCAAACACCATATAAAAGTGAATTTTGCATCCAATGACCCCTTTAAAATGTTCTCCTAAGACTCATAAATAATCTATGTACTTTTCAAGATCTTTCAATACAGCGAAGAAGCCACTGCAGCACCAGTGTTGAAAGTTCACAGAAAGCCTGAACTAGCTGGCTGACCTAATGGCTTAAACATGAAGAATTAAGTCTGATAAGACCAGACTCAGATTGCACTGGGACATCCTATTCAAGCTGGGGGCAGGGAGGGATCACATTACTGAATCTCTAGGAAACCTGACCATCAGGTAATTCGTCAAAGCAAATGCTTCCTGCTCTTATGCCCATGCACACATTGAACAAATACACTCACCGAGCCAAAAGGTCTATGAGCTCTGACTTGGACATGCCATCGGGAAGGATGCGTGGAATGGCGGCCATGCATGTCCTAAAGAGGTCAATCTTGGGTTTCCTCTCGCCCCTGTCAGTATAGAGAGAGGTCACATAAGCTCAAACAGAAATGAGTGCACTGATAAGCTCAAGATTAGTTGGACAGATGGTTAGGACAGGTGTGTGCAGACAGAGTATCAGATACACCAGATGAAACATTACTGGACATAGACAAGTGTCATGTGTGACATACGTAATCATATCCTCGGGTTCCTTATTCAGCATCTGTGCGTTACTCAGCATCATACAGCGACCAACCTCCTTATCCAAATGTCTGAGGATATTGTCTAAAGCTTTCCGCACTTGGGGGTAATATAGGGACATTCCTAAGTGTTTGGAAAGACAAAAACAGTGGGAAAAAAACTGTGATAGACAGTCATGTTCTTCAATAGTAACAACATTAGAGTTTAATGAGAAAATGTCAATCAATATCATTAAGAAGACTTTCTCTTCTTTATGTTTTTGGTAAAGGTTTGCATTTCATTCATGTTTTTCAACTTATTCTTCTGTTTGTTATCTAGAACAATAATATTCATGCAAGGGGTTTTCAGTTCCACAGACAAAAGTCTTGATTTTATTGAAATGATTCTTCTACTTAGGTTATTAACTCACCTATGACTTTAGCCTCATCTTCAGTCAGAGGTTTGCTCAGGAACGTCTTTTTGACTCGTAGAGTGTTTCCAGAAGGGAGCGTGGCCCCCGTGTTCGGCATGGGAGGCTCGCCATCTTTCTGTTGCAGCTTGTCGGCAATGACCAGGAATGCTCTGAGACCTATATTCATTCTCTACAGAACAGACACACAAAATCAAGATATGATTGCCATAACACTGAGATAAAGCTGCTACATCTATTGTAATTTAACAATACTTTACCTCTGGATTAAGACTAAAGGCTTTTGCAGGTTTCCCAACACACAGTAGGTCAAAAATGACTTCTTTCATTGCAAAGTCAAGTCTTTCCTGTAAGATAAATCAGAAAGAGGAAATACAAATTGCATTTGCAATGAAGTAGTATGCAAAAAATTAAATAATGATGGGAATCTAGCTGTCACTGTGCATTTATTTTGGTAACAACGCTAAATCCTTTATCCTTAGATGCATGCACAGTTTGCACAACAAATGAGAATTAAGTCTTGTATAATGGTTTAACTACTAACAAGAGATTAACACTGAGGTCTTAGTTTTAGATCTGACTGTTATCGCAGACATACCTGTGCAATAAACTGGATAATTTTAACAAATATATTGAAAGGCATATCTTTAGGAACCACGCTCCGGGATCCTTTAGGGAACAGGGTCGTCACAATAGAGTTGAGGCGGCTGTGGGGACAAGATTGCAGCACAAGAAAAATTAAAAAAGCAAATAGAAGTTAACAACACAGTGGATTCAAGCCACAACACAATGGAAACGAGCTACAACATAACGAAAATGCTATGCAGACGTTAAAGTGTTGTGGCATGTTTCTGTAGTGTTGTGGCGATTCCACTGTGTTGTTAACTTAAAGTTTGCTGTTTAAATTTTGTTGTGCTGTGCATTAATGTGCCACCGTGGGAATCAAATGCTTTACAGTATTTATTTGAAATGCTATTTTATTTAGGTGAACAGTCAACAGATAAAACATTAAAGTTAAAAGAAAAGTGGATTAGTTTTGGTGGTATGGTTAGGTTTAAGGGTGGGTTAATGGATAAGGGAAGGGTTAACAATGTAATTATAGCTGTAATTACAGAAATTAATTACAGCTGTAATCACATGCAGGTCTTTTTATGTACAATGTAAATACAATGTAAAAACATGTATGTACACAATAATTGCATTGTATCAGTTGATTCATTTAAATGTTATTACATAGTATTTAAAGACACCTAATATAAAGTGGGACCGTACTTTTATATAGTATGCATTGTTAATTTCAAACTATGCATAAACTGAATAGCCCACAGTCAAAGAACTATCACCACAACTTCCTTTTCTGCTATTGAAATCCTCTAAGGGCATGTACACCCTTTCCCAAACAAAGTCAACCATATATCATATTAATCCTTATTAATCTGTTGTGGATTAGCTACATAAGACATCTAAACTTGTCCACTGTTCCTTTTTGGCCCTGAAGATCAAACAAGGGTGTGTATATGGTTTAGTTGGCCAAGCTTTCAATTCCCAGAGGATGATTTTGGCGTTCCAACACCCATCACCCATGACCACCAGCCTCCCTTCTAGTCCTCTCCTTTCTCCACCCATTTTTGGCAGCACTGTCAGTAATTACCAAGTCTTCTACCCCTCCGCTTGAGGCACGACGACTGTAATGGATTGCTTGTTTACTCGCTGCCACTTAGAGGGCTGAGAGGTGTGGTCACACCCTGACTCGGTGGACTGGCGGCCATGGGAGGGGCAGGGTTCAGACTTGTTTTTATTATTATTACTTCTTTTTAGCCTTCTTGAACTCCATCAAGAAAGCCGGCATTCATAAGATGGACTATATTATGTAAAATCAGTTTTACTGCAGACCTACCCACAGCTTGACTCTGGAGGGCTCGGATGGGTGTTTTGGTAGTGGCTTTAAACACAAGTAGCTACAGACCAGGGACGTGCTTACCCCTGCGTCGTAGTGTTACTCTCGCATTTGATGCGTATCATGTAGACCCACAGAAGTCGGTAAAGGGACTCTAGCGCTACCCGTGCCATTTTAGGGTCCTTGCTCTGTAGCGACAAAGTATATTTAGTGAGCAATCCAGGTTGCCATTCTAGTTGAATTACAAATGAATGAATAAAGAGAAACTATAACGCAGTGAAACCATATACCTTTAGATTTGAGAGGCAGTTGTTAAGGAAGACATGCCATCTGTTGAGGAAGAACTGCTTTTGGCTGACACACAGCAGACATGTTACCAGTGGGAACAAAGCCTAAAAAAAACAGGGAGAGGTACGTAATGATCAGAGTGCCGTCAAACAGAATGAAATACTATAGCTTATGAAAATCAGACTGACCAGAGAATGTTTCTTTCTTGTCGAAAGGTCCAAGGTGGTCTCATACAAGCTCTCCACAAAGTTCCTTAAACAAGGAACATTCACCTCATTCTTGACAGCCTATTAAAGGGACAGAAAAGGCAATAATAATGAGGATCAAAATGTATTTAGACATTTCTAGCAAAGTAAAGATTTAAAAATAAAATCACATACACACGATAGATAGATGATAGATAGACAGATAGATATGTATATGTGTATATACATATTTATTGTACATACATACTGTATACACATACGTGTGTGTGTGTGTGTGTGTGTGTGTGTGTGTGTGAGTGCGTGCGTGCGTGCGTGCGTGCGTGTGTGTGTGTGTGTGTGCGTGTTATTAAAACAACTACTGGAGTGAGTGGTGTGCAAAATGCATGTAAATATGACAGATCTTAATAAGATTTCTCTAACCGCTGCTACAGGAACTAGAATTTCCACAAAGAGTCCAGCCAAAGCATGTTTGATGTCTTTGTCCTTCACTTCCAGAAAATACTGTGCACACTCCTGTGACAGAGAGGAGCACAGAATCGTGAAACACAGGGTTTGCTTTCAGTATAAATTAATAAATAATAAAATAAATGAGCTTTGTGAAAGGAAGATTATCCAAATGTCTTAACTTTCACTGTTTACCTGCATGAACTGAAAGGAGGCTTCAAACTCCTCAACGGGATACATCTTCACCCGGAAGAACTTCACACCCATTATGAGGCTGATTGTGCTTTGGACCACGTACGGGCTCTGCTCCTTCTGACGGAGCTCCTTCAGCTCACTTATGAACCTCTTTTTAACAGCAGGAAATCTAAAAAAATTAAAATAAAAAAAGATTGGCAGATAAAATCACTGGCTTTTAGTTTTACTCTACACAAGCACTCACAAATATCTAAATGTTAGATTTAAAAAATAAAATAAAAAACTTTACACCTTTTGAGATTTACTTATTTCAATGACATTCCCTGATATTTTCAGATTTTCTATGATTGTAGAAATACTGTCTAAACCATTGTATGCTCAAAGTAGATATCAAAAACAAAAACACAAACCAAAACCAAAAAATAAATAGATAAATTATTCACTGGACATTTTCACCATGTTGTTTGGTAAGAGCGTACACTGTGGTTGGAAACAAATAGCACTGCTGCCGCTGCCCTCTCATTAATCAGGGCCTGAGCTGTCAAATACGACAACCAAAGACCTGGTAACATCTACTGAAAAAGCAAGGACCAACAGACCAGTATTCCCCAGAATATTTCACTCAGGCAGAAATAAAACAGACATGCAGAAGCAACTGTTCTACCACAACGACAGGGGCGCAGTTGTTTTTTAGAATAATGCACGCATTATGGGAATGACACTACAGAGTGTGCTAAGCATCCAGACCACTTAAAAGATATGCTCTTCTGAAGATCTTGAAACTCACAACTCACTGATTTTCAGGGCTAGTATGCTTTTTCACATGTTACAAAAAACACAGTTCAACATTGCTAAATAAAAATAACGTTGATTTTGTTGGATTGACGAGTACTTACTTTGCTTGTGCTAAAACTCCAATCACTTCGGCATAGAGATCAGCTACAATGTGCATGTTGCCAGTGTTGGGACCATGATACCTGCTCATAATAAAACACAAAATGTATAGGTTTCTATGAATTTATTTTACAAAATATCTCCAATAGAGAATTCTAAAGTATCTTACCCCTCTTTATATTTAAAGTGCTTAAAAGCCAAATGAATGACTTCATGGACCAATCCATCCACGACTGGGTGGAGGGGCATCTGGCCAAATGGGAAAAACACAAACAGTATCACATTTAATAACATGGCACTCTGGAATACTGGATTCTGATTGGTCCATTGTGGCTTTCTTTAATTTCAAATACCTTTGTATAATAACCGGTTTACTGTATATCAACAATCTCTTCTAAGGTGGAATCTATTGCTAAATTTGCCCTTTTGGGTTAGGGCTAGCAAACAGTTTGTCAAAGCAAACAATAAATAGCATAGATTTTGTTCATTACACAGTTCCCAATTGTGATAGTAACTGTTACTTCTTATTTATTGATTTATATTTTCTGCATGGGTGTCTGGCAAGGCAGGAACCACCATAGATTCTTGGTGATGATCGACAGAACAACTTGTGCACTCTAACATATTTGATGTCTGTTAGTTGTTTGCATCTAAACTTTTTTAGATGTGTGCGTGTGCCAGTTTGACGTTACCTGTTTCAGAACCTCTATGAGCACAAGAGAGAAGATGAAGTCGATGGCTAGGTCTCTCCTCTCGAGCAGATAATCTTTTTGCTGCTCATCACTGGGAAATGGAGAGAGAGAATGTAAACAGATCATGTAAGCCAATTTTGCTCCCACCCTCTCACACATTCACAGACCAAAGTATCATTTGTCAATGATGAAATCGAGTTTTGCACTCCAGCTCCAGGAAACAGAAGTCACAGAAGCATCAACAACCAGTTGTCTCTCTGATGTCACTGGACTATTTTGGCACGATTGTGTCAAATCCAGTTACGACAGAACTTATCAGGCCAAGTGACAACATTGTATTGCTGTCTCATTAATCTCTTTTCACATTCATTAAAGGCCCTATGAATTGGTTATTTACACTACCATTCAAAAGTTTATAGAGTCTTTAAGATGTTTTATTGTTTTTTCTCTTATGCTCATCCAGGCTGCATTTATCTGACCAAAATACAGTCATGTAATTTATTCCTGTGTTGGCAAAGCTAAATTTTCAGCATCATTACTTCAATCTTCAGTTATATAATTAGTCAGAAATTATTATAATATGCTAATTTGCTGCTCAAGAAAGTTTTCTTATTATTATCAATGTTGAGTTGTGATGCTTAAAATTTTTATGGAAACCTTGATTTTGTCACAGCGTGGTTGAAGAAGGGTCAAATAAAAAGGCTGGATTTAAATGCTAACCCTAACCCTAACAACCAACATCAGAGGAGAACAGACAATGAACTGAACAAACACAGTTTAAGAAAAACGTAACTAATCAAAGAAATGAACAACAGGTGCACATGATAATCAAATCAACAAGAAACCATAGAAACAAACTCAATCACAGGAAACAGAAATAAACACATGCAAAAACCTCCAAAAACAGATACAGATACTCGCTTACATAGCCTACACATTTTTTCCAGGATTGTTTATTGGAAAGTTCAAAAGAACAGGAATTTAAATAAAGTCCTGAAATAGAAATCTTTTTAAACAATTTAAACTGATGTAAAAAAAAAAAAAAAAAGAATACATCTGCATATATATGTATGTATGCAGGAGTATCTAACATATAAATGGCTCAAAAGTTAATGGATAACACTCCAATTCTGAATTCATGGATCTTAAATACGCATGAAGCAGACTTGCTTTAATAAACTGCATTACGCATAATTAAGTATACCATACTTTATCAAGTTTAAATGATCAGCATTATCTATATGTACAAACTGTACAAACAGGACTCACTTTTTGGGCTTTGTATTTGAACGCGGTCTGTACTCGTGGGATTCATCGTCAACTCCGTTCTGTCTTTTATACCAGTCAAACAGGGTGCGCAAGATAGATGGTAAGCAATACTCGGCCAAAGAACTCATTGTGCTGATCAACTGAAAATGAAAGGAGAGCATGTATCAATCACCACATAAACAAACTAAAAATATACCTAGAGCATAGTACTGCATATAGACCATGAATTTCATAGTGCATCTTCAGGAGAAAGTTATTTTTAGTGTGGAGGTGGTCTTGGTGAAAGCAGGGGATTTTGTGTGAGTATGTGTCTTAAATGTGTCTGTAGGAATCGAATAAAGTGAGAGAAGGGGAGGAAGTTGGGGTAATAAGTGCAGGAAGGAAAGGTGGTTCCTGGTGAGGACTCAACACACAGGGAAGGGAGGGAAAAAGGGCGGTTTCAGGGGCTCAGGGTGAACACAGCGAGCCCTTCATTCCCTGATGAACCCTGGGAGAAGAATCCCCTCTCAGTGAGGCTCCTAAAAAGCCCAAGGGATCATGGGTACAAACACAGCCCTGTGAGCTCTGAATGAGGCTGCTATTCACCTGCCTCCAACACACACACACACACATAGATGCATACAGAAACAAACTTACAAACTCAGGGCAGAGAACACACACTCCACCCAAGCCAGTAATAAAAAGCCCTTTCATTCTAGACTTTCAATGCATTTACTCAAGGGTATCTGAAATTAAATTCTGTTTTTTAGAGATTTTGTACATTTATTTATTTTGCAGATACTTTTGTCATCAATTTACAAATGAGTTTGGGAATTATAATCATATAACAAAGCTCAACAATAAGGATTTTTGTCCTGCTTTCTCAGTCTGCTATTGGTTCAGAATTCTCTTGCCTCAAATGGCCCCCAACTCAAAATTATATATACTTTCTAGATGAGAAAGACATTATGACCACCGGGCTAATATTCTGTTGGCCATCCGCATGCCACCAAACAGCTTCGACGATCCAAAGAATAGACTCTACAAGAGCCCTGAAGGTGTCCTGTGGTCTCTGGCACCAAGACATTAGCAGCAGATCCTTCAAGGGTTGAGAGGTGGAGCCGCTGTGGATCAGAATGGTTGGTCAAGCACATCCCACAGATGCTCAAATGGGTTGAGGTCTTGGGAATTTGTAGGCCAAGGCAACACCTTGAACTCTTCATCGTGTTCCTCTAACCATTCCTGCACAATGTGTGCAGTGTGCATTATCCTGCTGAAAGAGGTCACTCCCACCAGGGAACACCATTGTCATGAAGGGGTGTACCTGTTCTGCAACAATGTTTAGGTAGGTGACACGTCAAATTGACATCCACATGAATGGCTGGACCCAGGGTTTCCCAGCAGAACATTGCCCAGATCATCACACTCCTTCCACTGACTTGTCGTCGTCCCACAGTGGATCCTGCTGCCATCATTTCCCCAGGTAAACAGCACACAAGTACACAACTGTCCACATGATGTAAAAGAAAATGGGACTCATCGGACCAGGTGACCTTCTTCCACCACTTCAAGGTCCAGTTTCGACTCCATTGTAGGCATTCGGATTGGTTCTATCAGTTCAGACCAGACAGGATAGCCTACATTGGCCTTGTTCATCATTCAGCCTTGGACACCCAGACCCCTGTCACCGATTTGTGGTTTGTCACTCCTTGGATAATATATATATATATATATATTTGGGGTGTAACGGTTCACAAAATTCATGGTTCGGTTCGATACGATACACTGGTGTCACGGTTCGGTAAGTTTTCGATACAGCAAAAAGAAAGAAAAGACAGAAATGTCCTTGATTTTAATTTTTTTTTTTTAAACTAACATCATAAAGTATGATATTTTTTTACTTTGAGCAATAATGGAGCTATACTTGACTCTTCTTAGGAGCATATAAAACAAAAACAGCTCCTTGCTCCTTGGAAAAAAATGAAATAATGTAATATTGCAATAGTTATAAACAAAGGTTTATTTTATTTCAGATTAACATTTGAGGGCAGCAATTTTATTCATAATGTCGAAAGAAAATCGACGTAACGTTACTTGAAAGCATTGTAGCCTACTATTCCTGCCAAACTTCCATGGTTACAGTTAGTGTTACTGCAGTAAATCCATGGTGAATGTTGCTGATCTGTGGACACTGGATAGTTCATTCATGACACAATGTTTCTTCCCGGTTTCCACATCAGTGCTGTTTGATCCGTTAATACCAGAGAAATGTGAATGCGTCTCACTAGATCTTGCAGCGATGTTATTACTTCAGTGGCGAATTCAGAAATGCTTTCTTTACTGGATGTCTTAGCGCTGTGTAGTAACAGTGTGACATGCATGTACAATATATGATCAAAGAATATAAGAAATAACACCGTTTCAATACAATGAGGGACTGGCCTGAAGCTCTTGCACTGGGTCAAAATACAACCCTTATTGTTGAGGACTGTATAAAATAACTAGAAATGATGTGCAAATTATGGAGAAATAATGTCTCACACACTGCACAAAATGTTTTGAAGACAAGATGGAATGCACAATGTCTCCTATGTATCGTGAATTTCAGGTATAAAACTCTCTTATCTAATCTATAAGAGATGCAAATTGACTTGTTCACAGCCAGACAAGCCAAAAACCACATCAAGCTTTTACAGAGGTCACTTTAAATGCTTTAAAGGCCAGACAGATCCATGAATCTATTTTTAATAATTCAAAAAGTCAGATTAATTTTTGGCACAGCTGGGCAGCTAAAAAGCTGTCTCTTGTCTTTCCGCTGGGACATCTGTCCACAGACTAGACGTGTGGACATGCGCGTAGAATATGTTCGGGGGGGGGGGGTCAGAAAGCAAACTATACTTACTTGATCAAACTGGGGATCTTCACCCCTCTGAAGAGACTTTATCAGAGGTTTTTCCTGTAAAAAACAACAGAAACATAATTGCTAGAGTAAATATTATTCAGGCAATTCTAGCAAAAAGTGATTCCTTATGGTTTCCTTGATTGCACCTCTGTTCCAACATCTTGCATTTTAGCAACTACTGTACACTACCATTCAAATGATTTTGAAAAAGGTCTCTTCTGCTCACCAAGGTTGAATTATTTGATAATAACTTTTTTCTGTTTTAATATATTTTAAAACGTAATTTATTCTTGTGATGGCAAAGCTGAATTTTAAGCATCATTACTCCAGTTTTCAGTGTCACATGATTCTCTAGCTGCTCAAGACACATTTAGTATTATTATCAATGTTGAAAACAGTTGTTTCATTATTCCTTGATGAAGATAAAGTTCAAAAGAACAGCATTTATTTTAAATACAAATCTTTTTTGTACCATTATATATGTCTTTCCTGTCACTTTTTTATAATTTTAAAGGATTCTTGAACAATAAAAGTTTTTTATTTTTTAGTAGTGCATATACACAAACCACCAGCATAGTCTTACAATGTGAAAAAGCTGATCTTAGCAACTATCATGGATTGGACCTGCTGATTAAACAACACAGGTTGTGTAAAAAATCAAACCGAACTTCATTCTGTACTCCTACTCTAGAAAGAGTTGAAAACCAATTTGAATATTCAAATAGTATTATTGTTTTAATGAACTCCAGGCCCAGAACACATCTTCTCTGACTCTTAGAATCTACAGGGCTTGTCAAACATAACACTTTCAGACTGTGTAAAATTTAAGAGCCCACTGAAGCACCCCTTTCATCTTAGGTTAATAAATATTTCAGTGGCTGAAGTCACTCGAGGGAGAAACAGATGAGGGGGCAGACGAGGACAGTGTAATATCCCTCAAGGCTTTCATAAGAGGTTAATGGATCACCTTATGCTCTTGCAGGACTTTTCTCCACTACTGAATTAAATGACTGGGGTATAGTTTAAGATATGTATGACTAACTCATAAAAACATTCAGTTGTGTCCAAAGAGATCATTAAACAAATTTAAAAAAGACACTGCAGCTATGAATTGCTCAATTTACTGTCCAGTAAGAGGGATGTATAAATAAACTGGTCATAATCAAGGTCATGTTCTTATGTATTAAGTGTATTACATGATCTTGGATCTTGGTTATTTGTTCAGTAAAAATAAGAGGACAAAAGATGAGCTCATCTTGATAGCAGCAGGGACACAATATATCTGTCCTGGGAGGGTTAATTAAAACTAGTCTGCCTGCCGGTCATGAAACTAGCAGCTTGCTGTTAAACACGTGCAGGTGAACTTGTCAGTTGTCTGGGAAATACTAACAAGACTGGCAAAGTGTTCAAGGTCCTTAAAGATAAACCCTAGGGTTATCTCTAACTCTAACACTAACCCTCACCCACAGAACAAGCATTGTACACTAAAATCTCATCCGTATTTTCAATGCCCGGCAGATCTAAATTTAATTTCTATTAACAAGGATCATACAGGGTCACATTAAGGTGAAAGCTGTTGAGCTGCATGAACAACTAGGCAGGTCGAATAAAAAAAGGATTAGCCGGATTAGCTTATATTTCATTGATATCTTCTGAACAAGCCAATCCCACAGACTAAATGGCCAACCCTCTCCACAGACTGATTTGTCTCTGAGGATTTGAGTGGTCATACAGTAGGTCTTCAATAGTTCAGAAATGTCACTCACCAGAGGTTCAGCCATGACAATGCGTATTTTGCGCTCAGAGATGGTGGTGAAGTTGGCAAAGAGGCTCTTGAGCACGTACTCGCCCGGCCGGCTCTCTGGGTCCACGCTGATGGGCATCATGGCGGGCGGCCCCTTCTCACCCTGTGAGCAGCAAACCGGGGGGACGGGAGGCTTGCTGTACCCTGGTGAAGCTTCGGACAAACAATATAAAATATTATTAATATTATAAATAAATAAAAATAAAGGAAAAATATGAAATAACATACTATAAAATATTATGAATTTTGTATTATTATTATTAATAATAATAATAAATGTTATTAATCTGAAAGGCAAGCAAATGGAAAATATTTGTAAGAAGTTTGTATTCGTCTTTTTCAGAAAACCAAAAAATTGAACATCTGCATTTTTTCAGAATAAATCAGAAACTATTTGAATGAATAGTCAAGTATTGTTTTCCAGACAATGACAGTTTCCTAATCCAGACAGTCAGTGGAATCCACTTCAGAATTTCCCAAACCTTCCAATTCTGTAGCTTGCCAGCAACCTGTGTACACAAAGTAGCACCTCGCTTTCCTCAACACCAACTAAAGTAACACCCTAGAAGCAGAAGGTGCAACTTTATATCTTTTTTTTCACATAGCTCACAAACACACAGAGCAGCTACTGGACAGACTGTACTGTAAGTAACGTGGTCAAGTTGCAGAGGGGGCATGTGGCAGTCACAGCAGTGTTCATTTTGACAACAAATCTAGTTTTAGACACTTATCATATGTTGACGAAAACAGACTTTGCTCCACATGGATTAAAATTTGTTTTGCTTTCCCTTAAACAGAATAAAAAGATAGCCTGTATGTCACCCACAGCATTTCACCTCCAAAAACATACAACAACAACAAACATACAAGCAAGTTCATTTCTTCTTTTTAGCTTAACTTTTTTAATCTAAAGTCTACTATATTTTAATATATTTAATAAAGTTTAAATACAAATTCCTAGACTCAATCTACCTAAAATCACATCATTATCTAATGGGCACAGCTGATCATTTCCTGCTGTATCAGTAGCCAATGAGCTTGCTGCTCGACATTCAAATACCTATCCTTTGCTATAGCTGTGCAGCGCTTTCAGAAACCCTCCACCTTCCCCAGCTCCACCTGTATAGATCTGCAAAGGGGTGATTCATCCATGCATGCACAGCAGCAGTATGTCTTGTGCTGGGGCCACACCAAAAGATATTTAAAATCGAATAAGATTTTCAAAATGTGAGACTCTGGCTTCGACTATCTTCCGAGCAGGTTTGGTCACTCTTAACACACCTCACACCACAGGAAAATCTGATAAAATAATCTGTAGAACCACCAAGATAATCAGGACTTCACTTAGGATTGTCGAAAGGGGAAAATTGGCCCGAATATCTTGTGTTTTGTGTGTATTGGCAGTGGCAAGTTCCATATCTGCTCTACGGCAGCAGCAATAACCAACAGCAGCAGCAGCAGCAACAGCAGCAGCAGTAGAGTAGTAGATCTATTCTGCCAAGACCGAAAGAATTAACATCGTCATACCCATTACCATGCCAAACTCTCAGAGAGTTGTCATGACAGAACTGTATTCATTTATTCCATAATAAAAATGTTTTTTTTTTACATTGTATTCATATTTCTTGAATTTGATTGTATTCAACATAACTGCACAATCATTCACTCACATACAATGCACCTAAAAAGGTTGCTAACAAACATTTATTGTTGATGAATTGGCTTAATTTCATCAAACCATCTTAGACCAAAATATTTCTTCAAAATGAACAGCCAGTGTGACAGGAGTGTCTTTTTTTTGCTATATTATCTAAACACCAATAAAATCTCATAGACAAGTCTGAAGCTTGCTTTGTACTCATTCATTTGTCTCCGTTTACTAGTTTCATCTTCACTCGCGGATTCTCACTTCCCTTTCTCTTTTTCTCTTTTGTAGCACCTACCCAGGCCCTTGATGAAGTTCACCATGCTGGTTTTATTCCAGCACATTGCTGTGCTATCCATAGTGGGGGAGTATATTTGATCCAGTTTTCCAAACCTCACATGTCCTTATCAATCATTCCAGTGATGGCGGGACCTTCTCTGGTTTGCCACCTGCCCCATACTGTAACGTCCCAGTGCGAGTTGAAACAAAAAAGTCGGAAAAATGTGTGATAAATCCAGACGTGTGCTCGCTTCTTCTGAAGGCTCTCTATTGCAGTGTAAACGTCCACTCTCTCTCGAGACTGAAGGTCAGCCTGGAATTTTTAGCTGAGGTCTGAGCAAGTGTGCAGGACTGACATGTTACAGTGGCATAGTTGCAGGTCTATATTTATCCCTGTGTACACACTATACGTCCTGATCTCCCCTCTGCCACTAACCAACAGTGTAAACATCATTTGATTGGGCACAGACAAACTCACTCACTCTCACTCCCTTGTTTGCTCGTACGTAAAAACACAGACGGCGTAAAGCAAGATAAACTATCTGAATTCCACTGACTGACTCCATTACACAATCTTGCCTTGGGAAAACAGCCATGGACAGCAAATGATGCCAACAAGGCTTGCGAAATTCAATAAAAAACTATTGTAAACAAAATGCAAACAGAACTCATGCCATCAAATGTCAATAAATAAAGATTCAATAAACAAAATTCCATGACGCTGACGTAATCAAATAAAAATGACAGAATAATATATAACCATTACTTTTTAGTCATTTAATATCATACAAGTATATGCATACTATACATACTACTGTTCAAACGTTTGGGGTTGGTGAGATCTGCATTTATTTGATCAATAATACAGTAAAAACAGTAATATTTGTAAAATATTATTACAAATCAATATAATGGTTTTCTATTTTAAATATAATTTAATATTACATTTACATTTTCCTGTATGCAAAGCTGGATTTCCTTTGGTGTCATGTGATCCTTCAGAAATCATTCTATTTGTTGCTCAATAAACATTTCTTATTATCATCCATGATAAAAACAGTTGTGCTGCTTTTGAGGAAACAGTGATTCATTTTTTTTCAGAATTCTTTGATGAAAAGTCAGAAGAAAAAAAGCAGAAAAATCTGCTGTGACATTAATCACATTGCAAATTTCTTTACTGTCACTTTTGATAAATTTAATGCATCCTTGCTGAATAAAAGTTTTAATTCCTTTTAAAAAAATTACTTTTTAAAATTTTTTTTGATTGGTAGTAAAATATTAAATAAAACAATCAGGACGAAAGAGCTCAGAAATGACGAAGTCTATATACATGTATATATATATATTTATATAATATATATTAATATATATATATATATATATATATATATATATATATATATATATATATATATATATATATATATATACACTCAGCTAAAGGATTATTAGGAACACCATACTAATACTGTGTTGGACCCCCTTTCGCCTTCAGAACTGCCTTAATTCTACGTGGCATTGATTCAACAAGGTGGTGAAAGCATTCTTTAGAAATGTTGGCCCATATTGATAGGAAAGCATCTTGCAGTTGATGGAGATTCGTGGGATGCACATCCAGGGCACGAAGCTCCTGTACCACCACATCCCAAAGATGCTCTATTGGGTTGAGATCTGGTGACTGTGGGGGTCATTTTAGTACAGTGAACTCATTGTCATGTTCAAGAAACCAATTTGAAATGATTCGAGCTTTGTGACATGGTGCATTATCCTGCTGGAAGTAGCCATCAGAGGATGGGTACATGGTGGCCATAAAGGGGTGGACATGGTCAGAAACAATGCTCAGGTAGGCCGTGGCATTTAAACGATGCCCAATTGGCACTAAGGGGCCTAAAGTATGCCAAGAAAACATCCCCCACACCATTACACCACCACCACCAGCCTGCACAGTGGTAACAAGGCATGATGGATCCATGTTCTCATTCTGTTCACGCCAAATTCTGACTCTACCATCTGAACGTCTCAACAGAAATCGAGGCTCATCAGACCAGGCAACATTTTTCCAGTCTTCAACTGTCCAATTTTGGTGAGCTCTTGCAAATTGTAGCCTCTTTTTCCTATTTGTAGTGGAGATGGGTGGTACCCGGTGGGGTCTTCTGCTGTTGTAGCCCATCCGCCTCAAGGTTGTGCGTGTTGTGGCTTCACAAATGCTTTGCTGCATACCTCGGTTGTAACGAGTGGTTATTTCAGTCAAAGTTGCTCTTCTATCAGCTTGAATCAGTCGGCCCATTCTCCTATGACCTCTAGCATCAACAAGGCATTTTCGCCCACAGGACTGCCACATACTGGATGTTTTTACCTTTTCACACCATTCTTTGTAAACCCTTGAAATGAAAATGTGCATGAAAATCCCAGTTACTGAGCAGATTGTGAAATACTCAGACCGGCCCGTCTGGCACCAACAACCATGCCACAACCAATTGCTTAAATCACCTTTATTTCCCATTCTGACATTCAGTTTGGAGTTCAGGAGATTGTCTTGACCAGGACCACACCCCTAAATGCATTGAAGCAACTGCCATGTGATTGGCACACACTTTTTTTATCACCTTTTTTATTACATCACACATTTTAGTAGTTATCATAAATTAGATATCATTTGAAATCTTACAAACTCAGAATTCATACTGTGAAAACCGTTTTGAAATTGGATGTTGCGTTACCATAGAAATGGTACTTTAAATTATTTTATCAGGCTCCTCCCCTTTTGGGCTTCATCATGTTTCAGAATTTATGATCAAAACCTTTTCTAATCTTGACGAAACACATATTGTCAGAAAGGTCTGAGTCTCATGAGTTCCATATTTTGTGACAGAAGTGATATTTGGACAGAAATGTATTAATTTGGAAATTGGATTTTGCATGTGAAAGCACCACTCTCATTTTCTTCAGAAAACTACAGTTTTTGACAGAAGTGGTAAAGGGTCACTCTGTGCTCCAGTGCCAGTCTAGATGATTACGGCAGCCTGATGCATTACATGTGATTCTGCAAACAAAAGATGGGCTCAGACAGAGCATTACATCAGCGTTCTGCAGAGGAGCCTCTGAGCATTGAGCTGCTCCCAACAGGCACAATAAAGACATAGAACAACGCCTCTCTATTTCACAAACACACTCACACAAATTGACATGAGACATATACATAAACACAAATACAGTATCCAGACATATTTTAACCTCTAATTTCTTTCTAAAACAAATCCTGTTGTGTCCTCCCAATATTTTTCTTGCTCAGGGATGGACAACAGCCATGGAAAAAACATCTAAAAAAATCCCTCTCTGATGTAAAAAAAAAAAAAGTGGCCTTTTTACATCCATAGACCCCAACTGTGTACAAAAGATCCCTGGGGACAACTGACATAACTGTAAATGGAAGTGGGACCTATAAAGCCTCATCCATTTTCAGATGTTATCAGGCAAAGCCCACTTATATCCCACTGGTTACTTTCATCAACAAAAAGAGAAAAGTTCTCAATGAGAAGTGATGGGGAATCTGCAGCTGAAACTCGAAGGCTACGTTCACGTTGTCAGTCCAAGTCGGATTATTTGTGTGATTGGAATCCGATCAAAAAAATGTGACTGTCCACATTGTGTATCGCAACTGTTCAGGTCCGATTTGTGTGTCCCATAATGCTTATTGGCGTTGGTATACACCAACAAAAACAACAACAACAACAACAACCGCAACATAGAGGGGGTTGCAATACCGTTTTTTATTTACAACATGGCAATCTGTAGCCACTCTGGACTAGCCTACTGCATTTTATAAGGCAGCGGCAGTAATGTAGGCCAGCTATTTATGAGCAGGTAATATAAAAACCAAAGGCGAGTTTTTACACATTTATGATGTTTTTCTTGTATAGAGCTCCTTCACTACCTTTCGCAACTGTTTTGATAACGTCAGGTAGGCTATGTAAAATCTTTGAAGTGACTCTCAAGAGCGAAGAATTGTGACAAATGTTGATCTGGAGCAGCGGTTCTCAAAGTGTGGGGCGCGCCCCACTGGTAAGGGAATACAGACGTGACAAGTGGGGCGCGCCAAACGGGAGGAAATTTTCCTTTTTATGCCTTTATATCTTTACCCAGACATTACAACTGTCCCGAAAGTTCCGGGAGTCTCCCGCATATTGATAGGGGCTCCTTGACGCCCGCAAATGAGAGCCAATCTCCCGGAATTTGGAGCGCGCGCGTGTGTGTGAGACTAAATGCAGCGCGTGTGAGAGCAAACAGTCCTTATAGCTCTGTGTGTTGCGGCAACACCAAGTGTAACAGGAATTACCCTCCCCACCCCCAAAATAATGATTTACGTGACATCGGCATATTAATTGTAGCGGAACAAATATGTGTATACATCTATGTTCAGCTGGAAGCTGTTTCATGCGAGGGGGGCTGAGTGCTGTGTTGGAAAATATGTTACGTCATTATGTTGTGGCTGACGACAAGGCATGAAATTTATCTGTACTGTATATGTGTTCTAGCCATTAAAGAAAACGTATTAGTTTCATATTTATGTTTAAATATTATAGGCTAATATTACTTTTTCTTATTTAATCAATGTTTATTATGAAAGTGAGCATAAAGTGAGAAAGATATGATACATCATGAGATGCGCAAAATTTCTGGAGACATGAAGTGGGTAAGACATGATTTTGACCACGTCATTGAGTTTTGTTTTGTAGAAAGACTTTTTAAAAGATTTTCGTTTTGCCACAGCTGCACTTTTATTTTCTTTATTTTTTAAATAACTTGCTGTTATTTGATGCAGATAGTTAGTTTGTATTTAGATACAACTTGTTACTATACTGATACTTGTTACTTCAATACATTGGAACATTTTAAGCTTTTTGCTTATTTCATTAGCATTGTGTTGGGGCGATGGGGGCAGGTGGGGCTTGAAAATTCCCACTTGTTCAAAGTGGGGAATGACCGAAAAAGTTTGAGAACCACTGATCTAGAGTGATGTAAAAGTCACATGAATTCTGATTTGACTGTTCAGACTGAGGTCACATCGCAAAACACCTGTATCAGACTTAGGACAACATATGAAAGGCTGCATTAGGTGGCCCAAATCGGAACTGAAAAGATCAGATTCCATGTGGTTTGTGCTGTTCACACTGTTACGGGGGAAAAAAACAGATCTGAGTCACATGTGAACATTTGGGCCACATTTTCCTGCAGTCTGAACATAGCTTTGGTGCCCTAAACAATAAACTAAAGACTCTAGCAATGACAAAACATTATTTACAGAATGAACATACAGTAAGTCTGACCAACAAGGTTTCATTTGTTAACATAATTGTGGCGAACAGGACGGCCGAGGGACGTGAGAGAACGGCGCGAGGCCGGTGGTGCGATTGCTAATGAGCAACACCTGTGAAGCACACCGGTCTCGCATCTCTCACGGAGGAGCGGAAGCATAAAGGAGGAGCGACGACGTTGATGATCGAGAGAGGAACAGGCCTGTATTTTAGTTGTTTTGTTTTTGTATTTTACTTTAGCCAGCAGTCGTCCGCGAGGGGCTGCTGGCAGTTATATTTATTTTCAGTAGCCAGCAGTCGTCCGCGAGGGGCTGCTGGCGGTATTTTCGTTTGTTTTATTTTAAATAAATTATATTTTGATTGTTCGCCAGTTCCCGCCTCCTTCTTCCCTGAACATTGCTACAATAATTAACTACATTAATTAAACAAAGAACAATACTTCTACATTAACCTAAGCTAATGCTAATCTCAACATTTACTAATAATACAAATTTGTATCTGTTAACATTACCCAACTGTCACCCCCCTTTTTGATAATGCACATTAAAATGCACTATTCAAACTTAAATGGTTGTAATTCAAAAATGCTGTGGAATATAGACCTAAGTTTGGGCTTGTTTTAAAGAAAACAATCAGCAGATTGTTGCTAAAGTGAAAAATTAAAGTATGAAACAGTTATGGAAATTTAAATTTACAGTAATTCAAATATACTGTACTTAATATTTTTTCTTTTATATAAAATATATATTTTATAAAACATGTTTTACTATAAAATTACTATAAAATCAAAGCCATATATCTAACCAAGTTGTGTTCCAAATTTGAAGTTGATAACACAAAAATTGAAGTTCCCATGATATTTTGTTTAGGCGTAATACCAAAAATAGCCACCGGGTGCCATTAAATTCCATTGAATTTAATTGTATGCTTTCTTCCATAACAATTTAATACATTTCTGTCCAAATATCACTTCTGTCACAAAATATGGAACTCATGAGACTCAGACCTTTCTGACAATATGTGTTTCGTCAAGATTAGAAAAGGTTTTGATCATAAATTCTGAAACATGATGAAGCCCAAAAGGGGAGGAGCCCCTTTTCACAGTATGAATTCTGAGTTCGTAAGATTTCAAATGATATCTAATTTATGATAACTACTAAAATGTGTGATGTAATAAAAAAGGTGATAAAAAAGGTAATTTAAAATTTTAGAGGATAATATACACTCACCTAAAGGATTATTAGGATTACCTGTTCAATTTCTCATTAATCCAATTATCTAATCAACCAATCACATGGCAGTTGCTTCAATGCATTTAGGGGTGTGGTCCTGGTCAAGACAATCTCCTGAACTCCAAACTGAATGTCAGAATGGGAAATAAAGGTGATTTAAGCAATTTTGAGCGTGGCATGGTTGTTGGTGCCAGACGGGCCGGTCTGAGTATTTCACAATCTGCTCAGTTACTGGGATTTTCATGCACATTTTCATTTCAAGGGTTTACAAAGAATGGTGTGAAAAGGTAAAAACATCCAGTATGTTTTATGTATGCAGTCCTGTGGGCGAAAATGCCTTGTTGATGCTAGAGGTCAGAGGAGAATGGGCCGACTGATTCAAGCAGATAGAAGAGCAACTTTGACTGAAATAACCACTCGTTACAACCGAGGTATGCAGCAAAAGCAGTTGTGAAGCCACAACACGCACAACCTTGAGGCGGATGGGCTACAACAGCAGAAGACCCCACCGGGTACCACCCATCTCCACTACAAATAGGAAAAAGAGGCTACAATTTGCAAGAGCTCACCAAAATTGGACAGTTGAAGACTGGAAAAATGTTGCCTGGTCTGATGAGTCTTGATTTCTGTTGAGACGTTCAGATGGTCAGAATTTGAGTCAGAATTTGGCGTAAACATAATGAGAACATGGATCCATCATGCCTTGTTACCACTGTGCAGGCTGGTGGTGGTGGTGTAATGGTGTGGGGGATGTTTTCTTGGCATACTTTAGGCCCCTTAGTGCCAATTGGGCATCGTTTAAATGCCACGGCCTACCTGAGCATTGTTTCTGACCATGTCCATCCCTTTATGGCCACCATGTACCCATCCTCTGATGGCTACTTCCAGCAGGATAATGCACCATGTCACAAAGCTCGAATCATTTCAAATTGCTAAAATACTACTAAAATGTATTAAAATATTTAAAATTAAAGTACTAAAATGGCCCCCACAATCACCAGATCTCAACCCAATAGAGCATCTTTGGGATGTGGTGGTACAGGAGCTTCGTTCCCTGCATGTGTATCCCACGAATCTCCATCAACTGCAAGATGCTTTCCTATCAATATGGGCCAACATTTCTAAAGAATGCTTTCACCACCTTGTTGAATCAATTCCACGTAGAATTAAAGCAGTTCTGAAGGCGAAAGGGGGTCCAACACAGTATTAGTATGGTGTTCCTAATAATCCTTTAGCTGAGTGTATATATAATATACTTTTCAGAGGATAATATTATTTTATATTTTTTTATTGACAAATACTAGATTATATGTTTTATTGTGAACTTTTAGCATGAAAATCAAAGTTTTAATTATTAAAATTGTGCGTTGACTTTTTGTCACAAAAGGTCAGAACTCCTGTTATGATGTAGATTTTTTGAGGTGCACTCTTGTAATAAATTCATCTATTACTGTTCCTACATAATTTGTAACAAAAAACTGTGCTAACATATCTATTTAGGAGTCTTAGACATTTCCAACGATATATAGTTTACAATTAAATTAGGATTAAATTGTAATATAGTGAAGTAAACGTAAGTGTCCCGGTAGCGGGGCGGTGACATTTTAATGCACCATGAACAAACATGATTTTGAGCATTTTTATTAGCTAACAGTAACAAAGGTTAAAAAGATATTGATCATTGTTACAGTAGTTCATGTTATTTAATGCACTAACTAATGTTAACAAATAAGACCTTTTTGTAAATTTAAATTGTAAATTGTTACCAGACTAAAGCCCTTCAAAGAATATTAGGCAAAAAATGACATCCAGAGGTCACATCAGTCACCCGTAGGCATCCACACCTATAGTATACTATAACCCGAAGAAACAGGATCAGGTTTTGTTAAGTTGCCCGAACACACTGTAGCGATTGAAGAGAGTTGGCTATCCCTGTGTCATATAGAAAGGTCAGGATTACAAACAGAAAAACTGAAAGATGAGATACGTTCGCAGATATTTGAGCCGTGCTGATTATGAAAGCTAAATAACAAGGACATTTTTCCTGGATTTAGCCATTAGGCCTAAGGACACTCGTAGCTCTAAACCTCTAAACCAGAGCTAAAAATATATTTGGTACACTGCAGAGCACATTTGATTTAGTGATTAGAACGTTTCACCCATTTACTCTGAGGCAGAGAGAGAGAGAGAGTAAGAAAGAGAGAGAGATTATGATTTGGTCAAATTATTGTTTCTATTCATGTTTGATATCACTCTGGCTCGAAAAGAATATGTTTCGTTATTCACAGAAAATATATTCGCTTCTAAATTACAAAAAAAAGTCTGTAAAAACAACATATAAAACATACAAATGCATGAGAAAAAAAAAAAAAAAAAAAAAAAAAAAATATATATATATATATATATATATATAGAGAGAGAGAGAGAGAGAGAGAGAGAGAGTATATTTCATTTTAATAGCTAAAAATATACTTTTTGGTTTGGATCATTTTTTATTTATTAAGTCAAGTCAACTTTATTTGTATAGCGCTTTTCACAATACAGCTTCAAAGAAAGAAAATGTAGAAAAACTGACATATATAACTTATTTTTTAAACAAATACTGTTTAATGTTTACGCACCAAAAAGTATGTTGAAGCTATTAAAAGTAAATCAACATTGATTTCTAAAGGAGCCACTGCTGCTGCAAGCTGATTGGCAGCGGGCTGACCAGCCCTCACAGCTGATTGGTCAGTTAGGCACGAAGGTGAATAAATGACCTTTGTAATAAATGAGTTTTGCATGACCTATCCCTTTAAGCCTGATTCATACGCATCATTTGACCACAAGCACACACAAAAAAGTAGAATAGAGATAGCAATGCATGCCATAAAATCCATATTATGCTGATCCGCATGCATACTAAATAAAAGAGGACAACAACACCAGAGCACGTGTACCAGAGCAACAAACTCGCATGCAAACTAAATCAGGATCCATCCCGCCAGCCCTGGCTGTGATCCCGCAGCTCTGAGCGCCAAGATACTCACTGCTGCTCCAGGACTTCAGAAGGGACTTGATGCTGATCTCAAAGAAACCCGAATCCTGCTGGCTGGCCATATCTGCCGGCAGATGAGTTGGTGAAGTCAGTCAGAGGATGTTGCAGTCCTGTACATTTCCAGAACAGGCAGGTGGAATCCACTGCTATGGGAGAGTGATGCTGCCACCAGAGACTGAGCCAGAACAGAGCGCCACGGACCCGCTAAGCTCTCCCCCCTCCTCGTCCTCCTCTCCAACCCACCCTCCCTCTCTCTCTCTCTCTCTCTCTCTCTCTCTCTCTCTCTCTCTCTCTCTCTCTCTCTCTCTCTCTCTCTCTCACTCTCTCTCTCTCACTCTCTCTCACTCTCTCTAGGCAGGTTCACTTTAAATAACCCAACGTCGGAGGCTGTGAGCAGTGCAGGGACAGTGGGGAGAAATCCTCTTAGCCCCGCGTGGTTAATTATAACCTCTATTTGTTTGCATCCCGAGAGAGAGAGAGACTCTCCTGACTGTCGTCCTCAGCTTGAGTGTGTGAGAATAGCCATGAAAGAGGCTGGTAGGTCAGTATCCTGATGTACAGGGGAAAAAAGAAGCCCCTGATGATACGTCACAAATGTTTTTTTCTACTACTGTGGTTCATATTCCTGCGTGTGTTCCGAATAGCAATAGTAACACTTAGCAGCCACCAATGCCTCTGGATAAAAGAAAGTCAAACACAAAATCTAAAGCCAGTCTCTTTGCCAAATAATATTACTACAATGGCCTTCAACATATTGGAGAATTAAAACACTTAGGCCTTATATAGCAATTAAAAATGTCTGCATGTCATTGTATTGAAAATATGAAACCAAGTGGTATCTGATTCTGCAAACAAATGATGACAGAGCTTCACATCTCTTTTACTTTTAACAAACTGGTCATAGGCTGATTTTTAAAGGAATGGTTTGCTCAAAAATAGTTTGCTGATTATTTACTCACCCCAAGGCCATCCAAGATATACATGTTCTTCAGCAGAAAAAAAAAAATCTTCATCTGAGGAAAGAAAGTCATATAGATCTTGGATGGCCTTGGGGTGAGTAAATAATTAAGACATTTTCATTTTTAGGTGAACTATTCCTTTAAAGAATGCATGAAGTCAGTTTCTCTCAAGATAACAAAGGTGTAGTTTATGTCATTAACTAAAGAAATGAATATTTTTATTCAGCAAGGGCACATTACATTTTTCAATTTTTTTTTAATCTTTATATTTATCAAAGAACCCTGAAAAAAGTATCTTGGTTTACACAAAGATAACCAGCTAAGTTTTTTTTAAACAGTTAAAAAAAATGAAAATAATAATAAATGTTTTCTTGACCATCAAATCAGCATATTAGAATGATTTCTGAAGGATCATGTGACACTGAAGACTGATGTAATGATGATGACTATTCAGCTTTGTATAACAGCAATAAATTACATTTTAAAATCCAAACAGAAAATGTTTTTTAAAATGATTCCAAACTGTATTTTTGACCAAATAAATGCAGACTTGGTGAGTTTAAGAAACTTCTTTCAAAAACCTTTAAAACCAGCTCTAAACTTTTGAATGTCAATTTATCTATTATTTTCTCATTTAAAACCAGACAAATGGTGCGTGTGTATGCGTGTGCGTGAATTTGGCACTTTGTTTAAATAAATGTCACTTGGTTAATTTTGTAATATAGAACATTTTCATTCATTTTTATTTGTGGCTTAAGACTTGAAATCCTTTTTTGGGACACTGTTTATTCCAAAGCCTTGTCTACTCTTTGTGTAGCACCCATGACCTTCCTTGACTTTGAGTATTGGTTTTGGCTTGAATCAGTACTAAAGTCCCCATTCATCACAAGTGTCAGTCAAGTATGAAGAAAAGGGCTGAAAAGAAACAACTGCAGGGCAGCCGGAACAATAATGTCAGCGCATTTTCACGTGCTACTTTCTTAATTTCTTTGCTGAGAAACAAAGTGCAAAGCTCACAAGAAGTCAGCAAAGGTCAAACGCAGCACAAGCACCAGTGCGATCAATGCAGCGGTGAACAAAAGTTTGTTAGCAAAAGTCTCCTTCACAAATGCACTTTAAACACAAATGATATCAGCATGGTACGAATTACTCAACCTGTCTAAAATACAAACATAAACAGAATATTTCAGATTCAGCACAGAGCTTTGGATGTTACACAGCTGATTTGCTGGCAAGCACTGCACGTCCTGAGTCTGAGTCACTCCATAATCCCATCATGCCCCTCTCTATCCCTCCGATGTCAAGAACTTGCCCTTAATTACATAATGCTCACACTCAATTGATCAGGCCAGTTTAGAGTTGCCCATTTGTGTTCAGTGAAAGCCACTGAATTTAATAACAGCGGTGTCTACTTTCATGAGTTGATGAGTCAGTTTTAGCACATGCTTTTTAATATTTTCATATGCAAATACCCTATACAGTCCAGACAGTGAGCCATGTCAACGGTGCCACACCTTTTCCTCTAACTTTAATTCACAACTAGGATTCGCCTACAGGAAACAAGGGATTCAGTGCTTCCATGTTTTTGTTTATCTTTCAAACATTAAAACATTGCTACAGCGCATGGTTATAGTGATAACATTATGGCAATTGAACAATCATTTATTTCAAATGTAAACTCAAAATATATACTTATCCCAGTAACATAACCCACACAGATTGGACACAGTAACATTATGAGATTGGAGCTGCATGGCACAGCGAGGGGCTCTCAGACATATTATTACATAATGTACTGGCTGAACTATCTCTCAACCAGACCATTAACACCCCCCAGTGCTTGATGGGTGGAAATGTCCAAAAAGCTAAAGGGCACAAGCCTGAAAGCATCGTATTGGAAAATGTCTCAAGCCAATTACTCAAACAGCACTCAAGTGAAATCAAGCTATCAAATAAAATAAAGTCATTGATTAGTAACTCATTGAATGGGATGTTTGGGATATTCGATAACCTTTAAAAAAAATCAATTTTCTCATCACAGGCATTCATTGGCTTTTCTTCCGGACAGAGTAAATATTTAGTCTTAAGCCTTCAAGGGGGAGTATGAGCAGGTTGTTCGGCAGGTCGAGTCCCATTAAGAGCCTATTAAAAGCATTTTCAAGCTCTGATGAAGTGATGGAATGTGAGGCATGTCTCACTGATGCAGGCGTCACTGTGGATATCAGTACCAGCTCCGCACTCCTCTTTTTTTCTGTCTACTTTTCCTCCCTGTGCTGTTTTTCTCTCTCACTCCACCCTCTGGCCTCTCTTTCTCCTCTTACCTTATCCTCCTTTTCAGACTACTTCAAGGAAATGCACACAAAGACTAACACACAAGGCTCACTTTTTTAAGTTGTCAACTGATCACTTTTACAGTGTGGTTTCCACAGAAATATTAAGCAGCACAACCGTTTTCAACATTGATAATTCAACAGTAAAGGTTTAAGAATGCTGAATATTCAGCTTTGCCATCACAGGAATAAATTACATTTTAAAATATATTCAAATAGAAAATAGTTATTTTAAATAGTAATAATATTTCACAATATTCTGTTTGTTCTCTTGATCAAATAAATGCAGCCCTGAACAGCGTAAGAGACCCCTTTTTAGTGTTCAATAACACTAAAAAAAAAATCATACATTAATCAGACTTTAACTTTCTTTTCAAAATGATAAAAATGATTTGTGCATTTCCAGATTTTGAATAGACCGCACTGTATGACAAGTCATGCAAAATCATTTGAGATGATCCAGGACAACCCTGTCAAATAGTAACAGAAATCCAGCAACTCAGTTCAAAATTCAGCTGAGAAATTGGGGCGAATGCCACAAAACACTTTGATAACCATTTCTTCACGCTTCAGCATATCACTATGGCAGTTTCACTGCACACATTCTGTTGGCTCATATACAAATGTAATAATCTGAAAGCAAAGTCTATTTTAACAAACATGACGACAGATTCTTGAGGTAACCAATAAATATCTTTAGACGTTGAGGCATTTCACACATGGTTAACAGAAAAACTTATGAAGTTGACCACCCTAGCAAAGCAGCCTCTAATTTTCTTATTTCATAGCAGACAGAGACAACAAATTGAACACCAATCAGCACCTACATGCCAGAATAGTGGGCCTTTTCCTGCACCGGATCTTCTTGAACTTCCCGCGAAAGTCGCCGCTCAGCATCAGGTCTTCAGGAAAGCTGGCCATGCTCACCACTTTAGTCCCATCATTCTCCTGATGCACCGGCAGCTCCTTGCAGCCACGCTTGCCGATCGACATCTCCAGTTAATCAGTCAGGCTTTCCACAGCGGGACCATTGAACTTGTGATTTTCAGTTTGTTTGCTCTCCTTCTGTTGCTCTTTCTCTCTTATTTTCCTTCTCACAGAAGACTGAGTCTTGATCCTGGGCTGTTTCTTATACCAGTGTGTGCATGGGTGTGTATGTGTGTGTGCGTGTGTGCGTGTGTGTGTGTGTGTGTGTGTGTGTGGTGTGGAGAGATGCAGCCAGATATGAGCCCGGCTCCACGCTGCAAGTGTGTTTTAACCCCCTCGCGCTTGTCAAAGCAGTTCAGCCAGTTACAGTACAACCTATGAGAACAGGCAGGAGTGGGATTACTGTGCCGCCCAGTGACAGAATACGAAAGGAAAAGGAAAACGGAGAAAAAGAAAGAGACACAGGAAATACTGCAGTGGGCAACTCTCCGTCTGTGAGTAGTTATCACAAACAAGCTGCTTCCGTCATTCAGTGTAATTGAGTCCTTATCCTGTGAAAGTCCAGAGGCTGGGATTCCCCAAAGATTATTGCAGATCCCCCAAACTCTGCTGGGATGGAGGAATCATTTGTGCCTGTAATTTGCATTTGAAAGCTCAGATTGTCCTTAAGTCACTTAGAGAAAAACTCAGCACAGACTATGTAATGGGAATTGTTGCATCATGGGTGTAAACCCTCAAAGGCTTAATAAGAAATTCCTGTAAAAAAAAAAAAAAAAAAAAAAAAACTCTTACCTTCTGACGCTCATTTGTACTTAGAAATAGCACCAGAAATGGCCCACACCTACGTGAATGGATTTTTCCACTGTTACCATACATGAGAAGTACAAACCCACTTTGTGTGCACTTATAGGCGTTTTCTGTTTTAGATGTAAGTCTGTTCAGCCAGCTAGTACACTGAAGAATAGATATACTGTATGCCACAAGAAAAATACAATTAGTGTTTTCCCCCTGGATGATCTGGGTTAGTCACACCCTGTAATGTTGCGCAATACATTTGTACTATTCAAATTTAAAGCGAATAAAATAGGGAAAAGGTTCAGCTTGTGAAAAGTTCCTAATGGAAAACCACAATTGAATTAGGAGGAATGTAACCACGCAACATCACATATTCAAATTACAGCTATTAAGGGTTGCTGGAGTTTTTGGTGAAACAGTAAAGTGAATTTGAGGGCGTATAGAGAACTTCATGGATTTTTAGGATGTACTGGATTTTTAGGATGTACAATTTTGCATGAACAGCTATATCATATGTATACTACTGTTTAGGGTGACCATATTTTGATTATCGAAAACCAGGACACTCGCCCCGGCAATGAGATACTCAAATGTGCTCGAAATTTACTCAAAGGTGCCTTATTAATTTCAATATATTTAAAGTAGGCTATGCCTCCTCTGTATGGATAGAAAATTGTTACATTACAAAGTACTATCTATAACCAAAGACAAATTCAAATATGCTTCTCAGAGGTTACTCAACATGTTTTATTTTGACAGGTTTCAAAAATAATGAATGAAATAAGTCTTTTCTGTATTAGAAAAATAAATAAATACATAAATAATAAATAACAAAAAAAATACCTCCAAATTGAACCAAAATAGCTCTCACAAACTTACAAAAACTAACCAACAAAAGATATTTATATCTTTAGTTCTCTTCTTCCTCTTTATCATGTCTTTCTTTCTTAATGGCCCAATGAAAAATAATGAACACCAGGACATTTTCATCACTTTATAAAAAACAGCCAGGACGGCCAGGACAGGACGTGAAAACAGGACATGTCCTAGGAAAACAGGACGTTCGGTCACCCTACTACTGTTCAAACTTTTACTAATTGTTCAGTAAGTTTCTCTGAAGACATCTCTTATTTTATGCATGGGCATTACAAATCTGATCTGAACAGTTGTGATACACAGTGTGGACATCATTTTAGATCAGATTCCAATCGGATACGAAGATAATCAGATTATACGTCAACATTTTAGCCATAGTCAACGCTTCATTTACACATATGGCTGATGCTGTACCTCTCTCAACCACAAACACCTTCTTTTATCAGTTTATGCACTCTTCTCTTTAACTTTTGACAGTCCATAGAACTGGAAATGTTTTTTTCCCGATGCGACCGATTAGTATAGACCAAAACTCAACCATTTTACAGCAGCAATAATCAGCCAAATTTGCGAGTCCGTTCAGTTCAGTGGCATTATTTACGTTCAGTGCCTCCAAAATGGCCGACTTCCGGATTGATGACGTGTAGTGAAAACCCTCAATTGGCTTTAACGAGGAGCAGTGGGTCCAACATTTTAGGATGAGCAAGCCAACCTTTGATATGTTTTGTCAACGTTTGTCCACATTCCTCCTACGACAACACAGCGTTTCGCAGATGCGCGTAGGGGTTTCTCTCGTCATTAAACTGCAGAGACGTTGCCTAATGCCTCAGAAAATCCGATCTGCCTGTTTACATGACAGTCGCATTGGCACATATCTGATTTATATCTCATTTATTTCCACATATGAATGAGGCCTGAAACCAATCTCCAAATATCTCCAATCTCCAATCTCTTTTTTTCCTGTTTACTTGCCATTGGGTGCGTTGTATCAAAAGGGAGGCCCACTGTCTTAGACTTTGAAAACCCCTGGTTTATCACATTAGAAATGTTTTCACTGTCACTTTTGATCAATTTAATGCATCATTGCTTAATAAAAGCATTCAATTATTTTTTTTTAAATCTTACTGAACCCAAACTCGTGAACAGTAGTGTATATTTTGTGTTTAAAATAATATGGCAGTTTTTTTTTTGGCAAATCTGAATTTCAAAACTAATGTTTTAATTTCAGATTGATACAAAGCAATCTCAAAGTGACTTTTAACATAAATTGTAACATAAGTTGCACTAATGCAATGTTTGTTAAAAAGGTCTTGTGAAATCTAGAAGAAAAAAAATGGGGCAACTGCGCCCTCTAGAGTTAAAAGTAGAAACAAGCATATGCAGGACTGTCACGACTTGCAACTCAAATGTACATGTTTGAAGAATACCATAAAAATCCATAAGAAAGGACATGATAACATGTCATACATATGCCAACAAATGGAGTATATCATATCAAAGAAGATAATGGAGATAAAGAAGATAATGGCATGACTGTGATCACAGAGCATGCTTTAAAGAAAATCTCTGTTTATAGTCAGAAGCTGTTTCATAAGCTCCAGAAATGCAGAGCAGGTCTCTGTGGGCAGAGAGAAGTAGGCGAGAGTTTGGCGAAGAGAGTCAACACCTCCGGGCACTGGGAGAATTCAGCAAGCTGTTGCCATGGCGAGGGACATCTGAATTTGCATTCGCAGAGAAGGGCCTGGTGAATAATTGATAAACGCCTATTATTAGAATAAACCCATTTAAAGTTAATTGTACTCTGATGAGCCTTCTGTAAATTCCAGAGAAAACAAGGAGCAAATGTAAGCAACAGCAACAAACATCTGGCACACTGCAAATAATTGACTCAATACTCTCATCTGGATGAGTGTGTACTTTGTCTCGGTTGACCCATATTTCTCAATCATTTGAAACAGTGCAAACAGCAAACGCTTTGGAAAATATGTCCATATTGAGTTTAAAATGCTAGTTCAACACAAACTCTAGAAGATCAATTCCTCAAATGATATCTGAAAAAAGCAACAGCAAAAGGCCATTAAGGGGGAAAAGCTGAAAACATGTTAAATAGTTTCGGACTAGTGCATTGTTCCAGGCAATAGTTTAATGCCTGGAGATGGTGAGAACATATCATGTGACTCATCAAAGCAGCTCTTTCAACCTGATCTCATGTACATCCATCCGTCTAAGTGCTTCATCTGCCATGTGGAGCTCAGAGACCACATCGAGAGGCATCTATCTGCTCCCCATCGCAACACAACCCCCAACATCAAGCTTAACTGTACATTTAACGCAAGCTTTACACTTAGGCACTTTGCATTGAGCACATGGCTGTTTTAGGATTTCATGTAGATTTTTAAGCAGTTCATACTGGGATTTAAAAATAATTAAAAGAATAAGAATTAATAACTAGCCCTAATGCTTTAAATATGCAAATATTAGGCTCTGCTTCTGTAATAAAAGCCGTTCTTTACTAGATTGTGTGTTTACTTGATTTCATGCATTGCTATGTGTTGCTATATTACTACATGTTCTGACTGATTTTTAGCACATTGCTTTGGAGTTTAGCAGTATTATTATCTTTATACTATTATAGTATTTATCAATATATTGAATCAGCTTATATTGCAATAATATGAATATATTTTTAGTAATTTCTTTTCTATTTGGCTATCTAATTCTTTTTTATTTCAGTTTTAGTCATTTTAGTACTTCAAATCAACCATTTCATTTCAGCTAACCTATATTTATTTTATTATATTTTTCATTTAATATTTATCTTTTATTTAGCCTATATTTATTTCAATTAATGGAAATTAATTTGTTAATAGTTTTGGTTTCAACTAAGACTAACAACACTGGCAGGCTGTTCTGGGTTGTTGCTAGATGTTTTTTTTATTTCATTTTATTTAAAAATCCATCCTCAAGTCCCTATGAAATTCTGCTTCTTATATATGGCTCAGTCTTCTCAGACTAAGTTTTTTTTTTTATTATTATTATTTTAATCATCTAACAAGCAAAACTCATAAGTCAAATTACTTAAAAGGGAATAGCACTCCTCATCTAAACAAGCAGCATGACTTTAATAGTAATAAAGTTTAGGGATTTGTTAAATAATACAAGAAGTTTTTATCCCCCTCCAAAGTTTTTAGGTTCCTTGCCACTGTCACATTTGGCTTGCTTAGTTGGGGACACTTAATATTCAACAATATTACTGATCAGACTGTATTGGATGAGAACTGAACTGGGCTGGACGATGACACCACTGTTTTCTACAGAGCTGCTTTAGTCAAATTGAACTAATTTAATAATTAATGATCTTTACAATGGAACTGAATCTACATTGAACTAACTTTAGCTGAACAATGACACTACTTTCTTTTAGAGCTGTTTTACACCAGAATTGAATTCTGTTTGCATCATTAAATAATTATTTTCCTGTTGATCACTGTAAAGCTGATTTACAACAATCTGTACTGCATAAAGCGCTATATAAATAGAAGTGGCTTGACTTGACAATAAATATTTCTGCAAATAAAAATGAAATATTTAAAAATCTATATTTAAATATATTTATTTAATTATTTGTTTAAGTATAATACAATAATAAAAATCATTATTGCTAAATTCTATAGAAAGCAAAAAGAAGCAAAAGGTGTCAATGAATGCCGCATTCTTAGAGGGTTGAGACTGGTGTTCGCTGTATGAAAGTACCGGTTCTTTCTGCTCCACTGATAATGGGGTCTTTCAGGCCATCTGGGTCCTCACCCTGCACCTGTCCTTCTAACTGCTTGTCTGTTAGCAAACAGAGGCACAGCTCATATCTGACATCCAATCAGACAGGTCAAAAACAGCTAATGGGCGGAGCTTACATCTCATCACCCTATGGCATCGCAGAAAACCGGTGCCACTGACACCGGTACGCTGCTCATATCTGGTTACGGCCAGGTGATTCTGATCTTTTTTTTTTGTTCCCGGCATCGATACGTATATACACAAACGTTCATTGTTCAGCTTTCAAGATGGGAAAAGGAAATCAGCCGTTGGCTCAGGTTCAACAATCAAGCGTTTGACACTCACAAAAGACGCCCTCCGTCTCAAGTGACACATGAAGACGCTGGTGTTTGAATGTCCCTGGGCCTCGGCCATTGTCTGAATGGCAATGTTCAAGCCAAGTCATAATTGAACTGCAAGCGAACAGGATTCAGGCTAATTAGATGATGCTTGCCTTTGGATGAAATGCATATGTGTTGACGGATGAACATAGAGAAGGAACATGACTATGTTAAGATACCAGAGTTAAGATACCAGAGCATAAAGCTTCCTGCCCACCTTCTTGCATATTTATAGTAGCGTACTAAACCAGCACGGCTGCCTGAGAAACAAGCTTCTGTGGTATGTTCTTCAAACAGATGTCTGGGAAGTTTCTTGTCAGAATGATTCAATAAACTCTGGAATGACAGCTAAAGAGAGTGAATTACAGCAAATCATTGCACTGTCATAAAGGTCAACTCTATTTGTCTCTGATAGCTTCACTTCTATTAGCTATTCTAAGCCCAGAATTGTTATAAGCAAATCACAACCATTTTTATGGCTGCAGTCAATAGGACTTTTAGAGAAAAATAAAGTTTAACTTTTATATAATGAGGTTTGGCAATTCCTCCAGCAGCATGGACTCTTTTACATAAAAGCACGCCTACATACAGAACTGTTTCATGTTCCTATTATATAATTTACTGAACTACTTTGCAGTTTCACAAGCAGCTACTGTACATGCAACTTCACCAAAATAGCTAAAATGTATTAGTCGTCACCGCTTTTAGATTATTATAGGGTAAAATCTAAATTATATGTAATATTTCTTTTGTGTTCAACTGAGAAAAGAAATTCTTACAGGTTTGGAACAACATGAGGGTGAGTAAATGACTGAATTTTCATTTTTGGGTGAACTACCCCTTTAATAAATATTGTATCAAATCATTGTTAGTTCATCAGCTCTATTAAATAATATTAACAGATGCAACCTTTGATTGTAATAATATAATAGTACATTGAGTCATGTTACCTAATAGGAACTTATTGTAAACTGTAACCAGTTTTTTTTTAGCTTGTATATAATAATGTTTTGCAGGCCCTATAGCAGCATGGAAGCATTTACATAAATGCACGCCTACATACAGAATGGTTGCATTGTGCTATTATATTCTTTATTAAAAAGGAATAAGTGAATGTATGAAAATGCATCAAAGTCTGTTTAAATTCTTCATTCTGATCTATACTCCCTAAAAAGAGGTAATTCAATATTCTTTGGTAGGACATCTGTAGTCAAATAAACCTGCAAATAAAGGATTGGTCCGTAATAGTATAGCGGATAAAATATTAATAGTTGCATTTTATCTCAGAAGTATTCAATAATGCCTAGTTAATGGAGATACGTCAGTATTTGATGCAAAAATAAACACGCGCAACATGTTAAAAACCTCATCACGGATAATTCCCACGAGTCACCATAGTAAACTTTTGTTATAATCCTTCATGCAGATACCATACAGAACGATTTCAGGGAATGTAGTTGAGGAAACGTGAAGGATACTGTTCACGTGATAAATATTTTATACACAGTGTGGATTCACAGAGGTGACAGATAAACCGCTCTAAACGACAGTCGCCAATATAAGAGACAGACGGAGCCTACCTGTGTGGAAAGGACTTTTCTCGACTAATGCTCCATCCTAAAGTTGCTGCGGCTGCTGTGAGTTCTCGCACTTGTCTCGAGGTATGCGGAGCCTCTGCCTCGTTACGACTGTCACTCTAACAAGTAGTGTGCAGTCATAAGCTCCTCCCAATTGATAAGCCCCTCCCATCGGCAGCCCTAAGCGTGTTACAACCTACAACGAACTTACTTACCGGTGTTTATTTTCAATTTGTCAGTCATTGTGCCTTTACTTCACAAACATAACTTACTCCAAAATGATATAGTTATGAGTTACTGTGTTAACATATGAATGATGCCCAGTTAGCCGTTCAATGTAGAAAAATAAACACTTTTCCACCTTGAATGGGTTTGTTTAGATAATGACCAGCTAACTATACATTATCCAGCTTATTAGCCTACAAGGCTAACGTTACTTAACAAATACTTAGACATTAAATATTGATATCTTTATTTCCATACTTTTAGCTTAAAGCTTCATCTAAAAAAAAGTTAATCACAATGTCTATTGCAACAAGACAAACACTAATTAATATTTAATTCTCATCGAACTTTTTAGTGTCTTTTACCGGTTCACAAAATCCGAGGCCTTTCTGCAGTTGGTAGTCGTGGTAACTGGTTTCGAGTCACAGGGTGGCGGCAATTAAACGTTGGGATGAAAAAAGGAGAGACCTTGAAGTGAAAACGAAAAAAAAAAAAATGGTTTGCCATAAATTAAACGGCTGTGAAATTAGAGGCCATTATATAAAAATATTTCACAAAATATTTTTATAGTAGGCTACTCATTTGGTCTACACCATTAGCCAAGTCTCTAATGCGCGTAATTTGAATTAAAGAAATAAATGAGAACACAATTGTTGTAGTAATTCATTCCTGATTTTAAATATGTTATGTTGCATTGACTAACCCAGAGATTTAGGTCTTTCCACATTCAAACAGATTACGGTGCGTGACCAAGATGATCGCCAGGTTCACTGACTTGCCTGATACTCGTCACTGTGATTCTATTATATTCTTATGACTGATATTAAACTGCTATGATGCATGTCATGATTGAATGGAAGTAGGATGTAGCTCCATTTACTATTGCAAGTGATTTTTCTTTATTTTGGACACACATACATTACAAAAGGAAATAATACTGTACATCATACATATGCAAAATAATAGCCTGCATGCCCACTGTTGGCTGTTGCACAGTTTAAAAAAAAACCCTATGTCAAAGTAGGCTACATCTTACAAGATCAGTATATGGTCTTAAAACCTATTGACTAGCAAGGTAATAAGATATTCAGCCATTTGAAAGCTTTTTATGATGTACTGCAAGAGTAGTGTCAGGCTTTGTTTTATCATTCTTGTCCAACCATAACATGTAGATATTTGTTCTAATGTAGGTCTTTAATATGGCATCTGATTACAGTCAGTCCATGATTCTGTGATTATGACCAGCTAAGAGGCTCTACCAGGACATCGTCTTTAAGTGCTCCGGCTCTCCGAAAACTCTGTAGATACACTACAGACAAATGCAATGCCCATAATATAGAATATCTTCATCTATAACTGGCATCTATGACTAAGATAGATGTCTGTGGGTGGTAGTAAGAAGACCTCGAGGGGTCCATGTAAATAACAGAGCTGGTGAAGCTCTTGCGGTCCTGTTTGAGTCTTGGCTGTCTATGGCACCATAAAAGTTCCACCTGCTCTCTGAAGAAACTGGTGGTCAGCGTGTATAGAATGGGATTCAAGGCACTGTTGATGGGAAGGATGAAGATCACCACCCATGATGTGATTGTTCCTGAGAGAGACATGAAAGATAAGAGATATTTTCCTGTAGTAAAATATTGAGGGTATTATATGTTTTAGTAAGTATTTTGTGTAGTTTGAGTAAAATCTAAGTGGCACTTTTAAATTACTCATAATCATATTTGTGAATGCATTTTTGCTTGTATACCTTTTCTATATTTACGCACATTTTTTCGTCATGTAATTTTTTAAGGACCAACTAACCTGGTATCTTAACTTCCAGCAGGGAGAGGATTTTGACCAGGAATATGGGAATCCAGCAGAGGGCGTCAGAGAACACGATGAAGAAAAAGCGATGTGCCATAGCCACATCCCTGTGCAGCCGTCCACGCAGCTCTGTGGCATCAATGCCTGTTTTGTAGATGGAGTAAAACATGCTGGAGTAGGAGATGACAATGATGAGGAAGGCCACCAGGTTAAGTCCTACAAGTATAAACATAAAACTCTGATTGAAAAACAGCACAAAGCATCATGAAAACAGGTCAAGGCCATCTCTGTACTGACTAAAAGGTTTCTTAAAGCTAAGCATACAAGAAAAGGGAGGCTTGCAGACCTGGAGCAATCGTCCATACATAATAAATATAATTTAAGTTATAAATAAATAAATATAAGTTGCAACGTAGCACGCTTGCTGAACAACAATAACTATAGCAAATTATTTAATAACCTTATATTTGTGTCATTTCTAGATTTGGTCTGGCTCATACTGTAAAGCCTCCCCCTACTGGACGCATCAGGAACAACAGGGATTATTATATATATATATATATATATATATATATATATATATATATATATATATATATATATATATATATATATGAAAATAGCTGCCTGTTCCAGGTCTGCATCCTCCCCGAGAATAAAATTCAATGCGCGGGAAAATAGATTTCATCAATTCAGTATGGTTGGTTTCATTAATAAATGAGTGCCATCATCAGCAGCAGTTAACAGAATGTGGCACAAAAACAAGATATTCTTCAGACTATTGAGGTTGAGACATTTCTGTTTTAAAGAGGCCATATTCCACAATTTGTATCATTTTATTTTTGTCCACATTTGTTATTTCAAAAGAACAAGGAAAGCTATGACTCCTTTAATCTTCATAACTAAATCAAATATTTTTCACCATTGCCAGAACTCACCAAGAAAAATCCCAGTGGAATATCCCTTTGCAATGGGCTTTTCCAGACGCTCAGAGTGAAGAGGGAAACACACTCCATTGTGTCCGTAATAATTCCCAAACATGTCCTCATTAAGCAGAGGCACTGCAGCTATAGAGATACCTAGCAGCCATATAGAGGTCAAGACGGCAAATGTTTGGCACTTGCTTGGTCGCAGGTGGCTGAAAGGGAAAACAATGACTAGGAATTTCTCTATGGTCAAGTAAGTGAGCAGCATGACGGAAACCTCGGAGGACAGCATAGCCAGGAAGCCAATAGTACGACACTCCAGGCTCTCCATCCACAGCTTAGCGTTCTTGTTGTACTCGCCACGGAACTTCACATCAAAGACCCCCAAAAAAAACAGATAGACCCCCATCAGGCAATCTGCACCTAGGGATAAATGAAGCATTGTGGTAAATAGCTTTAGCTATTATTCATTGGATAACGTAGCTTCCTAAAATCCCCGATTTGCAATTTGGTCTTGTGCCAGAATGTTGGAGCTGCACATATAAAATGTTATTTTTAAAAGATAAATCACAACCCCAGCAGGCCAGAAATAAATTTTTACAAGGCATAGCATAGGTGCGTGACCGAAGCACATGGTAATAACATTGCAGACTAAAATAGAAGCCTTTCCCATGGCAAACATGGTGCATTGATTAATGGCACCAGCCCAGGAACTCCAGAGTTAGAATTGATTACTGAAGGTGATTGTAATAGAGAGTGAATCCTGTGTGAATAGAATTGTTACAGGTTTATAGATTTTCTGTCCAATCACAACAGCCTTTCAAGCTGAATGTTAGGCGGGAGATTGTCAACAGTGGGACACTTTGGTTAAAGGAGACAGACAGCAAGAGGACCTGGAGAAAAGGGTTTTTAAACATCCCAGGCAGTGCTCTTCCAGAACGAAATAATTTAGTCAACTGCTCTCACACATCCCTTTCTGAATGCGGAAAGCATAATTGGGCCGAGTTCTTCAATAAGACGAAACCCACATCATGTTTTAGATAAAGAGAAAAATGAAGAGATAGCTTGCGATATGTAATATGCCTTGTTGTAATTGAGAAGACATTATGGGTGCAGGATCACATAATTTGAGAGCTTGGTGTCCTAGAAAACTGTTTCTTCTTGGAGTGCCAGCTGCTTCTGCTTGCGTCACATTGGTTTCATAACAATCAGCCAATTATAGTACAAATAAGCCCTGAAAACCAATGTTTGTGCCCTCTGGTGTCATTAATGCTGGTATCTTAAAAGACTCGGCCTTTTAAGGATACATGCTTTTAACTCAGACCGTATCATAAAGCATATTTAGTGTTTAATATAATGTGGGCAATGGTAAAATGTATACGTCAGGTACTCACAGCACAAAACCTTGATGCAAAGGGCATGCAGGTTGTTCTCAGCCCGCAGGACAGTCCGCATCCCGATAACAAAGAGGTTCCCAAAGCAGGTGATAAAAGCCATGACCCACACAGACACACGAAGGACCATATTAGCAAGCAGATCCTCAAAAGATGAGAGACCATCTGAGTTTGGTTTACACTTCCGGACATGTGGGGCGTAAGAGCAGTACTGGAACTTCTTGAAATATCTGAGAAAAAATTATATCAATCTTTAATTCGTATTTTATTAATATTCATGTTATATAATGTGTTTACACATTCACACTGATGTGTGTAATTTCTGTGATTCTAGTGGCACCTAACGGAATTGTTTTCATACAGCTGGTAGTACTGTTAACTTGTATATTATATTTTATTCATTATATTATATATATTATTTTTATAAATGAAACATTTAAATGTAAAAATATTTGTTATATTTTTATATTGACAGTAATTTACACACTTTTAAAGACGACCAATTATTATCATGATATGCAGTCAGTGGCGTAGTGGAAGGCCCCCACCACACCGAACCCAACCCCAAACCCCGCCGCTGTATGCAGTATATAACAAATGTGTAAAAAAAAAAAAAAATTGTTGTGTCGGTGTGGGTGCCAGTTTTGGGTTTCCATATCGGTGTGCTCGTGTCCGTGCATGTGTCCATGACGGTGTTGGTGTCCGTGGCGGTGCCCGTGTGTCTGTGCCGGTGTCCATGTCCATGCTGGTGCCGATGTATGTGCCGGTGTCTATGCCTGTGTCCGTGCCGGTTTTCCATGTCGTTTCCATGACGGTGTGCGTGCTTGTGCCGCTGTCCGTGCCCATGTCCATGCCGGTGTCCGTGCCTGTGTCATGCTTGTGCCGATGTCCGTGCTTTTACCAGTGTCTGTGTCCATCCTGGTGCCATTGTCCGTGCTGATGTACGTGTCGGTGTCCATGCTGGTGTGTCCGTGACGCTGCCTGTGCAACCGTGCCGGGTTTCCATGTAATTTCCATGTTTCCATGTCGGTGTGCATGCCTGTGCTGCTGTCCGTGCCTGTGTCAATGTCGGTGTCTATGCCTGTGTCCGTGTCGTGCTGCTGTCCGTGCCTGTGTCAATGTCTATGCCGGTGTAGGTGTCGTGCTGCTGTCCGTGACAGTGACCGTGCTGCTGTCCTTGCTGGTGTGTCCGTGTCTGTGCCGGGTTTCCATGTTTCCATATCAGTGTGCGGGCCTGTGCCGATGTCTGTGCCGGTGCCCATGTTGGTGTGTCGGTGTCCGTGCTGGTGCCGGGTTTTATGTTGTTTTCATGTCGGTGTCCGTGCCGGTGTCCGTGTGGGTGTTCCCTTGTTGTCTGGGGTCAATACGATTTTTTTTTTTGTTTTGTTATAAGTAATTGTGGCGAACAGGACGGCCGAGGGACGTGAGAGAACGGCGCGAGGCCGGTGGTGCGATTGCTAATGAGCATCACATGTGAGGCACACCGGTCTCGCATCTCTCACGGAGGAGCGGAAGCATAAAGGAGGAGCGACGACGTTGATGATCGAGAGAGGAACAGGCCTGTATTTTAGTTGTGTTTTGTTTTTGTATTTTATTTTAGCCAGCAGTCGTCCGCGAGGGGCTGCTGGCAGTTATATTTATTTTCGGTAGCCAGCAGTCGTCCGCGAGGGGCTGCTGGTGGTATTTCGTTTGTTTGTTTTATTTTTAATAAATTATATTTGGATTGTTCGCCGGTTCCCGCCTCCTTCTTCCCTGAACATTGCTACACTGGTGCCGAAACCCGGGAAGAGGGAGGAACGCGCTGTCAGAGAGTCCTCGCCGGTGTGGGGAATCCGCGGTGCCATCGAGCATGGTGCGCGAGTCGCCGCCGCTCGCCGTGGGCCGGAGCCTGCTGCCATCCGCCGAGCGAGGGGAGGAGCAGGGAGCGGGGGACTCGCGGCCACGGACGCTCGAGGCGGTGCGCTGGAGTGAGTTGCCGGTGGGACGGTCGAGCTCGCTGCCGGCCGCCTGGGTATTGGAGGGGCGGCTGCCATCCGGGAGGGAGAGGAGGAGTCGCCGCCGCTCGCCGTGGGCCGGAGCCTGCTGCCGTCCACCAGTGAAGGGGAGGAGCAGGGAGCGGGGGACTCCTACCGTCTGCCCAAGGCACCCGAGGAGCCGTCGCCGTCCACCGGGCGGCGGAGGAGCGTCGAGCCGTCCACCGAGGGCTACCCAGCGTCACCGCCAGGCACCGCGGAGGAGATCGCCTAGCTGGTGGGGGACCAGATGGCAGCGCGTTGTGGGAACCGGACCAATTTTTTTTTTCCTCTCTCCCCTCTCTCGATCTGTCGCTCCTCATGCTTCCGTCTCCGTTTCCCTCGGTTTGTCTGTCCATACTCCCCAGCGATCGCCGCCGCCGGGGGGGGGAGTTGGCACAGGCTCGTGGGTACCCCCCGGCCTGTGAGGGGCGATGGGGGTATGTGGCGAACAGGACGGCCGAGGGACGTGAGAGAACGGCGCGAGGCCGGTGGTGCGATTGCTAATGAGCATCACATGTGAGGCACACCGGTCTCGCATCTCTCACGGAGGAGCGGAAGCATAAAGGAGGAGCGACGACGTTGATGATCGAGAGAGGAACAGGCCTGTATTTTAGTTGTGTTTTGTTTTTGTATTTTATTTTAGCCAGCAGTCGTCCGCGAGGGGCTGCTGGCAGTTATATTTATTTTCGGTAGCCAGCAGTCGTCCGCGAGGGGCTGCTGGTGGTATTTCGTTTGTTTGTTTTATTTTTAATAAATTATATTTGGATTGTTCGCCGGTTCCCGCCTCCTTCTTCCCTGAACATTGCTACAGTAATTAATACTTTTTTCTTTTTTTTTTTACCAAGAATGCATTAATTTGATCAAAAGTAACAGTAAAAGTGGATAGTTGTCCTTAAAGGGATAGTTCACCCAAAAAATTTTAATTATGTCCTTAATTACTCACTCTAATGTTGTTCCAAACCTGCATTAATTTATTTTCTTGTGTGCTGAACACAAAAGAAGATATTTTGAAGAATGTGAAAATATATACTATGGAAGTAACTGGGGACCAGCAACTGTTTGGTTAGCCACATGCTTCTAAATAATTTTTATTTTTATTTATATTTGAGGGAAATATCCCATTAAAGGAGCCGTATGTAGGATTGTGGCCAAAACTGGTATTGCAATCACTTTAAAATACCGTAGAGCGTGTATCCCCTCCCCCTACCCCCTATAAGCTGCAGGATTCAGCAGAAACGTAGGCTGCAAATGAGTTAAAATGTCCCGGAATCTAGAGCGAGTGCACACGAGACAGAGAATCCGTATGGCGCGCGCGCACGGCAGAGATGGAAAGCGAGCGAGAGCCCGTGTTGGAGAATGCCATCGCCCACGATATACGTGAAGAACGAATGACGAATCATTTTTTTCTGAGGTAAAGTTAGGCTTCTGTCTCAATTATGTTTCAAATTGCCATAACGGGCGTGCTAATGTTGTTTTCCTCTGCGTCCTCTTTTCCTCTTCCTCTGCATAAACGGGCTCCTATAATGCATTGCTAATGTTAGTATACGTGACTCCATGTGAGCTAACGTTACTTTGCACGAACATGCATAACTTTGTTCGTCTGTCATGAATATATGAAATGTCCATTGACATGAAGTACAAGTTAGCCAAGCAACGTTGAAAGTGCGTCTGTGTTCAAATTCGTCTGTGTTCAAATTCTTCTCCGTTTTTAGCCGTCTCCATCTTTCAAAAGCATCTCCAATACAAATTCTGGTTTTATTTCGGAATTTGTCACAACGAATTTCTGAATTATAACGAGTTCTTTTTGATTTAGTAACGTTAAACATTTTTATCCGACTAGAGTTAGGGGTAGATTAGAGCAAAGCTGGCAACCCGGATCCCGAAACACTACTGACTGCGTGATTGGTAGATAGGTGGAGGGTGGCGCATCAGACCAAAACACAACATGACAACATCAACATCAGTTGAGGGCTGCAAGTCCACTTCTTAAATGACAATATCCTAGCCATACTACTGTTGTCATTGATATAAGTATTTGAAAAGAACATGATTTCTTAATGTCTAGTGACATATCAGGGCCTTTTTATGATTAATTGAAATAAATGTCTTACAGCTCCTTTAATGTTAATAAAACTCATTCAACTCACTCAAAACTGACATTAATCACTCACTGCTCTGAGAACTTTAATAGTAGCTTTAATAAGTATCGGTGTATTATTTATACTGAAGTCTATGTAGTGTTTTATTTTTAATTTGTTTCTTTCTTTCTTTCTTAAATGCTTCTGTTAAGTACACCTACTGCAGCTGAAAAAAATAAAGCCCTATTTATTTCATTTGTGTATTATATGTTGTGTATATGTAATGTGTATCTTTATTCTTATCTTTTAATAACAAAGAAAATAATTGACAAAGATTTTTATTTTTTTGTTACCTTGTAAGTCTTTATTTTTAAAATAGGGACATTAGTTTGGCTGTAATGCTCAGTCACTTGCAAAATAGTAAAACCAACATGAATAATAGTAATAAATAATGAATCGTGATTTTCCAGACAAAAATCGTGATATGATATTTTTGTCATATCGCCCAACCCTTGACCAGAAAAATACAAGATACTAGATTTGTATTGATGTAGCAAGTTGTGGCTGGTGTGCCAAAAAGTTCAAGGTAAGTGGTGTCAATAAATGTGTGCTGTTTTTTATTTATTTATTTTTTATTTTGTTACTTGAAGCAAATGTTGTCTTTTCCCTTTATTTTCTTGTCAGTGTGCAACAGAATGCCTTGTTTACATTTAAAAATCACAAAAAAAATATTCAGGGATGCCCGCACACCACCCTACAAGGATTTCATTTGAAATGTCACATTTTCACCTCTTGTGAGTTTGCAGGTCTGATTAAAAAAAATTCAAAGCAGAATGAGATACTCACATGTAGGAGAGATTATCCATGGTCCGGAACATGCTTGTCTGGATATTTGGGATCTCCACTCCCTCCAGGCCACTGCAGAAACAGAATATTGACGTTTTAGTGTTCAAGAGCCTTTGGTTATTCCACTGACCATTGTCCGGTCACCTGCAAGCTCTAAGCCTGCTGTTCTGCTGTTTGTTTCTTGTTTTATCATCAATATGCGCTGCAGCCCGAAACAAGCCCACAAACACTAACTCGACTCGGAGAACAACCTTTCTTGTGCGGTTACCACAGCATATCAAATTTAATAACATATATTGTTAAAAAGAAATCTCATGAAAACCTTAGCTGTTACTTACAGAGACTGGAGCTGAATTAGGTGGTTAAATTGGCCTGGGTGGATGTGGTCCAGTGGGTTTTGGGACAGATTCCTACAAATGAGAAAACACAGCAGGCCAATATTATGTACATATATACTTTATAAAGATCTGCAACAGATTTTCATATTTACATTTTTACATTTGAAATCAAATGTATTCATCCAACTGCTATTACTCACAGAATTTGCAATGAGGGTAAGTCCTTGAAAATACTGATTGGCAGTTCCTTTATCAAGTTACTGGACAGATCCCTGCAAAAGCGACGAGGGCAAAAACGATAAAATCATTGATAAATCACTAGTACATTCTCTTAGTCCTTATTTCCATGCGCACACTCATTCACAACAATGGTCTCTTACCAGAGTATCTCTCGTACTGCGTAATATCTTACGCTATGGGGAAAACCTCTTTTCCACGAAATATTGAAGCAAAAAATTATCCTTAATTTTTAATCAATGTAAAACACTTTGCGGCAGAATGCAGACATAGGCGGGACAGCGCGCGCGCGCCTATTGGTTGCCCTGCGGCAAAAGCAGCAGCCTATCGAGAGCGGCTCTGCGTGACATCATGACCAATGGGGGCACTTCGCACCCACTTCGTCACGTCCCGCCAGAAAAGGGCGTCTTGAAGCTCACGCATCGCTGGATCCGGAGTGAGAAGCCGCGCCGTGGAAGTAAGCCTTCAGCGGGACGAGCCCTTGAGCCTGGAGTCGCTGGCCTCGCCGCCTTCAGCCGCCATACCTGCTGCGCTTTCCGGCGTTTAATATCCTTTTACTCTGCTGAGAGTGTTTGTTCGCCGTTGCAACTCACACTTCTCCTTTCTCTAAAGAGCTAGCGTCTTTTTAAAGATGCCTTCCTGTGGCTTGTGCGGAGCCCAACTCAGCGACGGGGACCGCCAAGTCATCTGCGTGTCCTGCCTGGGAGAGGATAATGCGGCTCTCGTGCTCGCCGAAGGCGGATGCCATCACTGCGAGCTACTGCCTATGGTGACTCTGAGGACTCGCCTGGCATCCTTTTCAGAGCCTGCACTTCTGCCCGCCATGGAATCCATTGGCCTCGACTGGGAGGCGCCTACGACACCACCGCGCAACAGGCTTGACGGTCGCTTTCTCGGGAAAGACGAAGCTCCGTCACGATCTAGATCCGCGCCCTTCCTCCCTGAACTTCACGAGGAAGTCACAAAGTCGTGGAACACCCCCTTCTCCGCCAGGCTGCTTACCTCTGTCTCTGCTGCATTCTCCACTGTGGACGGTGCGAAAGATAGAGGATACCTTTGCATTCCTCCTGTGGAGGCACCTGTAGCGTCCCATCTTTGCCCGCCCTCCGCTGGAAGGCGCGCTCAGACGGCGCTACCATCTAAAGCCCGCAAAGTGACGTCAGCCATGCACGGACGCGCTTACACCGCCGCCGGGCAAGCAGTTTCAGCGCTGCACACGATGGCTGTCCTGCAGATCTACCAGGCCGACCTTCTCCAAAAACTGGACGAGGAAGGACCAGGAGCGATCTGCGTGGCGGACTTGAGAAGCACTACAGAACTCGCTCTACGCGCTGCGAAAGCCGCCGCACAGGCCGTTGGGCGGAATATGGCCTCTCTCACCGTGGCTGAGAGACATTTATGGTTGAGGCTGTCTGAGATGACGGATGCTGAGCGCTCTGTGTTCCTCGACGCACCCATTTCATCAGCGGGCCTCTACGGATCTGCCGTCAAGGATTTCGCGGACAGATTCATTGAGGCACAAAAAACGTCGCAGGCTATGAAGCACTTCCTTCCGAAGCGCTCGAGCTCCGCTAACAAGAGAAACAACCCTCTGCCCGAAACTCAAAGCCACAGCCTGCGCCACCCACCGCCGCCGCTTCACAGCGCTGCCAGGCCCGAGACCAAAGACCGTACTCTCGCTCTGCTGGACGCCGCCCCCCTCAGCGCGTGCCCCGGCCGAGGATTGAGATCAAGCCCGAGGTCTCGAAGCCTTCCTAGCCTCTCTAGGAAAGCGACGGTGTTCAAATCCCGCTGCGGCCGGATTTTCACCAAAACGTCTCGCTCATCCAGTTCCAAACAATGTGACTGTTCCAGCGTATTTTGCAGTGAGCAAGCCTGCTCCAGAGCCCGCTTGCCTGCACACAAAAGCCGTTTTTACGGCTACCCAGATAAATCCAATAAAGAGTGCATTTTCTGGTGTTCCGGCCACGGATGGTGTTATGAGTGTTGTAAGAATGCCCACGCCCCAGTGCCTATTCCCACACCCAGACACAGCCCGCCATGGTGCAGGGCTAGCACAAATAAAACCGACTCATGTCGATTGTGCAAAAAATGTAGTGAACGCGCCCATATCTCAGAGCCTGCTTACACTACACGATGCGTGTCCCTTGGTTTCTGTAAAAACGAAACTAACAAACAGTCAGCGCGAGCCGACAGTGTTCTCAGTGCAGTAAATGTGCCCGTCATCCCGCGCCCACATTCTCTCACGAACACACCGAATCCCACGGGGTTCGCCCCGCTCGCTTTCTCTGCACTACCAGTCAGAGAGAAGCTGAGCGCGGCCAGGCTGCCCGCTGTGATCAGTGCGCCCCTCGCCTCGCACGCTGTAAGCACAGCGCTGAGTTCTCAGCATACCGAGGCTCTCGAGCCGCCGTCATGCCGCGGCCAGAGCCCAGATTTCATTCTACCTCTAGCTATTCACGCAGATGCGTGGTCAAAGCTCCCCGGGGTATCAGAATGGGTGCTGAACACTATAAAGAGAGGCTATTCGCTACAGTTCACTCGACATCCCCGCCGTTATATGGCGCACGTCGAAACGACGGTGAAAAACGAAGTATCTCATCTACTTCGAGCCGAGATGGCGAAACTACTGATCAAAGGGGCTATAGAACCTTTATCTCAGGTTCAGAGCGAAGGGGGCCTATACAGCAGATATTTTCTGGTACCGAAAAAAGATGAAGGGCTCAGACCCATTTTAGATCTGCGACAGCTGAACAGAGCGCTTGTGAAGCGCCAGTTTAAAATACTTACAACCAGGAAAATCCTCGCGCAAGTTTGCCAAGGGGACTGGTTTATGTCAATAGATCTGAAAGACGCCTATTTCCAGATACAAATAGCGTCCCATCACAGGTGATTCTTGAGATTCGCCTTCGAAGGGCCAGGCATATCAATACAGTCCTGCCGTTCGGCCTGTCCCTAGCACCCCGTACATTCACGAAGTGCATGGACGCGGCTCTCGCACCCCTGAGACTTCGGGGCATGCGAATTTTGAACTACTTGGACGATTGGCTGATTCTAGCTCGATCACACTCAGAGCTCATAGAACAAGCACCTCGAGAATCTGGGCCTCACAGTCAACTGGGCGAAAAGCTCACTGTCTCCCAGTCAGAAAATTTATTTTCTGGGAACAGTGCTGGACTCGCTATCCATGACAGCACGCCTGTCACCGGAGCGGGGACGAGACATTCAGCGCGTCGCGAAATCCTTCCGCCACGGCTCTATAGTCCCGCTCAAAAGGTTTCAGAAAATGCTGGGCCTAATGGCCTCAGCAGCCTCTGTACTCCAGCTAGGCCTGCTTCGCATGCGCCCGCTGCAGATGTGGTTGAAAGCGCGAATACCACCCTGGGCATGGACCGCTGGTCTGTTTCGCCTCAGGGCCGATCTGAAGTGCGTCTCAGCTCTGGAACCTTGGAAAGCAACCGACTGGTATCAGTCAGGTGTGAGTCTGGGGACCTCCTCGAGGGTGCAGGTGGTGTCTACGGACGCCTCCACCTCGGGATGGGGAGCGCTGCTCAAGGGCAGACCGTTCGCTGGCCTGTGGTCAGAACGGGAAAATCTCCTTCATATAAACTGCTTGGAAATGATAGCAGTCGACAAAGCGCTACGGTGCTTCTGTCCCCGGATAAAAGGTCGCCACGTCCTGGTCCAGTCGGACAACGGTGGCATACAGACAACGGTGGCATACATAAATCGCCAGGGCGGCCTCAGGTCCCGAAACCTTTACAGGTTGACGGAACGCCTTCTGGTCTGGGCCTAGCACAACCTGCTCTCGCTGAGAGCAGCGCATGTGCCTGGTCACCTGAATGTGGGACCAGACAGACTGTCCAGAAACAATGTCACAGCCGCGGAATGGTCGCTGCACTCGCAGACGATCCAACTGCTGTGGGAAACGTTCGGCAGAGCGCAGGTGGACCTGTTCGCGTCCCACGAAAACGCTCATTGTACAAACTTTTTCTCGAAAAACAAAGATGCTCTGGCCCACGTTTGGCCCCGCGTTCCCCTATATGCTTTTCCCCCTGTCTCACTCCTGCCTCAAGTGTTGGAACGAATCAGGGAAAATGGATGCCCAGTGGTGCTTGTGGTCCCGCTCTGGACGAACCAGACCTGGTTCCCAGTCCTGATGCAGCTGGCCAGCACTGCCCCGTGGCCTGTGCCACTGACGAGAGACACTGACACTGACCTCCTCTCTCAGGCAGGGGGCTCAATTTGGCATCCTCACCCTGACCTGTGGTCCTTGCACGCATGGGCCATCAACGGGTACCCGCTCACCTCCCGGAGGGAGTGTTAAACACAATCAAGCAGGCTAGGGCTCCGTCTACTAGACGGCTCTACTCCTCGAAATGGTCTGTGTTCTCTGCTTGGTGTCAAGCTCAAGGCTTTTCACCCATAGACAGCGGGGTTACGGAAGTACTTTCCTTCCTACAGGAGCTGCTGGATAAGGGCAGAACCCCATCCACGCTCAAAGTATACGTGGCGGCCATAGCAACGTTTGCAAAACCGGCGTCTGGCCAGTCACTGGGGAAGAACGACTTAGTCGTGCGTTTCCTTCAGGGGAGCCCGGAGACTGAACCCTCCCAGGCCCCCTTCAGTCCCGATGTGGGACCTCACCACGGTTCTGGAAGCGATGAAGGGTGCCCGTTCGAGCCAATCCATTTGTCAGACATGAAGCACCTGTCTTTCAAAACAGTGTTTCTTATGGCTCTCGCTTCAGTGAAGGGCGTGGGGGACTTGCAAGCGCTCTCTGTGAGCGCGTCATGTATGGAGTTTGGGCCTAATGACTCAAAGGTCATACTCAAACCTAGGCACGGGTACGTGCCGAAATCCCTCAACACACCGTTTAGGGCCCAGGTGATTTCCCTGTCCGCCCTTCCGGTTTTCAATGAGGAGAGGGACGCAAGTCTCCTTTGCCCTGTCAGGGCACTAAGAGCTTATGTGTCCCGCTCGTCTGGTTTTAGACAGACTGAGCAGCTTTTCGTTTTGTTTGGCGGACGTTCTAAGGGACTTTCTGCATCAAAACAGAGCTTATCCAGATGGATAGTCGATGCCATAGCGCTGGCTTACACCTCTAAGGGCCTGCAATGCCCCTTGGGTGTCAGAGCGCACTCCAAGAGAGGCGTGGCCTCTTCGTGGGCATGGTCTAGCGGGATTACCCTACAAGATATCTGTACGGCCGCGGGCTGGGCCTCGGCGTCTACATTTATAAAATATTATAACCTGAAGGTTCCCGCCATACAAGCTAAGCTTTTGGCGGTCTAGAATTCAGTGCTATCTGCCCTGCTGTGCCGGCCCAGATGCTGAGTTTGGCCTGCGTAACGCTCACTGACCGATACAGCAGCTCCACGAGTGTTGACACACATATGGTCACCCAGTTTAGGCTGAAAGCTTTCACCCTTACTGCGTGGTATAATTTCCATATGATTAGCTCCTCTGGATGCTACTTTATAAGGAATGACGCTTCTAGCCCCTCTTCCTTCACTCCATGTGAGTCTATGGTGATTATGCACTATATGCGCCCTGGGTTTCTGCCCTTGGGACTTTGGTGTTGGATCCCTGTATGCACGGTGGGTTGCACTGTGTTCCCCACAGCGTAAGATATTACGCAGTACGAGAGATACTCTCGTAAGAGAACGTACTCGGTTACTAACGTAACCTCTGTTCTCTCTAGAGAGGGAACGAGTACTGTGTATCTTGCCGTGCTTACAATGCACTCTGGTTCGCTTCGGCGATGAAAACCAGTTTGTATCAGCTTTACGACCGGCTTTTATAGGACGAGAAGTGAGCGCGAAGTGCCCCCATTGTTCATGACGTCACGCAGAGCCGCTCTCGATAGGCTGCTGCTTTTGCCGCAGGGCAGCCAATATAGGCGTGCGAGCTGTCTCGCCTATGTCTGTTAGGCATAAAATTAAGGATAATTTTTTGCTTCAATATCTCGTGGAAAAGAGGTTTTCCCCATAGCGTAAGATATTATGCAGTACGAGAGATACTCTCGTAAGAGAACATAGGTTACGTTAGTAACCAAGTACGTTTTATTGTCACTCACAGGTCTCCCATCATGCGCAGGGATTGGAAGGTTTTCTCCGGCAAACTCTTGATGAGATTGGCTCTCAGTGACCTAAAAAGCTCCAAGGATGAGAAGACTTAAGATCATAAACCTTACTGAAAGGGCCCTGATTTGGAACTTGTCAGCTAAACTTTTATCAGCTAAAGCTTAAAATAGAGAAACTGAACTCCAAGAGCATTCTCTATGACTTCGTACTTCAGAATTATTTGGATCAGAGAACAAAAAAATACAGCGGGATCTAAAGTTTTGAGATAAAACTGAAAGTATTCAAATTGTTATGTAGATAACATACTTTGTACAGAAATATGTTGTTTTACATTTTCAAAAGAATGCACAATAGAATAATTTAAACTATGTAGTAATCTTAACTATACAGGTGAAACTCGAAAAATTTGAATATCGTGCAAAAGTTCATGTATTTAAGTAATTCAAATTAAAAGGTGGAACTAATATATTTAGTATATATATATATATATATATATATATATATATATATATATATATATATATATATACATATGCATGATTTTACTTTTCAGAGGGCCCATTTCTGTATTTATTGACTCCTTTTTTTATTGATTTCTTATTGATTGATTTATTGATTCTAATTTTCTGAGATTTTGAATTTGGTGTTTTCATAAGTATGAACTTTTGCACGATATTCAAATTTTTCGAGTTACATTTACACCTGTACATCTAAATTTCATTCGAATGAAATTTAATGACTAAGTGTCTTCTAACTTTTTTGCTGTTTTGCTGTTCACTTCTCTTCAGCTGAATAAGGACACCATATTTAATATTACTTACAGCACAGTAAGATGTTCACAAGCGAGTAAAGTTGACAAGCCCAACGCCGTAATACGATTCCCCTCAAAATCCCTTTAAGAGAGCATGTCATAAATTGATGAGTAAGAATTAATAATGCAAATAAAAATGCTGGATATACAAAATTTCAGTAAATATAATACAGGCATGTTGACGTGCATGTGACATACACAATATTAAAAGGTAGCATGACAGCTGAATGCCTAAGACTATTTGGCTCCCTTTCGTTCGGGAACTCCTACGTCTCGTCGGAGGAGTTTCCAACGAATTGGGATCACGCTAGGGAGACCAATCGACTTCGAGTGAACTAAAACGAGCCAATAAACATTGGCATGCAAGATTTGCATTCCGCGACCCGCCTACCAGTGCGGGTATAAAAACGGAAGCAAGCGCATACACAAACGCTTTCAGCTTCGGAGCCGACCGATTGTGTCCTCTCTGAGTGAATGAGCTTTAAGAATGTATTTTTCTTACGAGCTACGAGTCTGCTGTTTCGGGAGGGGATCTCTCTGTGTTGGTGAGATGGCGTTTCAGCGACCGCGCGGTTTCCTGTCTACCGGCTGCATCTATATGCTGTTAATTCAAAAGCTGTTTTCACAGCTGGTAAACGGTTGAGTGCGCACAGCGGGCTTGCAGTTTCCCCGCTGTGTTGCCGCGTTGGGTCCCTGTGTGCTTCAGCACGATAGAGAGTACTTTCTTCCTGAAAGAGCAACACGAGTGAAGATCGCGTCCTTTTCAGGATGACGTTTCACTCGTGTCTTTCTGGATGCGATCGTTTCCTGTCCTTATTTGACGGCCACGTTCATTGTTTCACATGCCTAATCGGTGTGTGAGACTACGTTCGTGGGTGGTTCATGTTCTCGTAGGAGTGCATGACCACGTCGGCACGTTGTTCGTCTCCCCTTTCTCGTAAAGGCTTGAGCCGCTCAGCGTGCAGTGTACCGTCGAGCGCCGGCTGACAGCGCTGGTTGTCACGGTAACCCAGCGCGCGTCATTCGGCGCTCAAGATGTGCGGTCAAGATCAAGACTCGTGTGCCTATGTGAGGTGAGTCCCTTTGCTTATTTCCCGATCTAGTTTCTCTTCTGGTGCACCAGGGGAGGGCTACTTTGGCAAATAACATTGGTGATCTGAGGGTTCAGTGAGCACGAACCACTCACTCCTCTAGCGCATCGCAAACATGCTGAGACTGTGTTCGTGGGTGGTTTATGCTTTCTTGTGAGAGCATGACCACGTCAGCACGTTGTTCGCCTGCCTGTAGGCTTGAGCGACCAGCGTGCTGTGTCATCAAAGCGATGGCCACGTTCACTATCTTGCATGCCTGGTTGACGGCCACGATCACGGTTTCACATGCCTAATCAGTGTGTTGAGACTGCGTTCGTGGGTGGTTAATGTTCTCTCAGGAGTGCATGACCACGTCGGCACGTTGTTCGTCTCCCTTTTCTCGTAAAGGCTTGAGCCACTCAGCGTGCCGTGTGCCGTCTAGGCTTTCAGATGGGTCTCTGGTCCTTCTCATGAGGGATCAGGCATTTCATTCGGGGCCCCAGGGAGGACAGATGTCGATCGCTACATCAGAGAGAGGGCTGTTATACTCTGAATTTGATGCTGGGTTCCCAGTGTTCTCATGCTGAAGATTCAGACTTAACAGCCACACTTTCCTGGGCTGTTCTAAAGTGCCTGGATGTGTGTGAAGAATTTTGGCAGTATGGAAGCATTTTGGTGCCAATATGGCAAGCCAAACATGCCTAAATCTGCAGAAGTTTTTCTTCTCTCACTACCACGGCACGTGCGTAGTTCTAACTCGGGGTTGAGCTGTGCTTAGTGACTGACCGTGATAAGTCACAGCGCTGGCCCTTGGTTAGACGATGTCCACACTGTGGTCCAGAAGCACCTCAAAACCAGCCCGCTCGGAGTTGTTTTCCCCCAGCAAAAGGAAAGGGAAACAACTCTGAGAGGAGCTACCCAGAGTATGTGACGTTCTGCTCTTGGGAGTGCGTGTCATCACCACTCCTTCCCCCGGGGAGGGCCGGGTGGAGAATTCGTTTCTGTTCCGCCGCTGGTTATTCAGAATCAGCGGTACCCAAAGTTTGAGCAGTCCACTTCCTCTGAGTCGTTCACGGGCCCCAGCGCTCAGATGGCAGTGCCACGGCGCCAGGCGCCACGGCCTCGTCACTCTCGTCTCTCGCTGGGTGACGGGAAATCAGGACTCAATACCCCCGGGCCTCGTTCCTCGTTTCCCCTCACGGTCGAGACTGGCAGTCAATAAGACCAGTTTCCTCCGTCCGAGCGAGACTGGTAGTCCAGGACGACGCTCCATTGCCTCGCCGCTATCAGTCTCCTCCGTCCAAGAGGGTCAGAATGGCAGTGTGCGACGCCCCGTTGCCTCGCCGCTCTCATTCCCCTCGCCCCAGCGCTCAGACGACAGTGTCGCCGCCACGGCCTCGTCACTCTCGTCTCCCGCTGGGCAAGGAGGTGCGGAAACCTGGACCCGACGCTACCATGCCTCGCTCCTCGTTTCCCCTCCTTCCTTCGCCTCGGGACAGCCAGTAGTCGAACGCCTCCGGGCCTTCCCTGCCGTTTGCCCCTCGGTGGAAGCAGGTAGGTGCTGCCCTGCACACCCAGACCTCTCTCTCGGCCACAGCAATGCCTCCGGAGTCTGGTCCCTGCCTTCCACTTCGCTGCCCCTCCGCGGGTGCGCCGATGGTTCGGGTGGGCTCGCTGGTACAGTCTCTCGAAGCCTGGTTAGCGCTTCCGGGGCCGTCCCGCTGGCTCATCCGTGCCATTCGGCTCGGCTATGCAATTCAGTTTGCCCGCCGGCCTCCCAAGCACAGGGGTATCCGCTTCACTCGTGTGCGGAGCGTCGATGCCCCTGTCTTGAGGAAAGAGATCGACGTCCTGCTGGCGAAGGACGCGATCGAGCCGGTCCCTCCAGCCTAGATGAAGTCTGGGTTCTACAGCCCCTACTTCATTGTACCCAAGAAAGGAGGTGGGTTACGACCGATCCTGGACCTGCGAGTTTTGAATCGGGCCCTGCACAAGCTCCCGTTCAAATGATCACGCAGAAGCGCATCTTCGAATGCATCCGTCCCCGGGATTGGTTTGCAGCGATCGACCTGAAGGACGCGTACTTTCATGTTTCGATTCTTCCTCGACACAGACCCTTTCTTCGGTTTGTTTTCGAGGGTCGAGCATTTCAGTACAAGTCCTACCCTTCGGCCTGGCCCTGTCGCCCCGTGTCTTCACAAAAGTCGTGGAGGCGGCCATTGTTCCCATGAGAGAACATGGCTTTCGCATCCTCAACTATCTCGACGACTGGCTTATAATAGCTCACTCGCGAAATCTGTTGTGCGAACACAGGGACTTGGTGCTCCAACACCTCAGCCGTTTGGGTCTTCAGGTCAACTAGGACTAGAGCAAACTCTGCCCCACGCAGAGGATCTCTTATCTCGGTATGGAGTTGACTCGGTCGGTCAGACTGCGCGCCTCACAGAGGAGCGCGTCCAGTCAGTGCTCTACTGCCTCAAGTCCTTTCAAGGCAGGTCAGCGGTTCCACTGAAACAGTTTCAGAGGCTCCTAGGGCATATGGCAGCCGCAGTGACGCCGCTCGGCTTGCTTCATATGAGACCGCTTCAGCGCTGGCTTCACGATCGAGTCCCGAGATGGGTGTGGCAGAGCGGCACGTTCCGGGTCAACAAAAAAAAGGAAATTACCCTGCACTGTCGCCAAACCTTCAGTCCCTGGTCGGACCCTGCGTTTCTACGGGCCGGAGTTCCCTTAGTCCAGGTGTCCAGGCATGCTGTTGTGTTCACAGATGCCTCTGCCAGCGGGTGGGGAGCCACGTACAACGGGCATGCAGTTTCAGGTCTGTGGACGGGGCCTCAACTGCATTGGCACATCAACTGCCTAGAGTTGCAAGCAGTACTTTCTAGCTCTGTGCCGCTTCAGGGGGCTGCTTCTGCACAGACATGTACTGGTCCGTACGGACAGCACTGCGACCGTTGCGTACATCAACCATCAAGGTGGTCTACGCTCCCGTCGTATGTCGCGACTCGCCCGCCATCTCCTACTATGGAGTCAGAAGCATCTGAGGTCGCTTCGGGCCATTCACTTCCCGGATGTGCTCAACCGTGTGGCCGACGAGCTCTCACGGCTGCCGCCTCTTCCGGGAGAATGGCGACTCCATCCCCAGGTGGTCCAACTGATTTGGGGAGTCTTCGGAGCCGCTCAGATAGATCTGTTTGCCTCTCCGGACACGACCCATTGCCAGTGGTTTTATTCTCTGACCGAAGGATCTCTCGGCACAGATGCATTGGCACACAGTTGGCCCCGGGGCCTTCGCAAGTATGCGTTTCCCCCAGTGAGCCTTCTTGCACAGACTTTGTGCAAGGTCAGGGAGGACGAGGAGCAGGTCCTGCTCCTTGCGCCGTATTGGCCCAACCGGGCTTGGTTCGCGGAACTCGTGCTCCTCGCGACAGCCCCTACTTGGCCGATTCCTCTGAGGAAGGACCTCCTGTCTCAGAGACGGAGCACCCTGTGGCACCCGCGTCCAGACCTCTGGAGACTCCTTGTCTGGTCCCTGGACGGGACGCGGAGGTTTTAGGTGGCCTACCACAGGCTGTGGTAGACACCATCACTTCCGCTAGAGCCCCCTCTACGAGGCGCCTCTATGCGTTGAAGTGGAACCTGTTCGTCGATTGGGGTCTTCCCGCCGGGTCAGAGTCGTGCTTTCCTTCCTGCAAGATGGGTTGGAGCGAAGGCTGTCTCCCTCCACCCTCAAAGTGTATGTTGCCGCAATAGCCGCTCATCACGATGCAGTTGAAGGGAAGTCGTTAGGGAAGCACGACCTGGTCATCAGATTCCTTAAGGGTGCCAGGAGACTAAATCCTCCTTGTAATTTGCACCCCGTACCCTCTTGGGACTTATCTCTGGTGCTCAGAGCACTCCAGAGTCCCCCTTTTGAGCCCTTGCCTTCGGTGGAATTGAATATCCTGTCTATGAAGACCGCTCTCCTGTTGGCTTTGGCTTCTTTTAAGAGGGTAGGGGATCTGCAGGCTTTTTCGGTCGACGAATCGTGCCTAGAGTTCGGTCCGGGCCTTTCTCACGTTACTCTGAGACCCCGGCTCGGATATGTGCCCAAGGTTCCTACCACTCCGTTCGTGGACCAGGTAGTGAACCTGCAAGCGCTGCCCTTGGAGGAGGCAGACCCAGCCGTAGCTTTTCTCTGTCCCGTCCGCTCCTTGCGGGTTTATGTGGACAGAACGCAAAGCTTCAGGACCTCAGATCAGCTCTTTGTTTGTTACGGAGGCCAGCAGAAGGGGAAGGCTGTCTCCAAGCAGAGGTTGGCCCACTGGTTAGTGGATGCTATTGTCCGGGCTTATGAATCCCAGGACGTGCCTTGCCCACCCAGGTTGACGGCACACTCTACTAGGAGTGTTGCCTCTTCCTGGGCTTTGGCTCAAGGCGCCTCGCTAACAGACATCTGTAGAGCTGCGGGCTGGGCGACACCTAACACGTTCGCTAGGTTTTATAGTCTCCGTGTTGAACCTGTTTCCTCCCGTGTACTCGCTATGGCCAGTCGCGCGAGGAATTAGGTTGTGTCAGCTTGCTACGCCATTCCCGCCCCATGGGCCGGATACGTGCGTCTTTTTGCTCCGTTGGTTCCCCAACAAACAGTTAACCTCGTGAGTTCCTCCATCACCCCTCCGGCACCAGGCGAGGCGGATCGCCCGGCGCCAGGTCTATTACCTCTCGTAGGAGTTGTTATTAGACTGGGTGGCCTTAACAGTGGTCCCTACGGCGACCCATTTCTTCCAAGTTCCAGCTACCCTCCGGGTTAGCTCCGTGTCTTCCCCTCGACAGACCCGTTCTGTCGTCCTTGCTGAGTACGCTCCCACCCCTCGGGCTGGGACTACCTCAAGGACTGCCGTATGTTTCACTACCCTACGGGTTAGTACATACGTGTATTCCAGTGCCTCCCTTTGGGCAGGCAGGGTCTCCGCAGCGTTCCCTCCTACGGGGTGGGCACGCTTTCCCAGTGTTATCCAATCCACTGAGCGGGTCTTGCGGAACAGCAGTGTGATTCTTCCTAGCTAGCTCCCCTCATATAAGTAAGGAACTGCTATGGCGGGAGCTAAGCTGGGCGCTGGAAGGGGTCAGCACCATGGTGTTTTGTTAGGGATCCCAATTCGTTGGAAAATCCTCCGAGACGTAGGAGTTCCCGAACGAAAGGGAACGTCTCGGTTACGTATGGTAACCCTCGTTCCCTGAGTAGGGAACGGAGACGTCTCGTCCCGTCGCCATGCTTGCTGCACCTTCGCGGAGGACTGGACACCGTTCGGCTCCTCAGCGAAAAACGTTTGTGTATGCGCTTGTCGGCATATCAGTGAAATCCAGCCTCATCTTGTTGCTCTTGGCTGTCAAAGACGGACACCATGGCCAAGGAGAGAAAAACGCTGCATTAGCAACAGAGTACATACTGTTCTTGTACTACACAAAGATGAGAGCAAGAAGGATGAGCCCCAGGTAGCATTTAAACCTGTGTGGAACCTTAAAAGAGCCAAAAAAAAAAAAGCTAATGCTGCAAGAAAAAATGCTACAGATGTACACTATGCACAAAATAATTTTACTAATCTTCATTATGTTTATATATATATATATATAATTTTTACATTATAAAATGAGAAAAATAAGATCTGTGGTGAACATAACTTTATAATACGTTTTATTCTATAATGTAAATTACACACCCATTTCGTAAACACAAATCTTGAAGCTGTTTTTTTTTTATTTAAATAAACGTATGTTTCTAAAAAGTACATAAGAACGTTTGGGGTGTGAGTGAGTGTGTGCAGGTTAAGTTGAAGAGCAAAACGTTCAAGTATTGTCACATTATGTTTACCACAGATCTTATTTTACTCATAAATTGAAAAACCCCATAGGGAAAAATTGGCGAATTAGTCTTCTGAGTTTTGATGTCATCCCTGTATCACTCTATTCAGTTCTTTATTTTTACCAATGATAAATTAACTTTGTAAATGATTTTAAAGTTTTTTCTTTAAAGCACTTTCAATTTCCAATTTGTATAAAATGAGCTATATAAATAACAAAAACATACCACTGAATATTAGAATATCTTTATTGCATTCTGAGTTACAGGCATGCCAACGCAGGGGACAAAACCCATAACAAGTGCTTCTCCCTTGGTATAATTCAACAAGGATTGCTAGAGCCAACATATTTTACTAATATACCTAACTATCTATTTGTAAAAAAATAAAATAATGATGCTGCCATCTTTCTGAAAATGGTCAGGCTTTTTATATTTTGACTTTGATTACTCTTTATGTTTGTCTTTCTTCAGAATTTTAAAAAATGTGAGCCGGAGACCTCTGGTTGAGTTGTCTCGGAGTGACCAACTCTGTTTCAAACATGATCTGCCTCGCTGCCAGCATCTTATAACTGAACTGAATTCAAAATCCTGTAAGCCATGACAGCTGTAGTAAGTAAAAGAGAAGTGGATACTTACAGCCAGCTGAGTAAGGGCATATGGGTGCAGAGTTTGGTGGGGGGGAGCTGTTCTAGAGAGGTATTTACCATTGACCTGTACAGTTGTTTAGATCAGGTGAGCCACAACATCACAACCTCGTACAGACATTTAAAACCACAGTGCACAGACTTAAATCATTTAAAATGCAAATATATTTTTCAGAGCAATATTTTTTGTGACTGAAGCAACTTGGGTGAACATATACAGTAAAACACATTGATTCTGAAGAACAGCGCTTCACTCACAAATAATGGGGTTTATTTAAACAAAAGAAGGAAATGAACAGCACTTCATAAATTAGGATGGATGAAGACTTACAGGAAGAAGAGGGAACTCAGACCAGTAAATGTGTTGGCTGTAATTTTTGTTATGGGATTGTCATCCAAAATCCTGAAGATAAAATAACATTTAAAAACTTGCAAAAATGTTCCTAAACCATCAGCCAAACTAATGTACTAATTAATTTAATAAATGAATAACTCGTACATTCAGTGCAGATACAGTACCATTTAAAAGTTTGGGGTCAGTAAGATTTTTTTTTTTATTAAGGAAACTAATATCCTTCAGCAAGGATGCATTAAACTGATCAAAAGGTACAGTAAAAACAATTTAAAATATAAAAAAATGAATGAATTTTTAACCTATTTTAATACACTACAACAATAAAAGTTTATTTACTTTATTAATACAGACTTTATTCTTGGTCAAAATATTCATTATGTATTGTGTACTTATGCACAAACTAATGCAAAACATTTTAGATGTAAAATATGATATAGATATAAAAGTCTACATGACTCATGTAAACAACTTAATCATCAGGACTTTGGATGTTGGCAGTTTAATTTAAGCATTACATAGTGTATATATATATATATATATATATATATATATATATATAACAACAACATTTACAGCTTGTTGATGATTGTACTCACAACCACTTGAGTTTATGAAGATCACTGAAGACTCCAGGTGAAAGCGAGGAGATGCAATTCTGACTCAAAGATCTGCAACACAAGAACAAAAAATAATGTTGAGCTTTACTCAGAATGAGGGAAGTTTTAACATAGACAAAAAAAATATTCACTGAATTGAACTTTCATAATTAAGGAACTTTACATCTGAATTGAGCTGAATAATAACAGTATGATCTTGCTACAGCTGCTTTACAGCAGAATTTTATTGTGTTTGCATCATTAATACTTTCCAGTTTATTATTGTGAAGCTGCTTTGAAACAATCTAAGTGCTATAAAAAAAATAAGGGTGACTTGACTATTTCCCTGTTTAATGTGGAAAAAAATATATTTTACACTTAAAAAAAACAAAAAACAAAACACTTACAGTTTTTGCAGCTTATATAGTCCACTAAAAGCGTGAATGGAAACAGTGAGAATGCAATTATCCTGGAGAAACCTTAAGAAAAAAAAAAAACAATCAGCTAGTTGGTCAACAAGCTGGCTATGTTTAACAGGTTAACCAAAATGATAAAATACAAATATATAGATGGAAAAAAAAAGTTTGTTGAAGGAGGGACTCGAGCCATATAGACTAAAATATCATAGAGACTTTGTGATAAGCCATTTTGACTATTTTTTGGATTGCTGACTTGCACTTACACTACCGTTCAAAAGTTTGGGGTCAATTTCTTTTCTTTTCTTTTTTTTTTTTTTAAAGAAATTAATACTTTTCTTCAGAAAGGATGCATGAAATTGATATAAAGTGACAGTAAAGACATTTAAAATAATGCAAAATATTTATTTTTTTAATTAAATGAATTTCTCTTGAACTTTCAAAGAATCCTGAAAAAAATGAATCACTGTTTGCACAAAAATATGAAGCAGCACAACTGTTGTCAACTGTGATATTAATCATAAATGTTTCTTGAGCATCAAATAATCATATTAGAGTGATTTCTGGCAGATCATGTGACACTGAAGACTGGAGTAATGATGCTGAAAATTCAGCTTTAATCACAGGAATAAATTACATTTTAAAATATATTCACATAGAAAACAGCTGTTACATTGAAATAATATTTAACAATATTACTGGGTTTGTTTTGTATTTTTAATCAAATAAATGCAGCCTTGGTGAGCAGAAGAGACTTCTTTTAAAAACATAAAAAATCTTACCGACCCCAAACTTTTGAACGGTAGTGTATATGCCAATAGATTGCCTCACTGTGTTTCTGACCAACGCCTATACCTTGACCACAATTTCAGCCTGCCTCATATCCTTTATTTATCTTTAATAAATATCCCCAAATGTATTCTACTCCACCTCCCACACCTCCATCATATCACAGAATATTTCAACAACTCACATTCATAGTCATGCCATCAGTACTGTATCCAAAACTAAATGTCCCCAACCAAAACTTCATCTAAGAATGAATAAATATTTGAAAATTGGAGGAGCTAAAATGAATGCCTCATCAGGGCAGTTTCCACATTCTGTGTCTGTGACATGTGAGCGTCATCACATTGTAACTGCAAAAGTACGTTGTGTTTTCAAGCTGACAGTGTCTGCCGGCTCTTTACAGAAAATATAGTCATTTTTGGGTCACCTACAATATTAAATATTTAAGGGCTTTGAATTATGAATTAGGGAATGGGCCATTGATAATTAATCATGAAATGTATAATTTATATAAGAAGAACAATCCATTAACCTACATGGAACAGAACCTAAACATTGAAGTAGCTACACACAGCTCTAATGGTAAAACTCTCAGTGCCGTTTCTGAGACGCAACACATTGTTAATGTATAAATGCTGTTCTTTTGAACGTTTAAAAATTAACACAGTTTCCACAAACATAAAGCAGCAATTGTTTTCAACATTGATAATCAGCATAAATCTGAATATTATAATGATTTCTGAAGGAGTAATGGCCACTGAAAATTCAGCTTTTCCATCACAGGAATAAATTACATTTAAAAAATATTTTAAATTGTTATAATATTTCACAATATTACTGATTTTACTGTATTTTGGATCAAATAAATGCAGCCTTGTGAGCATTAGAGACTTCCAAAGACATTTTAAAAATCTTATATTCCTCAGACTTATGAACGGTGTAGTATTTATTCCATTAAAAAGTTCAAAAGATGGCAAAATCTTAATCATGACTTCTTTACGAAAATTATTTTATGAAAATTATTTGTAAAAACATTACTCTCTATTGGTGTAACGCTGTCTTTTGACAATAAATATCTACAGTACTGTAAGTGCTTGTGGCCACTATCCTCACACCTGTCAGTGTGTACCACTAGAAAGAATTAATCACCATAGAGCGACACATAAAACCCCAGCTTGCTATACAGAAACCTGCCAATACTGAGATTAACAAGCAGCAGCAAGCTCAATTTAAAGGTGACCATGGCCTCATCATAAAAGCTTCAGTGGATTCAACAGAAAGCTGATCATAACCGTTAATCAGTTTCATGCAGGAACCAATAGTTTTTGTACCACATAAACATGCATTGGCTGTACAGGTTGACAGCTCCATTATACAAGCCTCAGTTGATTTGTGGCTTAAGCAAAGCATCTCCTTAGTCAATGCATACCAAAGTTGTCTTCAGCAGGTCTTTTGAAATCAATCACGATTCATGTGACAGAAATTATAAGTAGCTTTTCAGAGGATCAGAGGAAAGGAATGCTTATTCATACTTACAGCCTCTGCAGTTTTATGTATTTGATGAAGGCTTTATCGGGTAACATGCGAATCTTGTTGCTCTTCAATGATCTGTCCAAAAGCAACAAACAGATAATTAAACACTCAGTAGTGTTTCATTTGTGTATGCTGAAGAAAATAAATGATAAAGAAAATTTGTTTATAGCTTATAGGCCTACTGATACTGTTTTTTGTATAATCCAATGTATTTTGCACACTAAATGTCTTTCCACTCTTCAAATTGTTAAGCCGTGTCATGTTTGCATGTCACTGCTGTTTTACTGAATATACTTTTCAGACCATAGCTGTAAGAATAAAACGATCTCTTTTTCGTTCAAATAAAGCATTTCCCGTTATTGCCATGTGTCAAAGTGACGAGAAGCTGCTCACTGCAGAGCAAATGGGTGGAGTTTAAGTGTAGCTCCTCCTCACTAGATGTCCAGCGAGGAGGAGCGAATGTAATTTGGGTCTAACGGGTGGTGCTAGAATATCCAACCCAACCCTAACCCTACCCACAACTCTATCCCTCACCCCGTTAGACATTCAGAGAGGTGGAGCTGGACGTCATTTGACTGCAGTGTAGGCTACCACTTGAATGTGTCAAGTGTCCTGAAACGAAATAGGGTCAGTGAAAGTGTCTGTGACGCAACACGCATCAGTGGGCAAGATTTCTGATTTCAAGGTTTCTGATTTATTTCTAAACAGCCGGCCGTGGGGTTGCCAAGTCCACATTTTGGCTACTTTTAAACTAGGTTTTTTGTCCCATGTTTTTTTTTCATGTGGGTTAAAGGTTGTTTAGTTAAAGAAGTAGTAGAAGAAGAACGTCATCTTCCAAGTTCTCGCGCATGCGTCGTGGTGCACTCGTGAACTCACGTCAGAGGCCCACACTGAAAACAACGAATTGTTGAATAAAGTCGTTATTTTAGTTGTTTTTCTGCACAAAAAGTATTCTCGTCGCTTGATATACTTATTTTTGAGCCACTGTAGTCACATGGACTATTTAAACATTTTCTTCACTGACTTTATGGGCCGACAACAAGAAGCCTATGGAGGAGTGATCCAGCTCTCAGATTTAATCAAAAATATCTTAATTTGTGTTCCGAAGATGAACGAAAGTCTTACGGGGTTGGAACAATATGAGGGTGAGTAATTACTGACAGAATTTTCATTTTTGGGTGAACTAACCCTTTAATTCACAGCACCAATGGCCCTGGCTGACCCTAGAGCTTATTATTGGGTTATGTTTTTTTGGCTGCCTTCACATGCTATCGGAATAATCGTATAAATACGATTTTCTTAGTCAGAAATTGGACAGGTACGCCCTCTGAAGTATTTACCACTGGGACACTCAGATATAATTTTGACACCGGAGTTTCCAAGTTGGGCATGCCATAAACTTTAAACATGGCTGAGGGTAGAAAAATTACTCCTTTGACTTCTATTCTTTATTCATTTTTTTTCCACAACAGCTACGTCGCCTTGTCTTGCCGTTGAAGTAGTGCATATTTACATACAGGCATAATCATTTCAAGCATTGTATGTTTTTACACAGCGAAAATAGCATGCAGCCTATTCCAGAAATTCCAGAATCGTCAGCAAGCTGATTATCTAGGCCTATATAGTGCGGTGAATGTTTATGGTTGTCAACGAATGGGAAGCTAAATTTTATTCAAAATTAAATATTAAATAGGCCTACATTTTGGCTTTAATGAGATTTCCCCAAGAAATAGGCAAGAATAACCTCGTGCCCTCCACGATTCCTGTCCTGAAGTAGGCTACTTAAAGGTCCCATAATTATTGTCAAAATGACCCGAAAACCGATCGAGCTCAGCCATCTTGAGGACGAGGATCGAGGAGTGAGGAGGCTTCCTGAGGAGTCATAAGCGAGGATACACGGGTGTATATTTTGTGGAAGAGCTTATTGACTAAACGTGACGCACGTATTTTAAATTCTCCTCACCTTCACTTCGGTCACAATAATTTTAATTTATACTTTACCTTTGCAGTTTATATAAACCACACATCTCACATATTTCAACAGGGTATCTTGCTTTATTATTATTTATTAGGAATTTCTGAAATAACCAAACTTTAACAAAATAAGGGCAGATCCTTTGAGCGCTGCTGATGACGCTATGAAGTGACGCTCGAGTGATCAAGTATTCCAATGTATAAAAAAAGCTTTCATTCGATTCCTCCGTCCTCATTTTCTTTCCTTGCAGCCTTCCCTCGCATCCTACAGGGGTGGAGCTGAGACGCGAGGAAAGGAAGTAAGGAAAGGAAACGAGGATGCACAAATAAGAATTGAGAAGCTGAGAAAACAACGGGCCAATCAGAAGAGAGGCTCATGAATATTAATTAGACAGGCCAAAATCGACCTGTTCTTGGCAGAGCTCCTGAGAAAGGAGACGTACAATTATATTGAGATGGTTTTTGGTACTTATACCGCAAATATTCTTAAGGACATCAAAACCTAAAATAAAACTCCAGAAAGGTGTAGCCTACAATATGGGACCTTTAAATGCGATAGGCTTGTAATCACAACTTCAGAAGTGGGAAGTAGGAAAAAGTAGCACGTGAAAGCAGAATTAAACCTTCAACACTTCATAATCTTTTGAATCAGTAAACTAGGCTACTGTACATTTTGACTACACAAACTTGCAATGGAAGGCTGCGTACAGGAAGGTAACATTCGCTGACACCTGCGGAACGGCTCTCAAGCTGACATGCACGCAGTGGATCTCATTGTTAATGCACTGGCAAGGATCAGGATACTGCTCCACTTCTGCAAGAGATACATATACACACGTACACACACTCATTCAAATTCAACAGTTTGGCAATATGGAATTTCTGTGCTGTGACAACCAAAATATAGTTAAAAATGAACACTGATTTAGGTTACATTGTTATTAAAATTCATTTTAAATTAGGTTACATTTCAAATATGTTTCAAAGTTTAAATATGAGTTGACCTTATCCACCTTTTTCCTATGCCCCATGACGCTTTTCATGAATTATGGAAGTACTTTTGTTAAACGGTAAACAATTAGCAAAAGGTTCTCTGTATGAATGCAATAATAAGCATTTTCAAAAACTGAGTACATCGAACATTAAAGGGAAATGTAAAAGTTAAGCATTAACAAATTACTACAACAAACAATGAAATATAGGCTACCCCAAAAGCTTGATTAGCCTACTGCAGCAGAAATGGACATGTTAAATACCACTGTTATGTCTGTATTATGTAAAATACTATAATCAGAAATGTTAACTAACTGGAACATTGAGTGATACTATTTCAAAGTAATTTCCTTCATTTTGGCAGACAATTGCCTAGTCCAAATTCCCACACTTGCGGTCTTGGCCACTTGAGAGCGCGTGCACACGACAGGAAGTAAATGCAGACAAATTCACTGGTACAGACAAATGTATGTCTGTACCAGTGAAAATACTAAAGTGCAGTGCCTTTAATGCACACTAAACCCACTAGCGTATCCCATCATGCATTATGTTCGGGAGTCCCGAAATCGCGAGATGTCGAGGGAAGCATGGCACTGTAATTTAAGTTAAAAATTAGATACATATAATTTGGTTGTAAAAACATAAATTTTGCACATTTTAATGGTGCAAAGATGAGTATGGTATGTGTAGGCCTATTTTGTACAATTTGTAGCCTATGTATTTTACGAGGTGGATAATTTCTCATTCGAATTCGTAGGAATTCAGGAAGATCCGTCACCAAGAAGGACTACACCTAACTCCAACCCTAAACCTACCCATCACTGGAGACAAACTCTACGAAATCGTACAAGTGAGGTTGTATGAATTCGTACGGATTAGCCGCGTCGTAAAATACGGACGAATTGCTATTAGATTGCGTTGGACTGAGTTTAGATTTTAAAGCATCCAACAAATCTGATCTGACCTGAGGATTTGGTGGAGAAAACGAAAGATTCTTGTGCAATTCTAGTGAATTATTCATGGGATAGCTATATCATAAATTATATCGGGAGAGCACACCACAAATGTGCAGTATAGGTGTAGTCTTTTTTTCATACAGTTACATCAGAACACAAAGGAAAAAATCGTTAACGTACGATTCATCGAGCATCGTTAGGAAAAATGTGGATAATGAACTTCTATTGAAAGGGACATTAAAAATTGCACTTGATATATTACATAGGCCTAGTTTAGGCAGTTTGTACTAATAAAAGCAGTACTGTCTAGAACTGGACTGTCTAAATTGTGTTTTTGAGACTGCAAGACAGCAAGGTTAAGAGGTTAATGATTATGTACAACGCATTCTCACCCCAAGGCGTCATTTAATTTACACTTTTGACCATGCGTCCACTAACTGACGCTAAAGGGTGCCTTTCGCGTCAGTTAGATGACGCTTCCGTTATGGGTAGGTTTAGGTATGGGGTAGGGTAGGCGCGTCTCATGTTGACGCTAAAGGGTGCCATGTGCGTCGGATGTAGACGCATGGTCAAAAGCGTCAGTTACATGACGCCCGAGGATGAGCGTCATCTAACTGACGCTAAAGGCACCCTTTAGCGTCAGTTAGTTGACGCATGGTCAAAAGTCTCAATTAAATGACGCCTTGGGATGAGAGCGGGCTGTTATGTATTAGGTGTATATTTACGGCACTCTGTAGAAAGCTCCTGTGGATAAACACTTTTAAATGTCTGGTCAAAGAGGTCTGCCCAGCCACTGTTATCCCCTTCAGAGAGATGGACAGCGATGAGATAGACGTCAACGTGAGACGAGCACACAAACACATTAACACAAAACACATACAAACAGGCATAAGTTCATAATTGATAAAACAATGATACGATATAGTATTTTGATATATATACTGTAGATCAGTCTATAGGGGCTAGTTGTCACTCTTTTTACACACTTATATTTAGGACCTTGTTTATCTTGGGAAAAGGCACAGACTTCTTCTTGGTTACAAAACATGCAACTGATCATTTCAACCATTATGACCCAGGATAACATAAAAATACAGACTTAAAAACACGCTGACCTTTTGCATTATCCTGCTGAATGAGGTCACTCACACCAGGGAACACCATTGTCATGAAGGGGTGTACCTGTTCTGCAACAATGTTTAGGTAGGTGACACGTCAAATTTATGTCCACATAAATGGCTGGACCCAGGGTTTCCCAGCAGAACATTGCCCAGATCATCACACTCCCTCCACTGACTTGTCCCACAGTGCATCCTGGTGCCATCAATTCCCAAGGTAAATGCACCCGTACTTGGCCATCCATGTGATGTAAAATAAAAGGGGACTCATCAGACCAACCTTCTTCTACCGCTCCAAGGTCAAGTTCTGATGCTCACATGCCATTTGTAGGCGCTTTCGGTGGTGTACAGGTGTTGTCCTCTGATTGGTCGGCGGCTACAGAGCCCCATAGGCAGCAGAGTGTGATGCACAGTGTGTTGTGACTCATTTCTCCCGTAACCATCATTACAATTTTTGTGACCTTCTGTAGACCCTCTGTCGACGGGCATGCCTAATGGGGGAGGAAGGCAATTCCACAGCTTTGGTCCAACAGTGGCAAAAGCTTTTACTCTACAGTAGGAACTGTGAGAAGACCAAGGTCACAAGATCTCAGGTTTCTAGAAGGAGTGTACGGAATCAAGACATCATATGCCCTTATATATTGAGGTACCAAATTATTGAGGGCTTTGTAAACAAATAATACAATTCTAAACTCAATCCTATACTTGACAGGAAGCCAGTGCAGGGACATTCAAATGTTATGTGGTCATATTTTCGCTTCCCTTCAAGCAGTCTAGCAGCTGCGTTTTGAACCAACTGCAGACGAGAGATGGAAGCCTGAGAAATGCCATAGTACATCGAATTACAGTTATCAAGATGTTACAAAAGCATGAAGTGCTGTTTCAAAATTGCTCCTTGATAAAAGGGGCTTAACTTTACTGAGAAGGCGAAGTTGGTAAAAGCATGGCTTGACAACAGCTGAGATCTGTTTGTCAAGCTTTAAACAGGAGTCAAATAGGAAGCCCAGATTCCTGGCACACTGTGTATGGGGTGAGGAAGCCAAGATCAAGATCACCGTTTTCCTTGGGGCCAAACATAATAAACTCAGATTTGTTTTGATTTAGGTGTAAAAAATAGCTAGAAAGCCATGACTTAAGTTCGTTCAGGCAATCTAACAGTGGCTGAAAATAATATTTATTATTGCATTGCAAGGGAAAGTAAAGCTGGGTATCATATATAGATGAAAAAAGACATCATGTTTTAAAAAAAAATGCCAGGGGGAGCAAATACAGAGCTCGGACCAGACGGGATAACCTTCGTTGTCCTTGTGCATGGATGAGCTTTGGGAGCCCAACACCAACGCCAGTTTATGGTTTGTCCCTCTTCGGATCACTTTTGGTTCACCACCGCTGACCGCAAGAAACCCACAAGCCTTGCCGTTTCAGAGATACTCTGAACCATATATATATGTATATATATATATATATATATATATGAAGAGTTCCATCTGAAATTTTCTTCTAGAATGATCATTTTTATCAAGCTTGTATATTTAAGTTCAGTAATTTCACTTAAATGGCAATGAAAATGACCCAGTAATTGTTATTTAAGTGAAATTACTGAACTTAAATATACCAGCTTGATATAGATGATCATTCTCGAAGAAAATTTCAAATGGCACTTAGAGGCTTTTGCATCTGAACTCTTCATATATATATATATATATATATATATATATATATATATATATATATATATATATATATATATAAAGCTATATGTGAGATGTCTGTATTGCAAAAAGGTCTTACCACATTTGTCTTCGTCAGCTCCATTGGGACAGTCGTTTTGTCCGTCACAGTGCAGAACCTGTGGCAGACAAATGCTCATATTGCCACATGGAAAGTGACCCAGCTGACAGTCTTCTGAAGGCCTGCGCTCCAGCCCTGCTGCTGGGACAATTTACAAGTGAGAAATCACTTCGAACACTTCATGCTTATGCTAATCTGCTGCTTTCATGTTAAGGTAAAATGCAGTTTAATGTCATTCAGATATAAAGATCCAGTCAGGTGGTATAAATGCAGCTATTATATTGTCTTGTTTTTCTTCCAAGACCTTGGGCATGTGTTTGCATGTGATTATTACAACAAGTTTCACATGTCAATACTGAACTATAATGACATTATAGTTCATTGTGGATATTGGGGCTTTTAAGGCTTTAGTGAAAACGTGAATGATAACAACTAGCCACAGGTTTCATATAAGACATATAATATACAGATAAAACTCTGTAACAATTGCCCTGTGATCAAAGCCTTCGTTTAACCCTGCTCGCATGGCGGTCAAAATTGTTTATTTATTTATTTATATACGAAAATGTTATGGTACTAAATTTTTTTTTTTTGCAGTAGTTATAATCCATTTATTTAAGTTTTTGAGCATAGACCTGGAAATGAAATTTCCAACTTAAACTTTCATAAGTATTTACTGTAATGCTTTGAAGCACAGGCTTAAGTTTGGTGTCTTTTTAAAGATTATTGGCAGATAATTGCTAAACATGAAAAGTGAACTTAAAAAAGGTTATAGAATTTTTTGGAATTTATGGAAACTGCACAAAAACACTATTTTCAATTCTTATATGAAATATATATTTTCCAAAACACATTTTACTCTACAACTGTGAGAAAATCAAAGCCATGAATCTAAAAAAGTTGTGTTGCAATCTTGACCTTGATATCTCAAAAAAAAATAAAGAAAAGAAAAGAGATTTCAGTAAGATTTTGTTTGGGCGCAGAACCAGAGGGTTCATCAGACAATGCTAATCTAATCTGCTTTCCAAATGCCTTGAGAAAAGAGACAAACTGTGCAGATTGTCAAAAATAAATGATTTTTCTTTGAGTGTTTGATAATTGACTCATACTGGTATTTATGGTGGCGCATGCTTCAGAGACAAGAAAATTAGGTTGGAATATTCATATTAGCGCAAATCTGTAATGCAAATCTACATCTTTGATTGTGATACAGCTGTAATTACAGATGTAAAATAGAGAGGTGAAGAGAGAGGTATAAAATAAACTGATCATTATTTTATAGATTTTTTAAACATATAATACTTAATCATGACTTTTAAAGACAAAAATACATTTGAGAGAATTTGATGAATTTAGTCAGGGTAAATTTTGCATGACCTCTGTAAAGTGTCTTGTAGTAACTCTCTGTTTGGTGAGTGTCTTGGAATGTCTAAGAACTCAGTAATAAGAATATGCAATAAGAACTCAGCGTTCGAGTTTTAGACAAGACTTTATGCCATCTGTGAAATCGCAGGAAAAAGAAAACAGCTTGCTGTCCCTTCTAGGATCTTGTACTGTAATGCCAGCTCGACATTTCCAATTTTCGGGCAGAAGGAGATGAACTTTTTTTTTTAAACGATATTAATATACAATCTGACTTTTGATGGAGCCTGGAATCACAGAAAATCACATGTTCATTCATTTGGCCAGAGGAGAACTGAGCCTGGTTTCTTCCAAGGTTTTTTCTCTCTCTCCATATCTGTCACCTTATAGAGTTAAGGTCAGTTATTGGGTTGAGGTTTATAAGAACCTTAATATTCAGTAATATTATCGATTTAAATATTTGATGAAGTTTGCATCTGCGATGGAACAATCTGTATAAAACATTAAAAGTGACTTGACTATGAGCCTTACAATCAATACTACTTGAAATGTAATTTTATGAATTGTATAAATCTCTATTTGGTTTTGGTTCGGTCGGAAGTTTATTAACCAACATTTTGAGGAAATCTCATCTTCCCATGTCACACAGAATGCCTACACTCTTAAAAATAAAGGCTCAACAGTGATGCCATATAAGAACCATTAGTGGTTTCACAAAGTAGCCTACCTTTCAGTGAACCGTTCTTAAAAGAACCACTACTACTATTATTATTATTTATATTATTAGTGTAAAGAACATTTTTAAAATCCAAAGAACCTTTTCCACTATAACACTGTTATAATTGTTACTTTTCCACAAGTGCATTGGAAACATCCCATGGATGAAAAAGGTTCTTCATTGCAATAAAGTCCCTTTAATTTTGAAGACTAGTTGGATTACTGCCTGTTTCTCAAGAGCAAAACGTAACACTGGCCTAATTTATAGCAACATTGCCAAGAATAGTGATAAAGAGTATTTATACAATACATCTAAAAACACTGTGGGCTGTAATACTGTATTTCATATTAAGTCACTGATAATGACTATACAAATGTGATTTTATTCCAATTAATTTGGTATTTATAATCTTATTCACTTGATGCAATCAAGTCCCAACCTAAGCCCTTGATGTGTCTCTTGTCATGCAGAATAGTTTGACACCCCTGTTCTTTAAGCGCCAGAACCACGGGTCCAATTTAGGCTACAGCAGCAATACTGTAAATATTATCTCTCTCTCAAGACTATTCGTCATCCCTTAAAACTAAAATGTATGTTGGCTAACATAACCATATCAAATCCAAACAGCAGAAATATACATTTTTAAAATTTGGGATTTCAGTGTTCAACACAATTTGGTAGCCTACCGCACAATTTACAATTTGTATAAATATAGACTTAGGCTACTATAATAGGCTACACATTACATTTACAGTGAAACGAATAATATTATAATGATATTTATGAAACTAAGGACACCAACAAATAACTTTTATTTTATTTAAGATGACCCAGCTCTGACTTTTATAATTTCTTACCTTTGATTGTTGTTATCGATATAGTGAACAATATCCATATCATACATAAATCCAATGTAAAAAAGCTCACAGCAGCAGATTGAACCGGTCTCATTGTGGCTTCGTGACAGTCGTACATGCCCACATGAGTCCAATTACATTTTATCCAAACACTGAGCTGGAAAAAAATCACGACATCTGTCTTGACAGCTCCCTCTTAATAGTAAGAAGAAAAAAAAATAGAGCGCGTTATTGTGTGAATGAACGAGCAGCCATGAGTCTTACGGGCAAAGTCGTCTCCACTAGAGAGTGATTTTGCGTCAATACAGGTGGAAACCTGTCACATTTTACAGTGCAAAAGTTTGTCCAGCGAGAGAGAGAGAGAGAGAGAGAGAGAGAGAGAGAGAGAGAGAGAGAGAGAGAGAGAGAGAGAGAGAGAGAGAGAGAGAGAGAGAGAGAGAGAGAGAGAGAGAGAGAGAGAGAGCTGTGCGTCAGCCTCATCTTGTGTGGTTACTATGAAACCTGTGGCCAATTGTTCATCTTTTCATACCATTTACATAAAAACGTTGATTTGCATTATTTGAAACGGAAGGCAAGACTGATTACCCCTTGGCTTCACACGCAGCTTACCATAATATTAACAATATTAACCAGTTTTAAACAGTTTAAACCAAATTTCTAATATTACTGTTACAATTACTATAGTAACGATACTCCTCTAGTTCACAATAGAAACTTCTATCTACTAAAACAAGTAAACTAAAAATCTATCTATCTATCTATCTATCTATCTATCTATCTATCTATCTATCTATCTATCTATCTATCTATCTATCTATCTGTCTATCTATCTATCTATCTATCTATCTATCTATCTATCTATCTATCTATCTATCTATCTATCTATCTATCTATCTATCTATCTATCTATCTATCTATCTATCTATCTATCTATCTATCTATCTGTCTGTCTATCTGTCTGTCTGTCTGTCTGTCTGTCTATCTGTCTGTCTATCTATCTATCCGTCTGTCTGTCTGTCTATCTATCATCCAAATTATAATGCAAGTGACATATCAGTTGGATTTCGGTACAGTAAACATTCTGATTTTAGTTTTTCAAAGAAAGTGTTTGTTAATTAGTTTGCCAGGTCTTCTTAAGTAAATGGAAAACCTACTTAAAGAGGGTTTTCCACATAATTAAGCAAATCACTGCAGTTGTCATGGAATGGGGAGGAAGAAAGATCTTTCTAAAGATGAAAAGCTTGAAATGGTGCAATGTCTTACAAAAGGCATGAAAACAATATTTGAAGATTATTGAATTATCAAAAGATTTGTGAGAGATTTAGAGCACATAAGAACTGATAAAGGTCCAGAAAGCTTATATCCTTGAATTTTTACAATATTTGTTAATGCAATTTTTTGGAGAATTTGTTTTTGTTAATTTTTATTTTATGTACCTTAAATTTTCTAGATTTTAACAACAAAAAAAGTTAAGCACATTCTTCACATTCTTTTAACTTACATTCAAAATAACTCTCCAAGACATGCAATAACCAGCTCAAATCAGCTCAAAATATCTCAGATCGGGTCAATGTGGGTGTGTCTGCCAATCTCTTGTGGGAAAAAATAATATAACATATTTCATTAGCCTTATAGCTCTATATGGAGCAAATGAGCTGTTCCACTGGGTCCTATGGTCAGTTTTTGAGTTTGCGTTCAGAATACACATGTAGACATTATAAAATCATATTTGTTTAAGTTTTAGCATTTTTTAGTTTTTTTTAATATATATATACTGAAGCACATTACATTGATTCCTATACAGCAAGGGAAGGATTTGTTACTTTTTTGTTACCAAAATGACCCGTGGGACAAAGGAGACGAGCAAGCAAACCCGATGCATGGAAACGAGGTGCCACATCTCGTTCCTTCTCATGGAACCAAGGTTACAGTCGTAACCTGAGACGTTACCTTACGAAGTGGAACTTCGTTGCGGCGCCTGGAGAGGATGCTGTGGGGAACAAATACCCACTCATGCCTTACTAGACTAACAATAAAAGTCACGGCCTTTTTGAAAAACCTTCCTCCCCACAGGGCAGGTAAAGAGACCCAAGAGCCCTAAGAGCATCGCACATCATTAGCTATGTCAAAAACTTGACACAGCCTTTCAGGGAGTAGCTGTTCAAAGTAGACTACAACCTTTGATCTAACACTTTTCAGGTGAAGAAATTAGCTCTTGTTTTCATCACAAAGGGATGTAAATCATGAAAAGAAAAGACTTCCTCGCATTTCAACTCAACCCCTAAGGACTATAGAGGAGCTTAAACTCTACTTATTCACACTAGCCGTCACCTTATCTCTCGACCACCGTCTCAACGGAGGTGCCAAAGAGACCTGAAGATGAAATTGGGGGTGTCCAGTAGGAGAGATTCCTCTTTCTCCGTAATCCCTGAGAGGTTTAAACACAAGTGCCTCTGTTTTACCACCAAGACCGCCAGAGAACAATGTCCGCACGGGGCAGACGATCCGTAGTTCGACGCAGTTCTCCTAACGCCTCAGGAGACAATCCTTTACTCTAATCCAGAGACTCTAAACGGACCTTCCTCCAATATTCCTTATGCTGACATCACAGACTTGTTGGAATTCAGTGGCCATTCACCAACCATCCAGAAATCTATCCATTGTAGTACGGCATTCGTCAGTGAATAAAACTTTTTAAAAAATATTAATGTATTTCTAAACCCACTGTAGAATATCTATCTATCTATCCATCCATCCATCCATCCATCGGTGCATCGATCGGTCTCTCTGCCCATCTATCTGTCTATCTCTCTCTCGGAGTACGAGTTGTCGGACACACAACTAAATTTGCTTCAAGCAGCTCATTGGTCTTTCCTTAAAGCAACTGGTAACAAATCAATTTCACATTGCAAAAGTAGTGCACACTGCCACCCATTTGGTGTGGATTTAAATTCAGTATAGGTTCTTTTCGAGGAGAGCACAGAGCCCAGATAAATTGCTGAGCAGACAAGCATGTACAGGATACTTAATCGTGTCATGTTTTATTCATCATAAACAAAATGTAAAAACCTGAATTATTCATTTCAATTAAAACACTCCTGAGCTTAGTTTCAATTTACATTTAGTAGCGACACTGATTAGAACACTGTTTTATTGTATATCAGTGTTTATAAAAATAAAAATAAAAAAGAATTTGATTAGGAAGCTTTTTGCCGGAGCAAAATAGTAACCAGCATTTTATTAAAGATTTCATTGAGATTTGACAGTTACTCAAATCCAAAAGAGCATAACTGGAAGTTGATTTTAAGTTTTGCATTTAATACTGAAATCAGGACACTGCAAAAATGAATTTAAGGCAACAAGTTTGAAGTTTATCATAAATTTCAATAGTATAATTCACACATAATTCAAATATTTTAGAAAACAAAGGTGTTTAAAAATAAACCTACAAATAACTTTGGACAGGTTGGGACAATTGTGGAATATTAATATTTCAGACATTTGAGACATGCAACTCCCAAGAAAACACTGTTAAGGATATTCATACAGATCAGAAGGCATCCTTCCATTCATGTTTGTGCAAGATTCACAAAATTGAAAACACATGTAACAATGAAGGGCGAACAATAACTTTTTTACATTTCAGACCAGATATACACACTTCTCACTACTACTCACACACACATACACACGGATGCTATAATTCTTCTTTAGTGCTTTTCTGTAGTCCTTCTGTGTGTTTGCCGTCCTTCAACCACTTGTCAAACACCACAATAGGGTCTATGTTCCAGTGTTTGTGGAAGGAAATGGGGGTCTGGTGGGCCAAGAACTCCCTTGCGTAATCTTCTGGACGAGCCTGAGACAGAACACAAAAATAAACACATATGTTTAGTGTTAGCAAGTTAAACTACTAGCCTACTGTTACTGTGAAAGTGAAATCTTCCTTTAAAAAAATATGATGTGATGTTTGATTGAACCCAAATGGCTATGTAGTGTGGAGTAGTGAAAGCAGTGGTCATATCTTGTTAAAAGAATTTTTTCCTTCACTGACTGAACTTTTTTTTTTTTTTTTTTAGCAGTGAAGGGTGTCTATCGTTTTGACAAATTGCAGCGACAAATTGCAACGTCCAAATAATTGTGATGTTGTTGATAAAAGAGGTAAAAAGAGGGACTGATGCGGATGCGATGAAATACAAAAAAACAACAACGTTTAGCTGTCACTAGCACAAGCCCCCAGTTTAACGCTGCCTTCATGTGCTACCGGAATTATCGTAAATACAAGTATCCTAGTTAAAAAATTGGACAAGAACACCCTCCCAAGTCATATTTAACACTGGGAAACTTATATGATACCTGAGTTACCAAGTTGGGCGTGCCATAAACTTTAAACATGGCGGAGAAGAGAACGATTGCTGCTGTGACGGCTATTCTTTATTCGTTTTTTCCACAACAGCTACATCGCCTTGTCTAGTCATTAAAGTAGTGCATACTTTTATACATGAATAATCATTTGAAACTTATGTTTTATACACAGCGAAAATAGCCTGTATTTGACTTTAATTCCAGAACAGTCAGCAAGCTGACTATCTAGATAGAGCAGTGAATGTCTATATTGTTGTCAATGAATGGGTCACTAAATATAATTTTGGCTTAAATAAGATTTTCCCAATAAATAGGCAAGAATAAACCCGTTGTCATCCATGATTCCTGTTCTTTCCGACAAAAAAACACTTGAATGTGACAAGCTCGTAATCACAATTTCAGAAGTGGGAATTGGGACATTTCCATTAGAATTTGAAGACAGCAAAAGTCCATGCGGACCAGGGGGAAGGTTTGAGTTCAGGCACTTAGTCGACTAAATTTAGTTCAGTTAATTATTTACGTGTTTTGTTCATATTTTATTTGTAATTGTATTTTGTAATATTGCGTTGTTCATATTTGCCTGTTCAGACCCAAAGTTCATGTTTACAAACATTCATCTGCTTCGTGTAGTGTTGAACATGAAAAGTGATGCACAGTCTCTGTTCATCTGTTCTCTTCATAGATGCATAATCTAATATGAAATTTAAAATGAAGGGTATGACAGAATTTGTACGACCCTGTCCATCAAAATCAGAGTTATCAGTAAACCTTTGGTAATATAGCACTGCTAGTTGAAACCCTTTGGTGACAACCATTCTGATAGCATCATTTACTTAGAAAGAGAAACATTTAATATACAGAGCATATCAGGACTGCTTCTTGCAGGACAATGAGAAAGATGAGTTTAGAAATAACTCCTTGTCCTGGACAACTTTCTTTCCATCTGCAAAGCTCAGCGCTTTCAAATATACAGAGACCTCTATTATCCATCCTAAATTGGAAAATGTAGTTCCCTTTCAAGGGAACTCGCGTTGCGTCGAATTGACGCTAAGGGAACGCTTTGCGTGATGATGTATTGAAGCACATGTAAAATCAGTCCAATGGTGTGACGGAACGTCAGAGGCGGGTGACGTCATGAACCAGGAAACTATAAAACCTGCCCAAAACAAAGCGGCGTCAGCTTCTGTGTCTTCACAAGCGCTATATGTGAAACTGTCTGTTATATTTGGTGTTGTCTGTTATATATATATATATTATTCAGCATGGCGAGCAAGCAACAGTTCAGAGCGTGTGTGCATCCCTGCCCTCGTTATTTAACGGGTGGGGACACGCACGTTCTTTGTGTTGATTGTTTGGGAGAGGAGCATGCACGGTCAGCGCTCGAGGGCGCTGGCTGTGAGCACTGTGAAGTGCTTCCACTACGAACGCTCCGATCCCGCCTGGCGTTCTTTAGCGAGGACGCCCAGGCTCGCGTTCCCCAAGGCTCAGGTCCCGCAGCTGCTGAGGCACTGCGAAGGCTTCAGACTTGGGGTTCGCAAATGGATCTGTCAGCGGGGTTAGAGACGGGCCCGGCCTTATCTCTGCCTTCACCTGACAGATCTAGTGCATTGTATCAGGGTTCGGAAGCACGCGCTGCGGTTTCTTCCGCCCTGATACAGGCACCAACACTACAACTATCTAATTCCGAGGAACTAGATGTTGTTAGTGTTGACTCACGTGATGTTGAGGATTCGCCACCTCAATCTCACGCGTTTGAGGAGCTGATTGAGGTTGTGACGAGAGCGGTCGAAAGATTAAATATAGATTGGCCGTCAGATAAGCAGGACGTTCGTTCAAAAAGTAAACTGGACGAACGCTTCCTGCCCTCTCGCGCACAACCTCAACGCCGGGGTCTGCCGTTTTTTCCCGATCTCCACACCGAGGTGTCGAGATCGTGGGGAAAACCAGCATCATATAGAGTTTACAGTGCACAAACATCTCACTATTCTTCTATATCCCAATATTAGGAGCACGGTTATGGGGAGATGCCAAGGGTTGAAGAGACGCTCGCGAGCTTTCTCTCTCCCGAATCTGCATCTTCCCTTAAGGCCCCGGTGTTACCCACCAAACCAGTTAAATTAACATCAAATCTGGTGGGTAAAGCTTATTCAGCGGCTGGTCAGGCTGCAGCATGTTTACATACCATGTCTTTGCTGCAGGCTTACCAAGCTGAGGTGTTAGGAGACTTAGATGAAGGCGGGGGTATTGGCCCGAACGCTGTTTGCGAACTGCGTCGGGCCACAGATTTGTCTCTCAGGGCCGCTAAGGAGACGGCTAAATCTATCGGCCGGTCTATGGCAGCCCTGGTGGCCACTGAGAGGCATCTCTGGCTGAATTTAAGCAACATTAAAGAAAAAGATAAACATTTTTTAATGGATGCTCCCATCTCTTCTTCTGGCCTCTTCGGCGACGCAGTAAATTCGGTCGTCGAGAGGTTCCAGGAGTCAGCCAAACAAGCGGCTGCTTTTCAAAAGCTTCTCCCTCGCCGAACTCATGTCTCCGGGGCTGCTGAGCGGGAGCAGCCCCAAACATCTAAAGCCAGCTCCTCACACCGTGCCACTCAAAAGCAGAGCGTGGCCTCCCGTGCTCCCCCACAAAAAGACTGGGGACACGGGGGGCGCGCTCAGCAGCAGCCTTGTAGGGGTAAGACGGATCTGAGGACCGTCATTATTTCAGAGAAGGCTGCAAAGAAAAGGTCCTGACGTCCGAGTGCGCAGGCCATCGAGGGCAGTTCCCCCCCGAAGTAGAGCGGTTAACACCTCATTACACGGTGCCCGTCTCTCTTCGGTGCCCTCAGGGGACCGTTATGCTAACCCTGCCACCTCGTGTGTTACAGGGCGCAGCGGTCTCCAGCGAGCACTTATCTCAGATGCCACCCGGAAACGTAGTGGCCCTGGGATGCCCGCCCCCTCCGAGGAGGGTCCTAGAGCAGTCAGTTCAGTCGTTCCCTGCCGGTTCGCCGTTACAGGGCGACGGGCTGATTGTTCAACAACAACTAAATCCAGAAGCCAGTCTCGAGAGGCTGGTACCTCTAGTAGAATTTTTGGTAGCGTGGAAGCTACTGCCAAATATTTCTCGTTGGGTCCTGCAGACCATAGAAAAGGGCTATCAAATACAGTTTGGGTCTCGCCCGCCCAGGTTTATGGGGGTCCTTCCCACCGTGGTGGGCCCCGAGCAGGTTCTGGTAATGGAACAAGAAGTAAAGAACCTGTTGGACAAGGGGGCCATAGAATATGTACCTCCCTCCAGCAGGGACACCGGGTTTTACAGCCGATACTTCATCGTTCCGAAGAAGGACGGTTCTCTAAGAGTTCTGAACGAGTCAGTCATGCAGCTGAAATTCAAAATGTTGACTTTGAGACAAATCGTGCCACAGATCAGATCCGAGGACTGGTTTGTCACGATAGATCTCAAGGACGCATACTTCCATATTTCCATCCTTCCATATCACAGGAAGTTCCTGAGGTTTGCTTTCGGGGGCAAAGCATACCAATATCGAGTTCTTCCATTTGGCCTAGCACTATCACCCCGCACTTTCACGAAATGCGTAGATGCAGCTCTGGCGCCACTGCGTCTGCAGGGTATTCGCATACTGAACTACATCGACGATTGGTTGATTTTAGCTCAGTCGCACCAGTTGGCGATTCGGCATCGAGATGTCGTCCTCGCCCACATGAGAGAACTGGGGTTACGGCTAAACGCCAAGAAGAGTGTGCTTTCTCCATTACAGAGAACCACTTATCTAGGGGTAGTATGGGATTCTATGTCGATGCGGGCGCGCCTGTCTCCGGCACGCATAGAGTCCATTCTGTCAGCCGTAAAGAGGATAAAGCTAGGCCAGTCACTCACTGTGAAACAGTTTCAGAGACTGTTGGGTTTGATGGCAGCAGCGTCCAACGTGATAACTTTTGGCCTGCTGTACATGAGACCCTTGCAGTGGTGGCTCAGGACCAAAGGGTTTTCCCCGAGGGGCAACCCCTTTCGCATGATCAAGGTTACGCGGCGTTGCCTACGTGCCTTGGTTATGTGGAAGAAACCTTGGTTCCTGTCCCAGGGCCCCGTGTTGGGAGCTTCTTGTCGTCGCAGGATGCTAACGACAGATGCCTCCCTCACGGGCTGGGGAGCGATCCTGGAGGGACGCTCGGCTCAGGGTCTGTGGGGGGACCATCATCTCTCTTGGCATATCAATCGCCTGGAGATGATGGCCGTGTTTCTTGCTCTCAAGAACTTCCTCCCAGATCTCAGGGGCCACCATGTGTTAGTCCGCACAGACAATACGTCGGTGGTTGCCTATATAAATCATCAAGGGGGTTTGCGTTCACGCCCACTATGCAAACTAGCGCACCAGATCCTCTTGTGGTCCCAGGGCAAGTTGCTATCACTCAGAGCAGCTTACATCCCGGGGGCCCAGAACATAGGAGCAGACATCCTGTCGAGACAGGGGCCGAGGCCCGGGGAATGGAGGCTCCACCCCGAGGTGGTGGAGTTGATATGGAGGGAGTTCGGCCAAGCACAAGTGGATTTGTTTGCGTCTCGAGAGACGTCTCACTGTCCACTCTGGTTCTCCCTCACGCATCCAGCTCCTCTCGGACTGGATGCGATGGTACAGACGTGGCCGAGGCTACGTCTGTATGCATTTCCCCCGATTGCTCTGCTCCCGGGAGTTCTGGAGAGAGTTCGCAGGGACCATCTGCGCCTGCTTCTTATAGCCCCGCGGTGGCCGGGCAGAGTATGGTTTGCGGATCTAGTGTCTCTTCTCAACGGGCCTCCTCTGGAGCTCCCCGTCAGAAGAGATCTACTGTCTCAAGCAGAGGGCTCGATATTTCATCCTCGTCCCGAACTGTGGAACCTGTGGGCTTGGCCTCTGAGGGGGCCCAGCTCATAGAGTCAGGTCTCTCAACCGAGGTTGTGGAGACCATTCTACAATCCAGAGCTCCCTCCACGAGGAAACTTTATGCCCTGAAGTGGAAGGTTTTCGCTTCATGGTGTAGTGGCCGTCAGCTAAACCCAGTTAACTGCCCGGTTGGTACAGTGCTGGAGTTTCTGCAGGAGCGGTTCACTGCAGGTCTATCCCCGTCCACGTTGAAGGTTTATGTGGCGGCCATAGGTGCTTACCACATCCCTTTGGGTGGAATGTCTGTGGGTAAAGACCTCTTAGTATCTCGTTTCCTCCGTGGCACGTTGAGGCTGAGGCCTGCTGTACGCACAAGGGTCCCGACCTGGGACCTGGCTATCGTCCTCCAAGGTCTTTCCCAGGCTCCCTTTGAGCCCTTGGAAGAGGTTCCAGCCAGGTTTCTTACTTTAAAAACGCTGTTCCTCCTCGCTATTTCATCTTTGAAGAGAATAGGAGATCTCCAGGCTCTGTCGGTTGCACCCTCGTGCTTGGAATTTGCGCCCGGCATGGTTAAAGCATTCCTTCATCCTAGGCCGGGTTATGTTCCCAAGGTCCCCCACTAATGTGGCCCGATCTATAGTGCTGCAGGCCTTCTGTCCTCCTCCCTTCCAGGATGCGGACCAGGTAAAGCACAATTTGCTGTGCCCGGTTAGGGCGTTAGATGCTTACGTCCACAGAGCTGCCCTGTGGCGTAAATCCGAACAACTCTTTGTCTGTTTTGGACCCCCTAATAAGGGGTCACCAGCATCTAAGCAAAGAATGAGCAAGTGGGTGGTCGAGACTATCTCACTTGCTTATGAGTCGACCGGACTACCATCACCCATGTTGGTGCGGTCTCACTCAACTAGGAGTATGGCGGCCTCTAAGGCCTTATTGTCTGGAGTACCTCTTCAAGACGTCTGTGATGCGGCAGGCTGGTCCTCACCTCACACATTCGTCAGGTTCTATTCTCTGGACTTGGACTCTACACCAGGGTCCCGAGTGCTCTCGTCCTAGTGCTGCTCGCCTTGATTTCACACTGGACAGGCACTTCTCGCTATGGTGGCGTTGGTATAGACGTTCCCTTAGCGTCAATTCGACGCAACGCGAGTTCCCTTGAAAGGGAACGCCTCGGTTACGACTGTAACCTCGGTTCCCTGAAGAGGGAACGAGACGTTGCGTCACCTGCCATATCTCCTACGTGCCTGTAAGCTACTTGCTCAGACCTTACGAAGCTGACGCCGCTTTGTTTTGGGCAGGTTTTATAGTTTCCTGGTTCATGACGTCACCCGCCTCTGACGTTCCGTCACACCATTGGACTGATTTTACATGTGCTTCAATACATCATCACGCAAAGCGTTCCCTTAGCGTCAATTCGACGCAACGTCTCGTTCCCTCTTCAGGGAACCGAGGTTACAGTCGTAACCGAGGCGTTTTGTTAAAAAATTGCACTAAATTATTGTACACACACAAGTGAGGTTTAAAACATCTAGACATCTAGTGCACTGAAAAATGAAGACCGACAGGACAGGGTACGTCATTACGTCCTGAAGGAGTCTGTGTATGTGCCATGACCTAGTTATACTTTTGATGACAAAAATGTTACAAAATATGCAGAGAAGATCTAAAAATAAATGGATAAATAAACAAATAACTAAATAAAAGTACTAATATTTATTTTAGCAATAACAATTTTGATAGCTAGGCAACACAGAGTAGGAAATACATACTTCGGGAGACAAAAATGCTGATAAAATATAAAATAAAATAAGATTAGGTAAAAATGTGTGCGTGTACCTGGTGGAACAGGGGACTGTGTGTGACAGGAACTCGTAGAGCATTGAGACACATGCCCAAAACCATGTCATCAGGAGCATCATTACTGTAGCACTTACAGCCGCTGGCCAACAGCTGGACTACAGCCTCTCGACTGAACACCATCCTGTTCAAAACACAACACAACAGCACTTTATCCAGTACGTGACTTCTTCAGTGCAGGACATTTCAGAAACATTTGTTGATCTATTGATTTGCCATTGTAAGGTTTGTGGGTCACACTTTACATTAAGGTTTCATTAGTTAACATTAGTTAACTACTTTAGCAAACTACGAATTAATGAACAATACTTCTACAGCATTTATTAATCTTAGTTAATGTTAATTTCAACATTTACTAATCCATTATTAAAACCAAAATTTGTATATGTTAACATTAGTTAATGCACTGAAACCTTAAGTTTATAAAGCGTCGAGAATACTTTTTGTGCGCAAAAAAAGCTTTATTTTTTTATGTCAGCGGTCTTAGACTTTAAATATTGGATATTAAACTTGTGTGCTCCGTTGAAAACGGTGGCGTGTAAACGGCCCAAAATTTGGTATTTGATATCAATCAATTAAAATATCTCAAATTCATGGCCGATTCATTTCATAATAACTAATTTATTCACGCATTTATTCTTTTGAAGGAATCCAATAAAACTCACATTGTCACTTAATGGCTTCACAACTGGTTAGAACACCATGTTAAGTAAATAATGTCAAAAAGGTTGTTTTCCTCGTAAAGCAGACACTCACCCCCCACCACCAGTGATGTAACTGTATCCTCCCTGACCCAGTCCGTACCCATAGCGCTCTCCCAGACACACTGGCTCTCTGGAGTCATAGCAGCTCAGCAAGGCCTGCAGTCTGGGCAAGCTGTGAGGACCAAACACATTATGCCACCCACTAAACGTGTAAATTGATTCCTTGTAAAAACATGCAATTTCCCAGACAACAGGCATATGTCACCTAGATGTACACAAACAGACAGCCTTACCTTATAAGTGTATCATCATCTACAATCAACAGCCAATCAGTCTTGGGCACGTGATTGCTCAAAAATCTTCTTAAGATGGCGAATGTTTTCCCACAGTGACCTGCAAACAGATAAAAATTGAATCTTGTTTTCGCCCAAAAAAAAAAAGGTAATTGTGACACTTTATCTCACAATTTAGACTTTTTTGCTTGCAATTGCAAGTTTATATTTCACAATTCAGACTTTTCCTCTCAGAATTGCGAGTTTTTATATTGATAGAATATTGACCGAATTTATAGTTTTATCATGCAATTCTGATTTTATTTCTCCCAATTCCGACTCTATAACTTGATTATTTTTTTCCCCTCAGAATTGAGTGATATTATCTTGGAATTGTAAGAAAAAAAAGTCAGATATAATCTAATCTTGCAATTAAAAAGGTAATTCTGACTTTTTTTTCTCTCGCCATTGTGAGTTTATATATCACAATTCTGACATTATTTCTTCCCATTCCTAGTTTATAACTTGCAATTCTGACTTTTTCTTCTGAGACTTACGATATATAAAAAAGTCAGTGTGAGATTAAATCTCAGAATTATCTTTTTTATTTTTTATTCTGCAACATAAATTAAAGTAAATAAAAGTACATCATTTGCATTGGGAACGTACAAGAAATGTCAGCGAGCATCTTCCTAAACATCATCTCTTCTAAACAATATCTTCCATCAGATACTGTGCATCGTGTTTTTTTTTCAACACCCAGAGGTCAGTTGACTTTGTCTGACTTTGCTGAGAGCTTTACAACTCAGCTTTTCACCTCAACGCTGTCATTCAGCTGTCAGAAAAAGAAAAAAACTGCAAATTAATGCACTCTGTCCATCCAAAGGCTAATTTTTGGAAATGCAATGAGAACGGAACTCTTGACAAAGTTCCCCATCTCATAGGATTGGGTTTTCCCACAGGACAATGCTCCAATCCACACAGCCAGGTCAAGCAAGATGTGGATGGAGGACCACCAGATCAAGACCCTGTCATGGCCAGCCCAATCTCCAGACCTGAACCCCACTGAAAACCTCTGGAATGTAAGAAAGAGGGTCACCAGCCATTAAATAAAGGCGAGCTGCTTGAACTTTTTCGCCAGGAGTGGCATAAAGACCCAACAGCAATGTGACCGAATTATAGGGAGTATGCCAAGACGCACGAAAGCTGTGATAGGAAATCAGGGTTATTCCACCAAATATAGATTTCTGAACTCTTCCTAAAACTGTTTTCTTTGCATTATTTGAGGTCTGAAAACATGGCATCCTTTTTTTCATTATTTTGACCAGTTGTCATTTTCTGCAAAAAAATGCTCTAATTGACACTATTTTTATTTGAAATTTGGAAGAAATGTTGTCAGTAGTTTGTAGAATAAAACAAATATCTTCATTTTACTCAAACAGAAACATATAAACAATAAATCAAGAGAAACTGCTAATTTTGCAGTGGTCTATAATTTTTTTCTAGAGCTGTATAATATATAGATCAATAGATAGAAATCGTGACAGTAAACCAGTGACTTCTTCATCCCTCTTTAAACACAGTGGGATTAAACCAATTAAAACCAATTTTAACCACTCTTAAACCACTCTTTAAACCAATTTATATTGTGAAAAGCGCTATATAAATACACTTGACAGTGACATACAGCCTCACTTTCATCACTATCTGCCAATGATAAACAAGAATCCGCATTTGATTTGGCTTTGACATCAATTGAGATTAAAAGAGTGAATTAATTGAATCTATTGAAGGGTATTTTTAGTCACAGACATTAGGCCTATGTCAAATGAATATCATTATGAATAAACAAGTAGGGAGAACAGAGGAACAGAATGTGCCAAGAGCATTTTAGGACATCAAACAAAAGGGAGAAGGTAATCAGACGAAAGATTGACCCATATGAGGTACTTCAAATGAAGTATGAATGTTAAAATAAAAACCTGCAGGAAAGAGATACAGCACAAGTTTATATTGAAATAAAATGCACACTAGCATGGATAAAATGGCAAACTGAAAGTATCCAGTACAGAATATGAAGCCTGATCCACTTTGTGGCTCTCATTGGACTTCCTGTTCTAATCAGAAGATAAGCACCAAGTTCACTTCAGCGTTATGAACACATTTGCATAGGTCACCAGTGACAGACTGCCATGGAAGTGCAGCTAATCAGCTTGTGGGTTGGTAGCGCTGGAAAGAGAATAGAGAAATTGACCCTAGAGCACACAGCATTTACTGACCGCTTCTTACATTCACTAGGGCATTATGCAATCATCAGAAAACAGCCCATTTTTTTTTATCAGAATTGCCCAGAAAAGAATCTGATCAGATATTTTTAATCATTCCATCTAGTGTTACAACATCTGAGGTTTACAACAAACACATGATTCTCCAGTATAGGAGAATTCTAATCCATATTACACCTCTATTCAACCTGTACTTAGACTTAGACTCAAAGAGTCCCAAAAAAACACAATATTGGATTCAGTCTGAGTGCCATACATTTTCTATACATGTCAGAGGTCTTGGCCTTCTCAACTGTATCTAACAATAAAAATCATAACACTACAGAACAATTTATGACATAATTATTAAATTGATATTAATATTTTTGTAGTAAAAGCCATTTTAGTCATTTTAATGGCCATCCACATATCACCTTCTGCATGCATGTCATGCTATTAAAATATTAATATAAATACAAATATTGTATTTAAAATTGTGACTCCCAAAGCGTAGCATCGCAAGGTTAAAACCCTGTTAGCTATTTTGCATATTGCTCAAACATTTGGGGTCAGTAAGGTTTGAAAGAATTTTGAAGGATCATGTGACACTGAAGACTGGAGTAATGATGCTGAAAATTCTGCTTTACCATCACAGGAATAAATTATATACTATATTATTAAAAGAGAAAACAGTTATTTTAAATTATAATAACATTTCAAAATATTATTTTTTACTGTATTTTTGGTCAAATAAATGCAGCCTTGGTGAGAACAAGAGACTTCTTTCAAAAACATTTACAACCCCAAACCTTTGAATGAAACAGTACCTAAGACTGAAAGACTGAAATTAAATATAATTCTTTCCAATAATAGACCTAGACACTGATCTCACGTCACGAATATACCAAGTATGTGAACAGACTTGAGCACTCACCCCTTTCTGTGTTTGGCACTCCCAGATTGATGGTCGGTATAGAGGGATCTGCGTAATCGCTGTAATACTCCAGCAGTGAGGCTTGTTCACCCCATGTTTTCTTCACCACAGGAACTGTAGTGTGGGAATAGAGAATCAATCAGTACTTCAACACATAAGAGATAACTCCCACAATCCTCAGACCACTGCTTTATCTCCTAGGGCTGACAGTGATCAACATGTAATATTAAAGATTTTGGATATCATTTTTTTTATATTGGGGTATAAATTTTACCCTAATGAAACAAAACACATGATGCAAACATAATCCATTATAATGTCATTATGTCTCAACCATCAGAATCTATAGTAGACAGGGGATGGTGGGTGGTGGTGGCATTGCCCCCCCCCCCCCCCCCCCCAGACCATTTTATTTATCTTATCTTATACTTTTAGTGTATTGAATGAGTGAGGCTGTTTTTTTTTTTTAGATGACAAAAAGTAAAATGTTTAGGCTGATTCATTTTTTAGCTGTCTACCTCAGTGGTCTAACAGCGCTCATCACTGTCAAAATGATCGAGATGGCCAATCAGATTAAAGAAGGCGGGTCCTACTGCCACTGTCAGAACGCAGCGAGAGTTTGTGGAAAGATGTAAGTAGATGCAAGTATTAGACAACTCTTTTACGACAGAAATGTTCAGCGACCGACAGACATTAATAGACTATATCTAGTGATGCAAACTACTCAACTTTTTATGAAATTTCACAGTGTTTAATTGAAAATATGTGATCGTGATTTCATAAATGAATTACCTATGTTCTGCAGGTAAGAGAGCCACACATTTGTAACAAGCTATTCCAACTGTAATACTAATGCTTCATTTACAACAGGACTTAGCAGTTATCTAAAAATGATTGAAGGGGAAATATCATGTTCTTCCAAATGCCATCTTTAAAACTCTTCAAAGTGACTTGCAAGATGTAATTATGGTAATCAGAGCAATTTGTCAGCCCTTCTGTTGTTTTGTGTCTTAGTTGTCAGTTTCTCTCACTCTGACATCACAGCTGCACCTCATTCAAATCAGTGCTCCACACACACACACACACACACACACACACACACACACACACACACACACACACACACACACACACACACACACACACACACACACACACACACACACACACACACACACACACACACACACACACACACACACACACACACACACACACACACACACACACACACACACACGTCTCCCATTTTGTGTTGATTTTCTCCACTACTTATGCTTCTCTCTTTCTTTGCCTCTCTGTCAGTGTCTTGGTTACCGTCCGTTTCACTACTGTCCTAAAACCAGTCTTGATCTAGTTGTGCCTAGCTTACATTCCTTGTCTGTTTATTTAATCTTCGTTTTCCCTCTGATTTGCCCAATCCCTGTACTCAATCCTGTTTCGGCTTGCTCACTCAATTTCGATCTTCTGCTCTTGTTTTGGACTACTGACTTTACCCTCGGGGCTGTGGATCTGCCTCTGGTTTTGACCCCTGCCTGCCCCTTGGATTTCTCCTCTGTCCCGCCCTTCGCTTGGTGGCTCCGCTGCAATTTATATTTGTGTTTTGTTTATTTTCTTTGCTTTTTGGACAATAAATTGAGTTATCTGCCCTTGGATCCCTTTTTATCCCAGCACCTGTAACACAATTAGATGGTTCTCTGAATTCAAACTGCAACACTTTATCTGTCTCATTAAATTTGAATTAATGCCTGGTACTAAACAACTGCCCAGAGTTGCCATGAAGGGCTCTAATAGTGGAGAGAAGACTGGAGTGATGCCCACCGGGGGCACTCGGCCAACAATCTCTTAATACCAAGTTGCTTCGGAGGTCAAACATTGCCGCTCGCTGAACCGTTAAAGCGAAAGAACGTCGGACTGTTTTAGCGATAACAGTGGTGTGAAGCGAGGACGGGCAGGGTTCATGCTGCCATGCGCAAATTTTCGCACATCTTCAGACACATGATATTACTACCACTACTTATTAAGTGCTCTTGCGAAGAACAGGTGGGACCCTTGAGAGGGAGGCGGCGACGAATGTGTTAAGAGCGCGGATTATAAAGGACGTACCACTCACCTCTGTCAGAATGGAACTTCTTACAAGTTTTCACCGCTACGAAAATGTTTTCACAATTAACAGGCTGGCCCTGGGGACACAGGTCAAGAGAAAGTTTTGACAGATTGCATAATGTTCAACAACATGTTGAAAGTGCTCAGCGGTACATACTGTGCAATGCTGTGAAAAGTAAGAACACCCCATGTAAAGTGTTTTTTTACATAATCGGACACAGACACTGAATTGGCAATAATTGTGCTTTTATATACAGAAATATCCAAATTTAAAGGGTGGATTATTTCTTAAAGGCCATAAAACTTTATAATATATATTTTATTCCATATATATATATATATATATTGTAACTAGGACATTATTTTGCAGCTTATTCCTAGTATATTTGTGACAACACTTCAGGTCAGTGTAACTCGCAGCACCACGTAAGAGATGAGTCCATGTCCACTGGTAAAACTGCAGCTGTGAAGACGTTCACCATTTTCATTGTGGAGGCTTAATTTGTGGGATGTTGCGCTTTAATGCGTTTAGTCACCCTTAACAGATGCTTAATTTGCCACCTTGAATCACAGCAGGTGCTTACGAACCATTCAAACCATCAGAGTATCATACTTACAATGCGATTTGAAGTTACTGGCCAAGTCTATTTACTCAAGTAATTTTTACTTGCATTTTATACTTCTTGTAATTTCCATACATGCTTTAAAAGTCTCAGACTGGAATAAAGGCCCTTCCAAACCAGTGATATTCACACTTTCAAAAGACACAGCAGTCCAACTTCTTTTTGTATTAAGGTAATGTGTGTTTTTGTGTATTTCTGGTGAAGTTTTTGGTTCTAAATCTGAGGAGAGCATGCAAAGGCCTGATAATCGTAACTCTGAGATAAGAGAGCTCAGCGCTGCTTCAGGGAGATCTTGCTTTGATCTGAGCACGCTGTGAATATTAAACACCAGGAGATTCCGGATGTTGACAAAACATCGGGGCAGGAGATGAGCTGATAAATGACCTGATAAAGTTTGTATATTTTAGAATAATCTGCAGTCTCATGTCTCAAATATCATGCTGAAAATAGGCATGGTTATTTAAAATATTAACACAGGAACACGCACACACGCAGCATAACATTCACAATTGTCTGTATCTGACAAATAAAGTTACAAAAATGGAAATAAGGAGGTAAAATTGCCTCAAGCCCAGCAGCTTATGAATTTTGTAATATGTTTCAAAAAGAAACCACAAAGTGGCACTTAAAATCAATGAGATTGTAATGGTTCATAATAGAACAGGCGACGGATGCTTTAATGCGCTTGATGGTGATACAAAGGGCCCAACCTCACAAATTCATAGTCATTTGCATAAAGTTTGAAGCATAACAATTATGCAGTGAACACATGGTGACCTAGCCTCGTGAGACCATCCTGATCTCGCGAGCTGTCAAGGTTTCACTCGCAGATCAGTCTGGATACTTTCCGTTAAAGAAAATTTGGGAGCAGTTCACCAAACGAACGTCCAATCAGCGTTGGCTTTGAGGCGGGTTGAGGTGTGACGCAACGAGAAGCGCGACAGTTCAGTCTAAAGAACATTGCGGCTTCAGCGGATGAAACTAGAATCAGCGTGGCTATCGAGCAAGTTTTATCGGAATTACAGAGTATTTCTTCACTGAAAGAAGAGCAAAACACTGCTCTGGAGGCTTTTCTCAGAGGAAAAGATGTTTTTGCTCTTCTCCCGACTGGTTTCGGCAAGAGTTTGCTTCGTTGATCTGATTGGTTGATTTGGCCCGTCTATCACCAACATAGGCCAATCAGCTAACCAGTATTTTCGCCCCTTACCAAAACTACTTCAACGGAAGGTTTCCAGATGGATATGCGGAGCAAATCCATCTGGCGGAGTCAGGTTAATGGTGACCGTCTTTAGACTGAAACAGGATGAAATGACCAGGAATGGATTAGGATAAATGGATTTTTAATTTGATTTATAATATTTGGTTGGGATCAAACCCAGATGTTCAGAGACTGAATTATTATACCTTAATTATACCCTTGGATAATTTGTTGTTCGAGTAGAGTCATTAGTCTGGTTGTTTGATGAGAAAGAGGTGAAATGTAGTTGCAATAAATGCTTTAAGAATCTGTACAGCTGAAGAGCGGATGACTATTATTCTGTCAGGACCACTATCGTCAAAGATGATTGACAATTAGCATACAGTTTGGATTGGCGGTTTTGAGCAAATATTCAAGCAGTTTATGCATTTTAATAATAATAATAATTTGTTACATTTATATAGCGCTTTTCTCGGCACTCAAAGCGCTTTACATAGAAGACGGGAATCTCCTCAACCACCACCAATGTGCAGCATCCACCTGGATGATGCGACGGCAGCCATATTGCGCCAGAACGCCCACCACACACCAGCTTACTGGTGGAGAGGAGACAGAGATGAAGCCAATTAGTGTATATATATATATATATATATATATATATATATATATATATATATATATATATATATATATATATATATATATATGGGGATGATTAGGAGGCCATGATGGACAGAGGCCAAGGGGCAAATTTGGCCAGGATGCCAGGGTTATACCCCTACTCTTTGAAGAAAAAAACCCCCCACATGAGATTAGTTTATGTATGTTCATGAGAAGGGTGAAATAAAAGAATGATTTCTTCGTTTTCCCATTTTGAAGAGAAAAACGAGAAAAAATATCTGAAGGTACACAGACCAAACCCTGACACTGAAACTCCATTTCATTTACCCATTTAGCAAACGGTTTTATCCAAAACTTATATCCAGCGCAAATCAAATGAATCACTTATAGCAGTGTCCAGTCTCAACTCAAATCGTAACAGAAGTTTGCACTTTCTCCCGTCAGCCTTCTTCACATACTGATGAGGAGTGACAAGTGTGTTAAGCGCTCGATGTGGGGGTTACCTACACACAGTGGTGAATGGCTGCTGACAGTGGTGGCACAGTCTTGTGCTCTTGGATTTTGCTCTGGCAGTGTGCAAAGTTCTGGAACCCCTGTCAGTCGAGGTCCCTTTCCGTCCTCCCAGATGTATAGCGCCACCTGTAGGAGTGTAATAATGGAATTAAATGCAACGCTTTTAAATACAAAGAAATTCTTATTACTTTAGTTTAGAGCAAGTAATAATAATAATAAACTTTATTTTCTATAGCTCATTTAAAAGTTAGACATCGCAAAGCACTTTACAAAAATAAGATTAAATAAAAGAGAAATACAATAACAAAATAAATGCATTCATAAAAGTACATTCAGATATACTATACAAAAATAAAAACATGTTACCAAAACAATTCAAGAAGTAAATAGTATAGAAGAAGATAGATAGAAAGTAAATCAAATCAATCAATAAAGCTACACTATGTACACTATGCTACAGTATGTTTTGAGGGAAGTGTATTAAATATTATTATTATTTCTTTCTATTTATTTTTGTCATTGTTTACAATCCTTTTCCTGGTTTGCCTTACTAAGATTCCCCAATTTCATTTGCCCAGCCCTAATTTCTCTTTAATTAGCTGTTTATTGATTTGTACACGCCCTCTTATTAACCAATCACTGCAGCTGTGTCCTAATGGGCTCTGAAGATAAATGCCTGAATTGATGCACAATAGCTTGGGAGACTTTGGAGCTGCTTGATGTTTGTAGAGTGTGTTCATGGGAAATATAAGTTTATTTTCATTTATTTTACAGTATATTGTGTATCTTTTGCTAGTATAATTTGAATAAGTTATCCATATTGAAGTGTTTGTATTTCTGTTTTGTCTACAAACCACACTCAAACTCACATTTATTCCCTGCTCGATTGCTCTGTTCCTACCTGCTTCAATGTGTAAATAAAGTGATCAAATTGAACTGTACTCCTGGACTGACAGCCATCTAATAGACCACCATCTACATTTAAAGTTAAAGACCCAGCTTTATGGAGCTGGTGGGGTGAGCCAATTAGCATATCCCCATTATTTAGTTTAGTTTCACTTTTTAGACAAAGTACTTATTTTGAGACATCAACTTTTTTTTTTTTAATCTCAGAAATACATTTAGACAGAAAGGCCACAGCCACATTATTATCAGGTTTTGAAAGTATGTAAATCTGGGTGTTATCTGGGTAAAAAGGAAACTTAAGACCAAGCGATCTTAAAAGTAGGCAGAGTGGAAAATGGTAGATGCTAAAGAGTAAAGGACCCAAAATTGATCCCTGAGGAATGCCAGATTGCATGACTTGCAACCACCAATAGCAACAAACTGCTTTCGATCTGAAAGGTAGGATTCCACTTACAATACTGAAAACAACAGGACATAAGGAAGCAAAACATGATTGAAACAGACAAGTTGCTATGGGATCAACTATGGAAGTGAGAGCTTTCATTTGTGAAACCTAATTGCTAAGAGAATGAAAGTCCAGTGTGACGTAATTTGAGCAAGAGGTACCAGAAAAATATGAAATATTTATAGGACAAACAGACAAAGGAGTAGTAGTGATAATAATGGATTTACAAATACACTCAATCTTGGTGCTGAAGAATTCAAGAAACTTATTACAAAGGTGAGTTGAAGCAGGGACATTTGAGAGACTGTTATATTTGGGAAGTTTGTTAATGGAATGAAACAAATGTCTAGGGTTTCTTTGATTATTTATAATTATCAGTGAAAAATAATCAGACTTGACCAATACAATTTCAGCCTTATATTCTAGTAAGTGGTCTTTCCAGGCCTGGTTATGAACAGTCAAGCCAGACATACGCTCACCTATGCTCCATTTTACGACAGAATGCCTTCATTACACCACAGGTCATCATTATACCAGGGAGCAGAATGTACAAAGGAAACAGATCGTGATTTTAAATGAACAAATGAGTTCAGGCCAGTCAAGAGAACAGAATTTAACATAGAAACTTTGTCCTCCAGTGCATCAGATGGAGAAAAACAACTTAAGGAAGAGTCAAAGAGTCAATAAATCTCAGTTTGCTTTACTTAATGATGGGAGAAGAGAAAATGTATATGCCAGGCAGTTCCGTATTAAAAAAGATAGCCAGATGATCAGACAGCCCTAAATCAGAAGTGGACAGCAGAGACACAAATGAACCATTCGAAATCACAAGATCTATGGGGTGTCCTTTGTTATGTGTAGGACAGTCCACTAGCTGGTTCAAATCAAAGCACTCCAATAAATACAAAAAGTATTTTGTTATTGTAGTCTTTTATGTCCATGTGGATGATAAAATCCCCCAGGATAAAAGCTCTCTCAAATTTGAGGCACAACAATGACTGCAAATCTGCTAATTCTGATAAAAAGTCTTTGTCTTTGGAGGCCTGCAGACTGTAGCTATGGCAGTGAGGGGCGCAGAGACACTCAGAATAAGACATTTGTATTAACTGTATTACATAACGTAATACATAACGTATTAATTCGTTAAACTGAGGAACAGCTCAGCTCGGGACTGTATTGTATTGTTGATTATACAACACAATAATACCCCCACCTCTACCATGAGATCAAATAATCTGTAGCCGGCGGCAGTAAGTTCATTAAAAATAATATTATCTGACTCAGTTTAGCACACAAGGTCCAGATTTTCTTCTGTAATATTTAATATTTAAAGTGTTATCATTTACTCCAAACCTGAATGAATTTCTTTCTTCTGTAGAACACAAACAGACTGTTTTGACTGTTTTTGTTCATATGAAAGTCCAAAACAGCATGTGTCACAATTTTTTATGATTTCAGCTCATGTGGAAAGCAGATGATCATGGCAAACAAGGTATGGGAAGAATTAACTTTAAAAAATCGTAATGACCGAGTCTTCTGATTCCATGTGATTGCACTAAAAGTGTGCACAAGGTTTGGTTTTGCTACAGTAAGACCACGATTGTGTTAGATTCCACCCATCTATTGTTTTTTTTTGTTTTTTTGTAACTAGGCTCTGTCATTTAGAAACATGGCTTTTCCTATCACTGCTATCATAATGACATATATCTCTACCTTTCATTCCAGCCAGATGATCTGACGGTAGCTGCTCACAACTCGGCCTAGCTGATGGAAAATTCTTGCTGGATGAATGACCTTCACCTTCAAATCAACCTTGCCAAGACAGAACTGCTTATGGTTTCAGCCAAACCATACTTGCTGTGATCCTGCTGATTTGCCTTATACATCATTAAGAGGATCAGGCCCTTCCTATCGGAGCTACACAACTCCTGGTCTAAGCTCTTGTTCTATCCAGACTGGACTATTGTAATGCTCTCTTGGCAGCTCTTCCAGCATCAGTCAAACCTCTGCAACTGATCCAGATGCTGCAGCAACAGTGGTCTTTAAAGGTAGCCTATACCTAAACGTACTACTTTAGATCTATGTGTCCTCCAGAAGCTTGTGTTCTGCAAGTGAACGGCACCTTGTGGTGTCATCATCCCAAAGAGACACAAAACCACTTTAACTGACCTTTACCTGGACTGTTTCCTACTGGTGGAATGACCGGCGCAACTCAACACATTTTCAAGAAACTGCTAAAGATCCATCTTTTTCGTAAACACTTGACCCAATAATACTAAATCTTTTTTAAAAAAAACAAAAAACAAAATCTTGCTATGTGTACTGTGCTAGACTAACTGGGACTTGTCACTGCACTTGTTGCTTCTATTGTTATCTTAATAGGTAAGTCACTTTGGATAAAATGTAATTGTAAATGTTTGAAATAAAACGTTATATTAGAGTAAAAAGGTATACAGCAATTGCCTTTTAATGTGGATATTTTTACATGTTCTAAATGATATACTAATACAGGTATTCTGTACTCATACATTTAGTTAATTTAACAGAATTTGACTGTAAATTTGCTATTATTAAGTACTTAATTAGAGATTGGTCAAAGTTGTGAAATTGGATCTGTACAAATAAAAATTAAAACTGTAAATTTACAAACATTTGAATTTATGTACTTATTGAATAATTTATATAATTAAATAATTTACATAATTTCATTTTTATTTTACACAAAAAACTATATATTAAAAGAAAATTACTGTAGATAGACAGCATTATTATATAAAATAACTTTATAAAACCCTAAATTTAAAGTTTAACCTGAAAGTTAAATGTCTTTTTAATGCAATTTGACAATTTATCAGTTTTTCCACTGTTTAATAAGCTATTATCAACAGTAATATACTGTAATTTAATCAATTTTGACTGTAAAGTAAATTCTGTATTTTTACGTTTTTTGCATGTAATTTTTGTGAATGGTTATTTGCTGCATGTAATTTAAGGGAATCCATCTGGAAACTTTGCTGCAAGAGATTTACTGTTTTTTAATGGGATTTTTTTTTTACAGTGCATAGTCATCTCAACATATACACCTTAAACATTCTTACCTCATGTTTTAGATCTATGGTGAAGTCTGATTTTAAAGGCTCATCTTCAATTTTGCTTGTCAACCTAAAATATGAAATGACTATAAAATTAGTGAACTACAAGGAAAATTGCACAAAATACCTTCTCAAACATAAGATCAATGGTAATACCATGTAATAGTATATGAAGATGGTAATTTTTCAGTACCATAGTATAAATCAAACTACCTGATATAATATAAGAGATGTAATCACTTTAACAATGCAAAGAATCCAGCTTTGAAAAACCTTTCAGCAAAATAGCATGAATAATAAAATGGAATAGTTTTTAGAATTTAACTTAAACCTAATCTCTAAAAACATCATACTGAAAGACTGCTTTGTGACAGTTAGTCAGTTCAGCTGAGGGTAGCATTCAAACCTGTTGACAAGAGGGATGCTAAGCGCCCATCCTGCAGAGAAGTCTGGGTACTCGAAAACCACTGGGTTCTCAGAAAAGGCATAATGGTGGATGATGGTGGACTCTTCATCATGAAGTGCCTTGCCAAGAAACCACTCCTGAGGGGAAAACGTGGAGATCAGCGACACCGTGATGGTCATCTCAGGCTAAATCACACCTTAACAGCTGCCACCCGTTCATATGACACTGTGTGGGGCATTACAGTCTCAAACTTGTTTTTAACTAACTTTTCATTCTGTTTTCACAGTCAATACTGCTCTAGTCTGTACATATTTCCATAGGTTAAATAATAATAATAATAATAACAATAAAGACAAAAGCATACAAAAGGGTCAGGTGAACAGATTTGAATGAAGTGGAAACCTGTGACAAGTCACTTGTTTCACTGTTTCACTGTCAAATTGCATTCATATGAAAATTGTAAAAAAAAAAAAAAAAAAATGTAAGAGAGAAATGGTCAAAATATATACAGTGAGGAAAATAAGTGTTTGAACACCGTGCTATTTTGCAAGTTCTCCCACTTAGAAATCACGGAGGGGTCTGAAATTGTCATCGTAGGTGCATGTTCACTGTGAGAGACATAATCTAAAAAAAAATATCCAGAAATCACAATGTATGATTTTTTAACTATTTATTTGTATGATACAGCTGCAAATAAGTATTTGAACACCTGAGAAAATCAATGTTAATATTTGGTACAGTAGCCTTTGTTTGCAATTACAGAGGTCAAACGTTTCCTGTAGTTTTTCGTGAGGTTTGCACACACTGCAGGAAACGTTTGACCTCTGTAATTGCAAACACACTGCAGGAGGGATTTTGGCCCACTCCTCCACACAGATCTTCTCTAGATCAGTCAGGTTTCTGGGCTGTCGCTGAGAAACACGGAGTTTGAGCTCCCTCCAAAGATTCTCTATTGGGTTTAGGTCTAGGCCACGGCAGAACCTTGATATGCTTTTTACAGAGCCACTCCCTGGTTATCCTGGCTGTGTGCTTCTGGTCATTGTCATGTTGGAAGACCCAGCCTCGACCCATCTTCAATGCTCTAACTGAGGGAAGGAGGTTGTTCCCCAAAATCTTGCAATACATGGCCCCGGTCATCCTCTCCTTAATACAGTGCAGTCGCCCTGTCCCATGTGCAGAAGCTTGGTTTTTTTCACCAAGCTGCTTGGCAATTTCCCCGTAGCCCTTTCCAGCCTTGTGGAGGTGTACAATTTTGTCTCTAGTGTCTTTGGACAGCTCTTTGGTCTTGGCCATGTTAGTAGTTGGATTCTTACTGATTGTATGGGGTGGACAGGTGTCTTTATGCAGCTAATGACCTCAAACAGGTGCATCTAATTTAGGATAATAAATGGAGTGGAGGTGGACATTTTAAAGGCAGACTAACAGGTCTTTGAAGGTCAGAATTCAAGCTGATAGACAGGTGTTCAAATACTTATTTGCAGCTGTATCATACAAATAAATAGTTAAAAAAAATCATACATTGTGATTTCTGGATATTTTTTTTAGATTATGTCTCTCACAGTGGACATGCACCTACAATGACAATTTCAGACCCCTCCATGATTTCTAAGTGGGAGAACTTGCAAAATAGCAGGGTGTTCAAATACTTATTTTCCTCACTGTGTGTGCAAGTATAACATATATTGTGGAAAATGGCAGGTGGCATATGTAAGGTGAAAAAGATTCACTCATTGAATTCTTTCCATTCATTACTCTCATATACGAAAAATGAGTTTATATATGAGTGTTTGCTTGGTAGTGTATTTATATTATATGTGTTTATGTTTTTTTTTTCTTCAGAATAACAACAGCAAATTACATGAATATCACTTCTGGGCTATTCTGGGCTAAACCTGTTAGGAGGGTTTTAACATTGATAAAGTAACATCTTGGAGAGTCTTTCAGCATTAAGTGTTTTTACTCTTGAGTAAGGCATTCAAAATAACTCATTCAAAATAATTCATGTTGTCTAAAAAGCAATAAGGTTTCATTCATAATAGAAGTAGGTGGTGCCAATTCAAAATATATTGGTCATATATTTAAACAGCATCAGAGACTGACACCAAAGAGAAGAAATGGTTGAATAAAGTCGCTATTTTTGGACCCCCCCCCCCCCCCCCCCCCCCCGCACAAAAAGTATTCCATCTCTTGATTTCATCAAAAATATAATTTTTGTTCCGAAGATGAACGAAGGTCTTACGGATTTGAAACGACATGAAGGTAAGTAATTAATGAAAGAAATTACATTTTTGGGTGAACTGATGAGCATGAATATCTACAGGAATAAGTCTTCATTGAACAGCAGGAATATACAAAAGAAAACACTATGTCAGCCTATCTCCACTCATAGGATAAGTGTATAATGGTAAATGTGAATTCTGTTTAAATCACATTTGGGACATTATGAAAAGTTCTTACTTTTCTGGGGTCAAATTTTTTGAGGACTTTCTTAAGTTTTTGGAGTTTCACTCTGGTGTCCTCCTCCAGAAACATGATCCAAGAAGAGTTCTTCCCAAACTGTGATGACAAGCTGAAGGGAAAAACATTCTGCATTATCAAATGTTTTATAGAAACAAACCAAATATTACAAACAGAAAACAGAATACAAACACTCATAATCAGTCTGTGCATAAGTGGTGGAGATATTTTAATTGTTTCTGCAAGTAACATTGTTGCAACGGTAGTTGGTGACGAGTATTATGAAGGAGTCAATGAATCGTTCAACAGATTCGTTCAAAAACCCTGATTCATTCAGTATGGAAACATGTGTCTGTTTTATCAGAGAGTCACTGAATCATTCACTCAAACAATTTGTTCTGATTCAGTCAGAAATGAAATAAGAGGCTGCATCTAAAATCAGATACTTCCCTACTATAGAGTAGGAGAAAGACAGTATGTGACAAAATAAGTTTGTCCAAAGTCACAGTCCTCATGAAAGAGTAGGGTAAAGTCCCCAGATGACCACCTGAAGTGTGCATACAAGGAACACTTTACTATCCCATGAGGCCACGGGAGAGGATTATGAATGGCAGTGAAGCAACACAACTGACGCTGGTAGATCACATGATAATGACAGCATGGCGAATCTAGTATGTCCGGATTACATTCATACTACACACATTCAAACTATATAGAATATTTTTTTTAGCACTCTCAAAGTCATTACTTGAGTATTACTTTTGCCTACTCAGATTTCGGATGCAGCTAGTGACTGTCCTTGCAAGTGAGTCACTGAGTCTTTTACTCAATTGAATCATTCAAAGTATTGATTCATTCAGGGACAACTAGTGTGTGTTTCCAGGAGATACACAAGAGTTGATTCTGCTGTGGCTTTTGAAACCATTTTAATAATGTAACTGGCAAAAGTGAGTGTAAAATGAACTCCTTATGAAATATTTATATTATAACTAAATAACAATATTAATATTTTATTTGAATACTAAAAATACTACTAGTACTAACACTATACTGCTAATAATTATTACTATTAATTAAGATATATAACATCAATAATTAATGCTTATAGCAAAATCACAGCTGTATTGATATTCAATAAGGACTATCATTGAATTAACCCTAAGGAATAACCCAAGTAAACCTCACTTCAACCTTTAACACTGAGATTTCACCATGCTGAATGTCTGTAATGTCAGCATTTACAGCACTTACTAAGGCAGCAGTGGGAGAATGCTCCAGTCTCCCTCCTTGTCTGACAGTGTGTGCAGGAGCAGGATGACAGGGGGACTCTGAAAGAGACAAACACTCTATTACAGCTACTGTCAGGCGAAAAGAAAATGGGAAGAAACCATGAGAACTGCCAGCTATCAAGTGAGTTGATCTGATTTGAGACAGTAGTTTACTTTCAGGACAACATCCAGCAAAATCATGGATGGACTTCAAAGAGAGAACCGAAGAGCGATCAGTTTGAGACTGTAAGGCGGGTGCCAGTAAGAAACCCATATGAACATTTGAACTCTGTCTTGCATATGTGCAGCTCACACCTCACCACTTCTCCTCACCTAAGACTCACTAAAAACCTATGCAATGTTAAATGTGCACAATAAGTAATTATACATGTTTGGAATCATTTGAAATGTCTCAATGCGACTGGTACAAATGGCTCATTTCCAAAAAAGTAAACCAAGTTAAAGAAGTAAATAAAGTTCTTAAGGGTTTAGAGATCACTTGCACATAGTGGAGGGGTGGGTCCTCCAGGCAAATGGCATTCTGCTTCCAAAAAGGTGTAAACTCTGAATGCAAATTCCCATTGTTAGCAAATGTTTCCATGTGAAAGTAGTTTCTGTCTTGGTCTGGGTGTATAATTAATTGCAACAAGAGGCTCGGGGCGATTTGTAACTCAAATCAGCCCGTGATTCTGAGTGTATGCAAAACACTTCACATCATGTATTTTATAATGTCAGGTTCGCATCTTCTCTCTTTATTCCAGAGCATTTGATGTTTTGCTTTTACTATCTTTGAACTGATTATGAAATTGACATAATACATTTGATTTATTCCGACTGATGCTGAAATAGTTTTTAATGTTACCGCAAGTTTTGCATCAGATTAGTGACAACTAATATTTGATGCTAATTCCAGTGTACTTGGTTTGCAAAGGGCAGCAAGCAGCACGCTTGACCAAACTATATCTGGGTGTCTTACCATACGGTGGCCTAGAAGTACAAAACAAACCCCAATTCCGGCAAAAAAAAAAACAAAAAAAAAACATTCATAAACACAATGGAAAGACTAAAAACAAATTAGCAAGTTAGAAAACACAATAACATTTCCGAAAAAAAAAAAGTTTATCACTTCTCATTTAATGCATGCTTGCTGAATAAAAATATAAATTACTCACCTCAAACTTTTGAACAGCATAGCGTTGGACATTACTATTCTCATTAAATTAGAATGATGATAGATGATTAGATGATAGACTTCATAGTTCATAAATTTAAATGGCCCTTAAAAGACTAAACTTTTGTAGTATATTCTGATATGGCTGCATATATAAAAATACAGGTAGTTCCTGTGGATGCTTAACTCTGTATAGGTGCGTATTAATATTGATATGAATCTTAAATCTTGAGATTAATCTGATATTGATAATAATTTAAAGCATACCCAATACTTTATTCTACTTTATCGTTTCACGACTCATAAACTCCCACACCAGTTAATATACCAAAAACAAAACAAAACACTACAAAAGAGAGGTGCAATAAAATTGCTCGCTCACTTCCCATTAGCCACACATACTTACCTAACTCATATTTCAACCAAACTATTGAATTTTAGTACACTTATAAGATTGCATAAATGAAGACAGATTGCAGTCACACACTTTCTGTCCCTAATAATATGAATCAATTGCAGAAAATGCTGAAATTGGACAGTTATTTAATCAGCCCGTGGAGAATCATAACCTTGAGCTACAAAAGTGTTCTATATGCAATTAAGAAAAAAAAGGTTTTCAACATCCCTTCAGCAATAACATTTTTATCCTAAGCCTAAACATTTTTAATTTTTATTGGAGTGACAATGAATCAGATGAGAGTGCTCGTTCAGTACTACCCCTTAATAACACATTCACAAATGTGCTCACAAAACATTTTTCTTATTTCCAAAGAGAGACACGAATGACTGAGAACTTTGAGACATCCATTGTGTCTTTATACAGCTCATTAGGATGTGAGCAGAAGGTTTGTGATCACGCTGTGACTAAAGATGTTGAAAATGGGGGTCGGCATGACCTTGCTACCTTATGTTAGCTCTGATGATTGCCCTTGCTCAATCACATGCAGCCAGAGACCAGAAAGGTGAGAAATTAGCACTCGATTCTCGGAAGTGTACAATCTGTCTGTCCTATATGTCATAGGAAGAGACAAAAGCAAAAAGAGACTTAAGTTTGCATATAGCGAGTTCAATTACCTTAGTTTGTCCTTTCAATTTGAATGTTAACTCATTGGTAAAGAAACGGATTCTTTCTATCACCAAAAAAAATGTCCCTCATGATTTAACTGTTCAATAATAAACCTTTGTGCTATTCTTAGGGTGCCATTTTGTTTGTGGAAAATGTCTTTTAATCTAAACATACTTTAATGTCAGGCTTTGGATCGAATATTGCCTTGAGAGAACATGGACCATAAATGAAACAATTTGGTAAGACTGGCCATCTAATCTTGCTCTAACAACTTGACTGATAGTTTCAAAAAACACTTACATTACATACATTAAATACGATTGGTGGCATCATGTTTTTGACCAGCAACAAAAAATAAATCACAGCAGAGACTGGTCAATTAGAATACCCATTATGTCATTTTTTTTATGATTTGGGTACTTAATGTCATAAAATATACAAGACAGCAGGTAGCATACAAACGATATTTTAAAAAGCTGCTTGTCAGGTCAAACTAATCCAATTTATTATGAGGATGCATTTCAGTTGTGAGGTCAGGTTAATTTATCTAATGTTCTCTGCACATTCAGCCTGATTATCATAGAGACTGGAACAAATATATTATATTGTAATGCTCTGCTAAAGAGTGCTTGTCTGTGTATCAGTGTAATCCATTAGAGCAAATTTAAGTTAATGGATGAAACTAATAACAGCTTCCCCACTGTCTGTAATTAATTACTCAGTTGTCTTTTCCAAGTCATTTGCAATTACATAACTCCTTCCACTATTACTTATATGAACCAGGAAGCATTATATGTTGAGAATACACAGACTTGGTAAAACTGCTACTTTTTAATATTTGTTCAATTAAACTCAATGTCTGCACACTCCAAAACTAAATTACTAACTTACATCAACATTTCCTGGAAAATAACAGTGATTGAAATACAGCTAAGTATAAGATTTCGACAGCTGGATTGTCAGATTCTGTTCCCCCCATCTTTCTTACACAGTGAGGTTCTGTATTCATCAACCAAATGTTGATTAGTTAGTTGATTAGCGCACACGCACGCACGCACGCACGCACGCATGCACGCACGCACACACACACACACACACACACTCTTTAGATATTATAACGATCATTTTTAAACTTTAATCTCACATTTCTTAAAATTATACACAAGTTAAGGTTGAACTAAGGCTGTAATTATCTACAAAGCAATGCAAATTACATCAACAGAAGTAAACAGTCCAGGTCCAGTGTTGTATAAAGTATCCAATTGTCAAACTCAATAAAAGTACAGTTTTTGAAATTGACTCGAGTAATAGTAAAAGTTGCTCATAAAAAATACTTGAGTACTTTTAATATCAGTTACTTTAATGCTTTTACTTAAGTATTAAAATGTACATTTTATAAATAATGGCACTTAGATGTGTGTTATGTAATAGTTATTAAAGGGATCGTCCAAACACAAAAAAATATATAAATATAAAATAATATCATAATTTAGTCACCATCATTCCGTTCCAAACCTGTATGAATATCTTCTGCAGAAAACTAAAGATGATATTTTTAAAAACCATTCTTTCCATAATGAAAGTGGTCCAAAATAGGGTTGCACGATTTGGGGAAAATGTCATATTGCAATTATTGAGGTCAATATTGCGATTTGCATATAATAAACAAATGGTTTCATGAGTCTACTTGTTTGGTTCTAAAGCAAACGCACACACAGATTAGTGATAATTCTGAAATGTGTATTCGCACAAATAAGAGGGGGATCATGTAACACTAGCCAAAGGATGACAAAAAATAACAGATGCAGCGTTAATTGCATTAACAGTCCTAATTTGTTTATTTTATATAAAATTGCAGCATTTTGTGTTATATAATCGCATAGGCTTGACATTGATGGACAGCCGCAGCGGAGGGAACTACTTGTAAACCAATCAGGTACCTTCCCAGAGAAAGAAACTGGTGAGGCAAGCCCCTTTGCGCTAATATTTCCATGCACTGGCGCTCCCTTCTGGCACGCGCACCTGTTCGCAGTTCACTGAATCTCATGGTACCCGCCAGGTCTGTTCTGTTCTCGCGCTCAATTTAGGCGCGCTGCATTCTGATTGGTTCAGATAGCATACTGGGAGGTTTGAGCCGGGAGCGCGGGAAAAAATCGTGCTATGAAGCGATTTAGAAATCGCATATGCTCAAATCGCGATTTTAATACGATTTCGATTAATCGCACAGCCCTAGTCCAAAACAACACGGAAACCCAGTGACTTTCATTGTATTTACAAAAAATATATTTTTTATTCATTTAAATAATAGAATATAATAATATAATATAAATGCATACATGAGGAGGATTAAGGGTAAACTGTCACTTTGACTCAAGAACTGAACAATTAAATGAGAGTGTTCTCCCACAAATGCACTGTGATCCACAATACAACAAAATAAAGCAAACTTTTAAGAGATAAAACTGCAGTAAGATGAATACATTTGTTCAGACAATGAGTTTGGTCTTAAAAACAGACATTGGAAATAAGGGGTCACAATGGTCAAAGATGTGCGGCATGTTTACTAAGCTTTTCATCACTACCACCAGCGAGAGAGTTCGGTCTTATTGCACATACATTTACAATCATATCACACATAAACACAATTTTAAAATGTTTACTTAAGCCTAAAACGTATGTTCTTTGATAAATATAGCGTCTTCAATTTAGAGTGGAGAGCCGTAACGATTTGCTTGGTGTGCCTGTGCTTCTCAAAATGTATATTTGTGAAACAAATTTCTCACACCTCTTCGTGAACTAGTTTGACAAATTTAAAGTAACCGAATTGATCAAAATATTCATTTCCGAACTGGATAATATGACCAATCAGCAAATGTTGCTTTCTGTTATTTCTTGCACTTTGCAGCTGCAAATGTCACGAAAGTGTCTGGACAAATGTATAGGGGTAAAAGTATCAATTTTCTCTTTAATATGTCAAGTAAAAGTAGAAGTCAACAAACTGATTTGTACTCAAGTACAAATATACAAAAACTGTACTTAAGTACTGTACGGAGTATTTGCACTTTGTTACACCACATATCAGTTTCAGCCATATAGTTTGCAGACTTCTGTTCTGTGCCCTCTCAGGGCTTTCGAAATGAATTTGTTCTTTGCTGTAAACGCCTCCACTGTTCTGCTGCTTCAGCCCCCCAGTGGTGGAACAAACATCCCACAGCTTTACAACATAACATTCATTGCTGGCTGCACACTGGGGTGTTAATATGAGCAAGTGAGCACTGTACAGTCACACTGCAAGAGTGATAAATCTGAAGTCTGATTTACACCAACAATACTGAAGCCGTCAGGGTTCACAGACTGACAGAGAGGGTAAGAATTGATCCATGTAGAGCATGTATGAGTATTTCTCTGTGACGAATAGATGCTAGGCCTCATGAGTCCAACTAAAGAGAAACAAATTGCTCTGGAAACAAGGATTAAGCATCAGAAATCAACCCTCTCATGTCTCAGACTAGTGCTGACATCTTGTGGCAATGCATAAAGCAGCAAGCTCTATTTTCCTACAAAGGTCTGTGTAACTTTGTTCAGAGGAACAATGAAGTTCCATATATCTCTGATGTTATCCAGTCTCATCTATAGAAGCTCTCCTTCAGTGTATGGATCCTTTTCACAGACTGTGATGATGCGTTTTAACACGAAACAATATATTTCACATTTTCTGTTATTTACCGCTATAGAGGTTTACCCAACTATCACAACTTACGCTTCTGAGAATCCTGGAAATGCAAAAAGGGTTCATTATTTAAAAAGACAGTTCCCCCCAAAATAAAAAATCTGTTATTATTTACATTCTTCTTTAGAACAAAAAATAAGATAAAAAACGACTCAGTGTTTTTTTGTTTGTCTATACAATGAAATAAAAATAAAGCATAACATATTATTATAAAATATGTTAATTATATAAAAATACAATTACACAAATATGATTGTTATATAATATAACATTTCATAATAAACAAGAAAACATTTAATTTAATAGATTATATTTTATAAATATTAAATTTAATAATATAATATTTTATAATATTTGTAAATATTTTAAATGTAAAGTTTAAATGAAATAAATGTTTAAATAAAATAAATGAAACAATACACTGAAGAAAACGTTATAGATAAAAAAAAGACTAAATAAATACAATTAAACTGAACTTTTTTTGTTCATCTGGATAAATTGAAAACTATTGACAACATGTACATGGCCTAGTTCCTCATTCATTTATAATATGATCTTAAAGGTAGGGTAGACAATTTTATTTTATAAACACTTTCTGTTATACAGGTTAAAACTCTCTTCACATCCTGATAGCAATCAATAATAGAAATGAAATATTAAAACATGTACATATATCTTTTGTGAAAGTCTCAGGACAAAAAATGTTTTCGGTCCGAATGCAATGGTATGATGTTCTACCTGCCTGTCAATGTATGTATTTCGATACCAACACGCACCTGCTGGCACAGACATCACACATCATCAGTGCATTCCGTAAGGTTATGCAGAGTTGAAGACAGACAGTTAGCTTTTTACAGTTCCTCCTGAACAAAACAATGAGCCTATCCTGCATTCATGTAATGTAGAAACCGTAACTACGAGATGGCAACCTGTGATGTTCTCAGATTTCCGTGTGTCCAAGTAAAATACATTCATTACTATTGTAATGTTATTTGCTTTGAGACATGAGGTAGTTTAATGCCATCTCAAGTCTTTGATGCTTTGCAGACTCTGCTGTATACGCTGTGTTTTGAAGGAGTGGGATTTGATTACATTGTTATTATTTTTTGTGTCCTTGTCTAAGGACAAAGGAAGTATGTTTCAGTGAATTTTATAAATAACCGAACCACCTCTGATTCTAAAAAGATCTGCATGGACATTGCATTTGAGAGCAAAACTGACATATCTAAAATAATCTATGGATTTGCTGTTTGCTTGAGGGCGAGTGATTTTAAAAAACTCAACTGTCACAAAAGCAGGAATTCTTAGACGAAGGTCCGGTTTGACAGCATTCTACTGAATGAAGTGCAACTTTTTATGTGGTATCATACACTTTTGCACTTTCTGTAATTTGCACTGCATTTTTCCCACTTCATTTGTGTTCACAAAGTGTTGCTAAAAAGCATCTAATCTGAGTCGAGACGAGAAAGATAAAAGAATATACAACACACTGTCGAACATCCATTGTACTGTACATCCTTTTGGCTAAATTGTTCTGCAAAAAGAAGAGCCTGAGAATGAAAGAAAGGAAGCAGAAGGGATATAGTGCAGGATAACAGCGGTCTCTTAATCTGGTTTTGATTGGATCGGAGGGTGACAGCTCAGTGAACTGGTGCAGAGCTCGGAGGTTATTGTGGTTTGGCACTCCAGATTTTAAGAACAAGCAGTCAGAAAGAGTTTGTCTACAAAAGCGGTAAACTATCAGGTGAGGATGTGAGGGGAGGAAAAAATAGATTGCATTACATTTTCACTCTCAGAGGATGGTAGCCATGCTGAGAAATAAATAGAATACACTATCAAGGGTGGAATATTGAGGATGAACCCAACAGTTTCTCTCATTGAAATAAAGCTTTTAACATTTGAAATGTCAATCACACTACTTCACTTAGTTAAAATGGCACTTCATGATCTGTCCTTGCCTTTCCTAAAATGAGAATTTTCAGTAAGACATATACATACTGTGTAGAAAGAATAAGTAGGTGTTCAAACTTTTGACTGGTATTGTAAATCTGGCTTAGCAAAAGTTTCATAACAGATGGGTGTAATTGTCCAGAAAGTCATGGACAAAATTGGAGCATATTTGCACAAATAAATTATCTTTGGGTTGAACTGATGAGAGTAAATTATGTGAACACATGCCAGGCATGAGGTCAAATGGTCATGAAAAATCACATCGTGAAAATGTGAATAAAAGAAATCATAAATATCGATACCTCTTGAAGAGCTTGTGTCTGCTGAAGAAGGTCTTTTCTGAGTTCCTCTGCCTGCTGCACATGGAAAGAGTTCCTCTGGCTCTGGATGATAAACACCACTTCTTTCAAGTCTACAACAAACAGAGAAAACACGCATCATGTCATCCCCGTTAATTTGCTTCCTGCAGGGCATACCGCAGTTTCCCATTGCATTGAGAGTGATGACGTTAAGGCTGGGTAAGAAATAATTATTTTGTTGCAAAGGCAAGCATATCTATGGAAAGTATTCATTCTAAACTCTAAGCCCAGGAAGGACATTCAGATTTTTTTTTATCAAATAATTTGAACATCAACTAATGTTTTTTTTTTTAAAGAAATTGATGGGCACAATATTTAAAGAGAGAATAAAAACATTGCACTATGGTTAGCACATGTTCCTTAGTTAGCATTGGACATTGGTGCCAAAACAGAAGATGCAGGTTCCTGCAGGTTTTGAATTCCTGCTCTCTATCCAGTGTATTTTGGTATCTACTATCTCTGTTCAATAAATCTAAAAGCCCTGATGATAACAATCCTTTTTTTCTAAACACATTTGGCATTTGGAGGGTTTTTGCCCCGGGAAGAGATAGGGCTTAGCATGGCGCACCTGTCAGTTTATGAATGTGCTACAAGATTGAAAAAAACAAAACAAAACAAAAAACTGTTTTTATAGAGCAGAACTCTCTGGGCTTTAAGTCAAGTCCGTACAGTTATGCTACTGGGGCCGTATTACAGACACTTCCTATCTAAAGTCTCAAGTTAAGATCTGGCAAGTTCAATATTCCAAATGAGAACTGAAATCACCATGGTTACAAAACAGATAAGACCTGATTCGCGATGGAGTATGTTTCTTGATCTACAATAGCTACGTACTCCATATGTAACAGCATGGTCTCTTGAGTATTCACAAAGGATTCATTTATAATGAGTTTAAAAACAGAGAATTAGCTAAGACCACCTCATTGATAAATGTGTCATAAGAGGCTTTAAGTCATGAGTGTGGACCTGATGAAAATGACTCGTTTGAAGGCCTGTGAGTGGTGTAATTAGACTCGGATTTAACATGCTGAGACATTGATCTCACCGAATACAATCTGTGGTATTTGTCTAATGTCACAGACATGGAATCTTTACATGAACTTTATATTTATCATCAAATCAGTCAGGAAACATCATCACATGATTATTTTGAGAATAGAAGATGGATGGATGGATGGATGCATGGGGAATTTACTTTTTCAGTCTTTTACAGTTTTTTCAATATTATTTTTAAGAAGCACAGAAGCAGGAAGCATAGAGATATTCGATATCTATCTCCACACGCTAATCATATAAAAAACATACAGCATTAAATCCTGTTATAGTAGGAGGTATCAAAAATCCTTGATGCAGGCGCAATGTAAACTATATAGTTTAACTATAAAGAACAACCAGCAAAAGGCACTCATATTCCACTTCATTACACTACAACACCCACACATTGAAAACAGACTCTAAATCTGTAGGCTGACTAAGAGAATTAACTTTGCTTTCATATGTCCTCCAAAGTAAGAAAGCTCTGGCATGTAATAAAACCCATACACCAATGAGAAGTGTCACTTCTTTAATAAGTGTTGCAGTCACTTCATCATAAGCTCTGTTCCATGTTAGCTCCAGCTCAAGCTCATGTACAAGGCTCTCGGCCAGCACAGCACTCTGGATCTCTTTATTAGGTTTCTTTCAAACATCTGCAGCAAAATGTGGCCATACAGTGCATATTTCACATCGTAAATTATGATTAGACAGATCATTCTCTCCTTCATACCGTTTCTAAGCAGCTCTGAGAAATGAGGCTTATTTGTCAACACAAACGTGACGAGGAGTATGAGGAAAGTGACAGCTTCGTAATCTTCCGAAGAGTGAGTGAGGTAAGTGAGAAAGAGTGAGAATGTGGAAAACAGCTGACATGAGCAAACAATCTCTGTATGCCTCAATCTGCTCCCTAGTTAAGTCGTAAACCCTCTTCCCAGGGTTTCAGCCGTTTCTAAAGCTGTCCTATTGTCCATGTTCAAAGAAATATTCACTCTCACAAAATTCCCAAAATACACTGTACAAACTAGTGAGCATCGGCTGCATGCTATATTCACTTCATTTAGAATCATCAAATAAAAATCTAATAATAAAAAATAAATATTATGTATACTTTTTGATAAATAATAAAAATGTAAACAATATTATGTTTAACAACATATATGTATAACTACATTAAATAACATGAACTGAGGATGAACTACAGCATATATTTATCTTAGTTGTTTTTAATCTCATTTCCTAATATATTATTAAAATCCAGTTGTATCTGTTAACGTTAGTTATGTAACCTAACATGTGTCAGGATACAGGCAAGGAGACAGAGGTAAGTGAATCCAAACACAGCTTTATTAAACGTGACACAAGTGCATGGGTGAGTATTCTCAGAATTCAGGTGCAGATACGAGGCGGATCACTACGTGTGGGGTTGATTACAGGTGAGCAGATCCTCTTCAGGTTACTTTATGTCAAGCGGTCGCAGATCTTTCATACGTGTCCTTTCTCTTTCAGATGTCGTCGTGGGAGAGACAACTCGGCGTGAACACAGGGACTCAGGAAGATACAGGATTAAGGGGGACGAGAATCCAGGCGAGATTTCAGGAAGCAAGGACTCGGACAGGATGTCTGGAAACAGTGGAACAGGAATGCAGAGGTTAGTAATTCACCAGTGAGTATACTTTACTTGGCTGGAACTGGACTTCTCAGAGACTTTGGAGGACAACGGGAAATGGTCTGTTCCTGTTGGAGGCTTGACGGTGAGTGAGGCTGTGGTGAGTGTTTTATTGCAGGGATTGATGAGGCTTACTGATTGTGAACAGGTGCAGGTGATTAATATTCTGGGGAGAGTGATCGCTGTGTGGTGAAGGATGTGGTGTCTGATTGGTTCCTGACATTACCCCCCCCCCCCCTCGAGGGTCCGCGCCAGCGGTTTGTCAGGATATTGAGCGTGAAACTCTCGGAGCAGATTGGGATCAAGGACGTCGTTCCGGGGTACCCAAAATCTTTCCTCTGGTCCATACCCTTCCCAATCTATGAGATATTCAATCTGACCACCTCAACGTCGGGAGTCCAATATCTCATTAATCAAATAGATAGGCTCTGGTTCAATAGGTGGTATCGGGGGGTTATCCTCAGGGACCTGTTCTGTGGCTGAGTGGGGTACAGGTGGGTGGTGAGGTTTCAGGAGGGAGACGTGAAACGTGGGATGGATCCGATGTTCTGGAGGTAGGCGAAGTTGATAAGTGACTGGGTTTACTTGTCTTACAATGGGGAACGGCCCGATGTATCTGGGGTTGAGTTTGCGGCAAGGTTGGCGTAGACGGATGTCCTTAGTGGAGAGCCAGACTAGTTGTCCGGGTTGGTACTCGGGAGTTTGACGGCGGTGAGCATCTGCAAAATGTCGTTGGCGATTCACTGCTTGCTGAAGATGATGATGAGTTTGATTCCACACTCCCTCGCTCTCTTGAAACCCGCTGGCACTTCTGAGGGTTCGCCGGACCATGGAAACAGTGGGGGTTGGTAACCCAGCACACACTGGAAAGGAGTCAGTTGAGTGGATGACTGTCTGAGGGAGTTTTGTGCGTACTCTGCCCAAATGAGGTAACGACTCCAGATGTTTTGGTTGGAGTGGCAGAAGGTACGCAGGAATCGCCCTACATCTTGGATTTTCCGCTCGGTTTGGCCATTTGTTTGCGGATGGTATCCTGATGACAAGCTTACGGTCACGTTCATGAGGGTAAAAAAGGCTCGCCAAACTCGGGAGATAAATTGGGGTCCCCTGGCGGACACAATGTCCTCTGGGATGCCGTAGTTCCGGAAGACGTGCTCCATCAGAAGTTCAGCAGTGACAAAAGCCGTGGGGAGCCCCTTCAGAGGAATCAGCCTGCATGCCTTGGAGAACCGATCAATGGCTATGAGGATACAGGTGTTACCGTCGGAGGCAGGCAGATCTGTGACGAAATCCACTCCAATGTGGGGCCAAGGTCTATGTGGAACTGGAAGCGGTACTAGTTTACCCACAGGGAGATTTCTGGGAACCTTGGACATGGCACAGGGGATACAACCTTGTTTGAATGTCGTGATGCATATTGGGCCACCAGTACTTGAGTTGGAGAGTTATGAACGTCTTGTTTATTCCGGGATGACCTGTGCCTACGGAGGAGTGAGCTGAAGCAATGAGAGAGTTGCGGAAGTCCTCTGGGATTTTTTCAGACTCACGGTTCGTGGGGACATGAGGGGATGTGGCGTGAGAAACTCAAGTATCTCGATAGCAGCTCTGGGACTGTTGATGAATACAAAGAGTTTGCTGTATGAATTTTTCGAGCCCCAGGTTGTCATCGTAAATCGCCATTTGGAGACGAAGTGCAGGATTGAGACCGCCGCGATACACAGCCAGGAGAGCCTTTTCGTTCCAACCACTCACTGAAGCTAGAGTTCGGAATTCAATGGAATACTCTGAAACGGATCTCTTATCCTGTGGAAGATGCATTAACTTATCACTGATGGTGGAATCACTGACTGGTTGGCCGAAAACCTCCTTGAAATGGTGAATGAAATTTTGTAGTGACCTGGTAACCTCAGTCTCTTGTACCCACAGCGACTCAGCCCATCTCAATGCTGTTCCAGATAACTGCTGATTGATGAAAGAGATTCGTGAACGGTCTGTGGGAAACAGCTGAGGCTGCTGTTCAAAGGTGAGCGAACACTGCAACAGGAAGCCATTGCAATCTTCCGCCCGACCGGAGAAGGGCGCTGGTCGGGACGTGGGGCTAGCAATGCATACCAGCGTGGAAGTGGAGGTGGGCTGAGGAAGCGAACTCGCCGCATCGGTTGCATGTTGCCCTGGAAAGGCTGCGGTTGGCGGTTGTGTTGGATCCATAGCGGTAGCTGGTCAAGCCTTCTGTCAGGATACAGGCAAGGAGACAGAGGTAAGTGAATCCAAACACAGCTTTATTAAACGTGACATAAGTGCATGGGTGAGTATTCTCAGAATTCAGGTGCAGATACGAGGCGGATCACTACGTGTGGGGATGATTACAGTTGAGCAGATCCTCTTCAGGTTACTTTATGTCAAGCGGTCGCAGATCTTTCATACGTGTCCTTTCTCTTTCAGATGTCGTCGTGGGAGAGACAACTTGGCGTGAACACAGGGACTCAGGAAGATACAGGATTGAGGGGGACGAGAATCCAGGCGAGATTTCAGGAAGCAAGGACTCGGACAGGATGTCTGGAAACAGTGGAACAGGAATGCAGAGGTTAGTAATTCACCAGTGAGTATACTTTACTTGGCTGGAACTGGACTTCTCAGAGACTTTGGAGGACAACGGGAAATGGTCTGTTCCTGTTGGAGGCTTGACGGTGAGTGAGGCTGTGGTGAGTGTTTTATTGCAGGGATTGATGAGGCTTACTGATTGTGAACAGGTGCAGGTGATTAATATTCCGGGGAGAGTGATCGCTGTGTGGTGAAGGATGTGGTGTCTGATTGGTTCCTGACAACATGAACATTAATATTATTATTAACTAACATTAACTAAAGTTAATAAATGTTGTACAAATATATTGATCACTGTTAGTTTGTTGGTTAATACATTAATATGTTAACAAATGAGGCATTACACATATTTAAGCTGCACCTATTATGCAAAATCAGTACACAATCACCCTACAATGATAAAAATCCACCCACTCCTTTTTTTTAAAAATCCCCATTAAACCAAGTCAGTCTCATTAGACATGCCGTTTTGATTCTCTGAACAGTGTGACATCATACTGCTCAGGCCCTGCCCACGGCTGCTGACTGACAGTCCTGCATTACCATAGTTTTTCACCCTCAGCGAGTTGTACACTATCCGCCATTTTCTCCACGCTCGAGCAGCTGTAGTGACAATGTCTCGTAAACAATCCCAGTGTTCTGTTGTTGGATGTAAGAGTGAACATAAGAGTCTTCATTTTCAAGAGTGGATTAGTTTGTTATTAATTGAAAACCTCTTAAAATGATGTTTGTTATAGTTTTATTCGCACTCATGCTCCTAAATGCAATTTACAGTTTGCACACATCTATACGAATACGAATTAAATGCTTGGACTGTCGAGCCCTGAGCCCGTTTACAACTAATCATCCCCATATACAGGTCCTTCTTAAAAAATTAGCATATTGTGATAAAGTTCATTATTTTCCATAATGTAATGATAAAAATTACACTTTCATATGTTTTAGATTCATTGCACACCAACTGAAATATTTCAGGTCTTTTATTGTTTTAATACTAATGATTTTGGCATACAGCTCATGAAAACCCAAAATTCCTGTCTCAAACAATTAGCATATCATGAAAAGGTTCTCTAAACGAGCTATTAACCTAATCATCTGAATCAAGTAATTAACTCTAAACACCTGCAAAAGATTCCTGAGGCTTTTAAAAACTCCCAGCCTGTTTCATTACTCAAAACCGCAATCATGGGTAAGACTGCCAACCTGACTGCTGTCCAGAAGGCCATCACTGACACCCTCAAGCAAGAGGGTAAGACACAGAAAGAAATTTCTGAACAAATAGGCTGTTCCCAGAGTGCTGTATCAAGGCACCTCAGTGGGAAGTCTGTGGGAAGGAAAAAGTGTGGCAAAAAACACTGCACAACGAGAAGAGGTGACCGGACCCTGAGGAAGATTGTGGAGAAGGACCGATTCCAGACCTTGGGGGACCTGCGGAAGCAGTGGACTGAGTCTGGAGTAGAAGCATCCAGAGCCACCGTGCACAGGCGTGTGCAGGAAATGGGCTACAGGTGCCGCGTTCCCCAGGTCAAGCCACTTTTGAACCAGAAACAGCGGCAGAAGCGCCTGACCTGGGCTACAGAGAAGCAGCACTGGACTGTTGCTCAGTGGTTGCATGTCATTCGGAAATCAAGGTGCCAGAGTCTTGAGGAAGACTGGGGAGAAGGAAATGCCAAAATGCCTGAAGTCCAGTGTCAAGTACCCACAGTCAGTGATGGTCTGGGGTGCCATGTCAGCTGCTGGTGTTGGTCCACTGTGTTTTATCAAGGGCAGGGTCAATGCAGCTAGCTATCAGGAGATTTGAGCGCTTCATGCTTCCATCTGCTGAAAAGCTTTATGGAGATGACGATTTCATTTTTCAGCACGACCTGGCACCAGCTCACAGTGCCAAAACCACTGGTAAATGGTTTACTGACCATGGTATTACTGTGCTCAATTGGCCTGACAACTCTCCTGACCTGAACCCCATAGAGAATCTGTGGGATATTGTGAAGACAAAGTTGAGAGATGCAAGACCCAAAACTCTGGATGAGCTTAAGGCTGCTATCGAAGCATCCTGGGCCTCCATAACACCTCAGCATTGCCACTGGCTGATTGCCTCCATGCCACGCCGCATTGAAGTAGTCATTTCTGCAAAAGGATTCCTGACCAAGTATTGAGTGCGTAACTGAACATAATTATTTGAAGGTTGACTTTTTTTTGTATTAAAAACACTTCTTTTATAGGTCGGATGAAATATGCTAATTTTTTTAGAGCTGTATGCCAAAATCATCAGTATTAAAACAATAAAAGACCTGAAATATTGCAGTTAGTGTGCAATGAATCTAAAATGTATGAAAGTTTAATTTTTATCATTACATTATGGAAAATAATGAACTTTATCACAATATGCTAATTCTTTTAGAAGGACCTGTATATATATACTAATTGGCTTCATCTCTGTCTCCTCTCCACCAGTAAGCTGGTGTGTGGTGGGCGTTCTGGCGCAATATGGCTGGTGGTTGAGGAGATTCCCCCCTTCGATGTAAAGCGCTTTGAGTGCCGAGAAAAGAGCTATATAAATGTAATGAATTATTATTATTATTAACTGTATTTAGCGTCGTCCACTTGCTATTTAATAAACCAAAACACATCTTAATACCAGGTGTAAACAGGGCCTAAGTCTGTGTAGACTGAAAGCTACCATTGCTTGAACCCTCTGTCCACGCAAAGCTAAGGGGCAGGAGAGCCCAGGGCCATGGGCATGATCTGTTGTGTAGTGTCATGCTGTTTTAATTTAGTATTGCTGCCTGCCGTCTCCGCTCTGTCCTTCTCCACCTCAAAGCTGCTATTGATCTGCTGGCTCTGATGGGAAGGGGATTTACCTCCTAAACCATGGCGTGCCCATCTCTTACTGATCTGCCTGCCTCAGGGATAGACAGGGACTTACAAGAAATGTACACGCTGTTCACTCCAGCTTCCCATTCACATCCTTGAGCTTTCAGTGGCACAATCCCACTTTTAAAAGCCTTTGTACTAAGTACACTTGCAAGTTTGTGTGCATGTACGACGTGTATGTGTCTGCATACGGATGTGAGATAGGATCTTTTCCGAGATCTATTTATAGTAGGCTATACATGCATTTTGGAGCACTGGGTTTGTCCATGGTAACAAAAGTTGATCCTATGTTCTAAAACCAAGTGAGCTGCATTTCTGTCTAGATAGGAAGCTGCCTTCTAAAGGGGCGGTTAAATTGGAACATTCTGTGAATTTTTGCTGCGAAATTCAGACACTTCAACAGGAATCCATGCGATCCCCCACACATATTACATTTAAAGGGCACATAACACACAGATGCAGCCAATCTCATGTAAATTTTGAGTACCTTTAGTAGGGGTGTAACAATATATCGTTCACAATGTATCGCAATTCAAAAATGCAACAATATGTATCGTGGATAGTGACAATATGTATTGTGTATAGTTCACCCAAAATAAAAATGTCTGTGTGAGAAATAAATTCAAGTTTTAGTATCAGTACTACATTAAACTACGATATATAATGTTGAATATAATGTATAATAATGCAATGGAGGAATATTTGTGGATCCTGATAATGCCAAATGTCTCATGTTGACAGAAAAAAGTGGTTTACATTATTTTAAATATATCCAGTCAGTCAAAGAGTGATATTCTATATTATATATATATTATCTGTATTTTCAGCTTCAGAATCATGAATAATTTTATTCTGGTATCTCTATTGTCCTGTGCATTGGGTTTCCAGCACCCACGTCCATGACTATTCATTTACACACCAATGTAATATCAAACAAAATCAACAGACATATATGTCTTTGAGTGTCGCAATAATATCGTATTGTGAGCTCAGCATTGTGATATGCATCGAATCGTGACATGAGGATATCGTTACACCCCTACTACAGAGTGATATTGCATCCTCTTTCCGAAAACAGTCGAACTCCTGGAGGCGTGCCGTGGGCGGAGCTAAAGAGTCATGCACAATACATCATAGTGTTATCCCTGGATAACTTTTGATTCACTATATGTTCGTTTTGTTTAGATTATAGGCACTTATGCGCCGATTGCCAACAAAACACAGACATTTGATGTTACTTACCACCTGCAATTCCGAATCATAACTGGGATATTTCAGCACCTTAACCGCTCCATCTTTCAGTTTCAAGCAATCTGCAAATCCAGCATCGATCTGGGCCTTGTTTATAAAACATTTGTCACTGAAATGCCGGGAACAAACAGACACACTTGCACAACTCCGTTGCTGCTCCGGAAATACTAACTGCATCCACTGTTCCCCTAACGCTGGGTTGTTTGGGAAGCACCTTTCCCTTACAACCAAAAACACTCTTATTTGGTGACATTTTTGATTTTGTGGATTAAAAACAAAATGACAGTGCTGCCGATGGCTTCAGTTGTTGTGCCGAATTCTGACCCCCGCCAAATTATTACCCCTCTAGTATTGGTAGGTTTAGGATTAATTGTGGGGGAGGGGTTAGGATTAGGCAATCAGATCCTAACTTCAACGAGGGGGGTAATAATTTGGCAGGGAGTCGAAATTCGGCACAACACCGTAACACGAACGAAGCACATTAATGGGCGTGCTCTTGCTTTGGTTGATGTGTGCATGAACTCTTCCAGGAGAAGTGCCCCCATACAAGGAATTCCACCCTTTATGACGTCATACAGGGTCATACTCAAAAAAAAAAAAAACTTTTCGAAACTTAAACGAATCCTGAAGGAGTGTATTTGGCACAGAAACACTATGTTATACATCCCAAGTTTACAACAAAACCATGTTTAGCATGAGAATCCAACTCTTTAACAGTGTAAATGCATTGCATTATATATCCCCTTTAAGACAAGACACCCCAGGTGAATAGGGTAAACGAAAAATGTATATACAGTATATATCACCATACTTCAGCTGATTGATTACATTAATAAATGCAACAAAAAAATGGTATTACCAGTTTTTTTATGTTGTTTAAATATGCAAATGAGGCATTATCTAATTAAATATGCACTAATTTGCATACACTTCTAGAACAGGATTTGAACAGAAGTCAGGTTCAAAATTCTTGTTACATTTTTCTGATATATTACAGTCAAAGGTTTTTACAGAGGGGATTTTGGATATCTCTATTTATCACTCCACAAATCAGAAAATACTGTGTCAACAGCCAAAAATAAATACATTTTCACAATGTTTTAGGAATTAAAAAATCGTTGTAAAAAATCTGGAAAATGTTATATGCACGAACCCCTCCGTTCAAACCTTCAGAATATAGATTAGAATAAAACTGTAAAGGTGTCTGTAAGCGCTACTGACGGAGATTTCTAGCTCAATGAAAACGGCTTTTAAAGATGTGTACTGTAATTGAAATCTACTACACACGCAAATAGATAAAGTGCTCTAAAAGATAGTTAAAATTGTATTTTGGATGTTTTCTTTCCACTAGTCTGAAAAAGTACTTTATGAAAAGACTAAAATCAAAAAATTGACAGATGCATGCAAAAACACTGTTTTTGCCTAATGTCTCGCCTTTAAGATGGTCAGGTGCCTTTGCTGTGTTGACCAACAGAAAGCTGCTTGGTTTGAAAGTGACTACTGTGTGAGCTGTGCTTCAATACATCAATCAGTGCACTATTGACAATGGACTGTTTTTGCACCGAAAATTGTGGCTAAACTAGCAACTAGAGCTGTCACTTTTGTGAAAAAAATCCTGTTCGATTTTTGAGACGTAAGTGTTCATTGAATCGATTGTAAAATCGATTTTCCATGTCTAAAGAAGTTTCCATTTTCAAAACCAAATATAGGCAAATCCACGGACAACTAACCGGCATTCGGACGAACGTAAAGAGTGCGCCTGAGACGCGCACAAGGCAGCAATATTTCTGATGATTTATTGGCGTGAGGTTTCGTGCATAAAGAAAAACAGGAGTGCAATATTCAGGGTTTGAAATTAACACCCGCCAATCCGCCAAACGCGGGTAAAAAATAACTTTGGCGGGAAACGCTGTCAAATCATGAGCCAATTTGGCGTGTTTCTGTTTATTCATTTTTCTGGGGGAGTTCGTGTAGCCAAATCTGCGCGGATTTAGCGCAAGTTTGCAACTCGTGAGTCATCATGATATTTTAAATACAGCGTATTGCGCAGAATCTGCGCATTTCTGGCTTACTTAAACACACGTCACTAAGCAACAAATAACGGCGCGCTTGTTCACTTGCTCTGAAGTAATAGCGATAATAAAAAGCATTTGGTTAACAGAAAATACATTGTTATTTTCCAACATCCTACATGTTCTGTGTACTGTATTGATCTGTCCACCTAAAACACATTTTTGGTAAAAAAAGTTAAAATCGATTCCCTGTTTTCGTTTTCGAAACGTGTGTTGGTTGGTCCAATCGATTGTACAATCGATTTTCGAACGTAAAGTGACAGCCCTACTAGCAACATAATCCTCTAATTTTTATTCCAATTTTTTTTTGATACTTTTCGTTATGGAATGAATCAAACGTATATATAAAATTAACTTTTCGCTGAATTCAACTGCCATCTTACAGCAATTTTTGCATGGGACTTGTCACAATGTATTATGGGATTCCCTTCTCCACTGCCAGATAAGAATACTAACCTCTTTTGGCTAAAAAAGTAATCTGGTAAGGGTTAGAAGTTATTGAATTACATTAAAAAAAAAAACTCAACCAATGTACATGATATTTGTAAATAATATATTATTATATCTGACCGACGGGTAAAATAACAAATCTGGAGTCAAACATGTACTGTAGGCAGCTAACAAGGTTTCGTAACGGAGTGATTGCGTGTGTTTAGTATGTCTGACAGGCATTGTGCAGGTGTATTAAAAGCCTGAGAACATTTTAGTGTCTTTCTTTTCTGGCATTGTGGGGTGCCACAGTAATAACAGTTATCCGGTCCTAGCAAGCATCAATGATAAGGTGCTTGCCAATCTTTCATTGTGTCTCTATGCCTTGTGCTATGTCAGAATGAAAGCAAAGAGCAGTGTGTAAAAAAAAGAAACTAATTAAATCTGAATTGAAATGGTGTGTCTTCCACTAATAGCGTTCGATTAACCATTAAACAACGGAACAGCAGAGGGATGGAAAAAGGAAAAGCCTTGACATTTTGTCTCTCTTTTTGACCTTACATCAGCCTCGTTCTCTCTAAGCTTGGTCACCATCACTTTTGCACGCACCTAATTTTCAGACAAGGACTATGCGAGATGGAGCCAAGTAAGCAATTAAGAAATGTACTGAATTATTACATAAGGCTTTAAAACAGCAACATCTTCACTGCAGACCACCACTGAATTGTAAAAATGCAGAGAATGGTTCTTCAAACTGTTAGTGTAGACTACTTTTGGATGGGAAGGCCAATCAAACTCTGACATGGAGAGGAGACAGAGGTGGCTGATGTGAAGTGAAAGTAGTAGGGGACTTGAGTTAGGTCTATGATTTATTTAGTGAGGTATCATTTGATTACAGAGCTTAGAAGCATGTGATCCTTCGTTGGGTTTCTTCCATCCTCTCTCACTTCCTCTCTCTCAATCTGTATTCTACTGGAGGGGTGATTTGAAAGATAAAGGGACTGAATCTTCTGGATAAGGGAGATGTATTGAATGAGACACTGGAGAATTGAGCTTCAGTCACCTGAATTGTTTTCCCATATAAAGTATCACCTTCAAAGCTATGCCCTCTGCTTGTTTTTTCTTTTCTTCATCCCGCTCTCCAGGGTTTGGTCACTCTCCAGGGGTCTTAATTTGCAGAAACACTAGTACCTAATAAGATGCAATGTAAAAATATTGCAAAAATTTTACATCTAACAACCTGTGAAACAACCTTACCATATGCAAAGAAAATTACCATATGCAAAATACATATAAGTTTAAACTGTTAAATATATATATATATATATATATATGCATGCTGTTTTGGAAGAAAAACATGAATAACAAAAAAAGAAAAAAAAAAAAGATTATGGAATTGGGGGACACTTGTTGCGTCCTAAAAACTCGTGCAAAACGTCCGACGCGCCGCTTTCTTCTCCTTTCAAAAAGCGCACGGGAGCTTACTCTCCTGTGGTGTCTACCATTGCCAAGCAATCATAAGCAGCGTTCTACATGAAGACGAAAAAGTTTCAGGAATGGATAAATTAATTTCCAGCCTATGCATGAGCAAAAAGAAAGAAAAAAAAACGCCCAGTGTACTGGTCTCATCAGCTGTTTGTCCATTTTGGCTGTGTCACTCTCACACCACATGGACTCTTTGTTTTCAATCAGTACCATTCTTCATTGGTAGTCTTTGTGTGTCTTTGTCTGGTCTCGTCTATTCGTAGTTGTGTTTGGAGGTACCTCGTTGGAGTTACCTGTTGGAATTAAAGCCTGTTACCTTCTTTATCATCTTCGTGTTATTCGTGTGTTTAGTCTCTCCCACACAACACGTGACAGGCTGAGCTTTCAATGTTGTTCTGGGAAAAGCATCACAACACGAGCGGTGCAACGGCGTCCCTCTATTATGAGTGCATTTGTCATACGTCTACATTTAAAATAATGAATTTGAACATGAAAAAGACGCGACATGTGAACGGCCCCTAAAACAAGACAACACACTTCTAGGACATTCCCATAACTCCCTGTGTGCCATGTCATATTTAATTATATTTGATTTAAAAAGCAAATATGTATATAAAATTTAAATGATTTCTAATGCAGTAAATGAAAACATCCCTCCTTCTAAAATATAAATATTTAATATAAACATCAATATTTAGAATAAATATTAGATGAAAATTGAAACTTGAAAAATGTTGCCTTGGCAACTAAATAAAACAAAAGTGGAAAAAAAGTTTAAGCTGAGTACTAATATTACAAGTACTAATATTACAAAAACTAATATGGAAATAAAAATTATTTAAATTATTTAAACTATAATTAAATTAAAAACTGATAATATACAAATAAAATCAAACAAAATGGAACTACATGACAGCAGAAACTCAAATTAGTTCTATACAGCAACACAGAACAAAGTCAGACATGATGTTGTTTGCTTATATATGATAATAGAAAGAGGGAAAGAGAGGTGACAGAAAAGGAAGGAAGTGAGAGAGCACTATAAAGTTGAAGGGAAAACAGCACATTTATACTCAGAGGCTGGTGAATCAGGTTCAAGTCTGAGGTGAAAAAAATGTAAGATTGAAAACAGAGTATTGACAAACAGACTGATTACTACAGAATATATCTCAATGCAGCCTATTTAATTGAATCCAAAAGGCAATTTTACCTCTAAAGAGAAAGACCCAGAATGCAAGTACACACAAATTTTCCAGAAGACAGTTGAACAGTTGGTGGCATCATTTTTGTAGACGAAGGGGTTGGTGACATTTAAAAATATTCTGCACAACCAACCAACAGGCAATCATGAATTTCTCTATGCGCTGTGCTTGGATCAGCTAAAAAAGCTAAAAGTCTTTATTGTGCACTCATCATGCCTTAAATCGAAGAGAACATTTCAGTGAGACTGAGCAGTGAAGACATATGGCAGTTTCTGAAGTGTGAAAAAGGCTAAAAAAAAGAAGAAGAAGAAAAGTTCCAGCGATTAGGGAGCTCACAAGTTCTATCAGAGCATCTACTAGAAAACCTTGGCACTGAAGTACAGTAATTAGAGGTGATGTTTGAGGGCGCAACAGTAGGGAGTACAAAATGCAATGTTTAACCAGCCAACAGTATCTACCATTTCAGGTTTATCACTCCATTTTTGGACTTCACTCAAAAAGTCCAGAGACAAGCCTTTTCCAGCATTAACTGGAGTCATGCAGACCCAATGAGTCTAAACTCGGGAGGTTACGGAGACAGATTTAGTCAACAAAAACATAGAAAGAGTCCGTGCACATGCCTGGCTGAATGCAGAGAAACGAATGTGCTGTTCATGTGGTGTGTGCCTGTGGTGGTACAGTCCATCCACCTGGCACAAACCCTTTCTGACAGTTTGCATTGCCTGAGGTGGCCGGGGGAAGCGTAAAGGACAGTCACCTCGTGCCCCCGCTGGAGGATTGTAAAATCTCTGAATGTCAGCAAAACAGGTGCAGAAAACTCAATCCATCACCCTTAAATGAATAGTTCCCCCCCAAAAGAATATTATGTCAGTTTTGACTCAAAATCATGATGTTACAAAACTGTAAGACTTACTTTCTTTCGTGGAAAAACAGCAGAAATTCAGAAATTATGCTTGTAATTCTTTTAAACTATTTACAATGAATTGGTACTGAAGCTTTTATGCTTCAATAAAGGATAATAAAGGAACACAAACATTTATATTATAAAGTATTTTTATAAAGCATCATAAAACTGGTCTTTCTTACTCATTTAAAATCTTGCCCACCATAGTTCTATTTGAAGTAGCCATGTTTGATTTGTGAACGATTTATTGAAAAGATCCGACTCGAACAAATAATTCAATTGATTCAGTGTGAAAGAGTTGTTTCACAATTTGAGCTGATTCAGTTTACTTGTTCTACTCACTAAATCGATTAAATTTTGGCTGCAGTAAATAAAACTGGTAAGTAAAAGTTAAAACTTAAACTTAAAATGCATGGCTTCAGAAAAATTGCAATATAGTGCATACGTCTCATTTACTAAATTTGATACATTAAGGGTGCTTTTGCATTTTTGTGTTTTTTTGTGTTTTTATTTAGTTAATTTAAGCTTGAAAGCTTCAGTAACTGTATTGTAATTGAATGGAAAACCAACCAGCATTCATAATTTCATTTCCTCCTCTGAGGAAAGAAAGTTATTTGGAACAACATGAAGGGTGAGAAATGACAAAATGTTCTTTTTTGGATGAACTATCCCTCTGAGACTTGGCAAATGTACAAATAAGCAGAAGTCTACCAACAATGATAATTGGAATAACTGGCCCTCCAAAAACACTGGAGAGAGTTTGTTCCGTCAATCAAGTCAATCATGCATGACAATGAGTACCAGATGGAAAGCTAAAAGCAATGTGAAGAATAATTGCACAATTTTTTCGCCTACTCCTGATGTGAATGTTGCATTAACAATAACGAAAGACATCATCTTTCTAAACGACGGAGCCACACAAGAGGGGCCATTAAGCCGTACGGAGGAACAATGAGAATGTCAAGAGTGGATGGGAGACAAGAAAGACTGTCTATGGCTCATTTCCATGAGCGGTGGCGTTGTGCATCCTGGCCCAGAGCTGATTGTTTCAATGTAGAACTGGCTGTGCTCCAGTGACTCAGATCATTGTGCTGCTGTAGATGTAACGATTTGGAGTGATCCAAGTTTGTATGCAAAGCTACAAAATCCCTTTCGACTCACCGGGGTAATATGCCGTTCAAAGAAGAGAGAAAGCAAGGAAGGGAAAGAGAAAAGGGAGTGAATGAAAGGGATCAAAGGATGATACGGAAGAAAAAGATGGAAAAACAAGATAAGACGGGAGAGGTGGAGAGGTGGAATGAAAGAGGGAGCAAAGAAAAGCGAACCTGAGTATTCACACCAAAAAAAGGCTGGCTATATCAGCCGGAGCAAAAATAGCCCTTTAGATTGAAGGCCCCCGCAGGTGCTTCGAAAGGACATTAATGCAAAAACAAAAAATGCAACCATCTGAGGTTTAAGATGAAAAGCTTTTCCATGGAAAATATGATTTAGGGATGTGCATTTACATATGTATTTTTTTTAAACGACTAATGACTAATTAACACTGTATAATTAGGCTGACTTTGGGTTCACCTGACTCAATCAGATGCGTTTACATAGACATCTTCTCATGTACAAAATACAGGATTTATGAGATTATTAACTTGACACACCATCATCATTTGAGGTGACACCATCATGCAAAGGCTAAAGAGATCAATATATGTACACTACCATAAAAAAAATCATTCTAATATGCTCTATTAACATTTATTATTACCATCAATGTTGACAACACTTCTGCTTAATACTTAAATTCTTTGATGAATAGATGGCTTTATGAATACTTGAAATATAATTTAATGCAATTTCTTTCTAAAAAAAAATATTTTCTTAAAACAAATCTTACTGAATTTTTAACAATAGTGTAAATGGCTGAGGTGGCAGTACTTTGAAAGGAATTAACTTAAATACAAAATGGTTTTAACGTGCAAACTCTTTAACGAACAATAAAGATTTGATGCTAAAGATATTAAGAAAAAAAAATCTAGAAACTGTTAACTAGTCGACCCTACTAATTGCCTAGTAAATTTAACCTATATGTCTAATATATTTTAAGAATATTATATGATATTAATATTTGCATTAATGGTATAATCATTCACCATATACCTGTGAATTTCTGTTTAATTACTCAGCACAAATGGTCAATATAACACGCGTAGTTTTTAACTCATCGATTGGAAAGGTCAATGACGTAAATAACTATTTAAAAAAAGGGAGAAATAGTGCAAGTTGTAGGGAAGGACGCAGAGAAAGGCAGACACTTTTTGGCAGAACAGAAAAAAGAATAACACTCATTAGGATTCTCAGCAAGGGTTGGACATCACAAAACCTCCTGGACTCCAACACCTGAACTTAGGCAAGGGAGCTCGAGCTGGTTTAATCATGCTCATTATAAAGCTGCAGTCCCTGTCCCTGTGTGCATCTCACCCGAAAACTAATGAGCGTTGAAGGCAGTTTTAAACCTCCTACTTTGCATCAATAATTCAAGGCCTGGAGGCAGCTCCACTTTAAAAGATTCCAAATCCGTGAGCCTCATTATCAGGTCTTAAACTGTGCGCCGCTCCAAGGAAGTGGATTGAGTAAACATGATCTCAGCCACTTTTAAAAAGGCAGAGTTGCGCTTTAATTACTCAGAAAACATTTGAGTTTTCTCACATCTAGAAGACAAGCTGTTTAGAAGAGGCAACACCGTGAGATTTTCCGAGCAGATCCCAGAAAAGAATGCGTGTCACTTGAGTTCAGAGAGATGTAGGAAAAAAATCTAGGATGAGGAGGAAGAAAACTTCTTTTTATGTCTCATGTCACAGGAATGATCAAATCTGCGCCACTCAACTGTCAGAGAGTAAGTTAGTTAGTTAGTAAGAGAGGGTAAGTTAGTAAAGATAGATGGTTAGGGATAGATACAGATAAGATTACCGAGAAGGATAGAAAGAGGGATAGTGGAGATAGTTACACAGGTCAGAGAGAGTGATAGTTCAATAAATAGAGAGAGGGATAGTTCAGATAGTTGGGAAGAGGTATAGTTTAGAATAGACAGAAATAGATAGAGATAGATAGAGATAGATAGATAGATAGATAGATAGATAGATAGATAGATAGATAGATAGATAGATAGATAGATAGATAGATAGATAGACTCATGTGACAAAAACTGTGCACTTTGCTAGATTAAAGTGGTGACATAGCTCACACACTGACACATCTTGCCCCAATCACCCCATATATCTAAGCAAGCCTATAATTAAACTAAACTACAGAGTTTTAGCCATGCTCTGCATGCCTTCTGGAAGAATAATCTTGATCATAACCAATGCAGAAATTGCAAAGACTCCTAATGACTTGGCACATGCCCAAGTAATAAAACCTGACATCGCTGCAGTATGACTATGAACAATGACTAAGGTCTTATTCATATTTATAGACGTAATCGCATTAGAAATCAGAGACGCCACCACAAACACAGCAGCACATCTAAGGTGTTGTGTTATGAAGCCAAAGTGCCATCAGTGCTGGATAAAGCAGAAGTAAAGCCGGGTTAATTACGCATTACAGTTTGGCTTGTATCTATATAAGCTATTTTTCATGTGAATGATCCTTTAGGAGATGGTCCAGAGAGTAACCATGATGAAGATAGTTTCTGATTTTAAAAAAAAGTCACTGATACTAAGGCAAGGTTCCTTTTTTAAGTAAAACATGCCTTTGAAAATCTTCTTGGCATTTCATTCTAGACTTGAGATGCACTTAGAATTTTCTTTTATCCTTTTAATAAAAAAGTATGGGTTGAAAAACTGTCAACATTTACTCACCCTGTTGAAGCATGTTGTAGATCCAAGGAGATGTTAGGCAGAATGGCCAAGCTGTGTTGGATTTAAATGTTAAAAGACGAGACAATACAGGAGAGAAAACTATTTAATTGCTATTTAATGTGGAGCAACAGTGTAAATCTCTGTCCATTTTCAATATATGTAAACGAGCAGCTTGGGTATTCTGAAAAACATCTCCTTTTGAGTGTTATAGAAAAAAATACCATCATACAGGGTTTGGATAAAGCAATGTGCGTAAGTAATGGCATAATTCATTATTGGGCATTATATAAAACTAGTCCTTTAAAATTAGCTATATATATCAGCTATTGTGCTATTATTAATAAAACAGTCACCAATTGGAGTCATTTCGATTTATATCCTTTTTTTCTTTCTCACACTCAGAAGCTGTAGTCAAACCGACATCATTAAAGCCTCATTTAAAAACCCTTGAAAAATCTCCAATTTGAAAATGAAACTCAGAAGAACAATTATCTCGCCCTTCCTGAGGCTCTTGAAAGACTATCTTCTTATTGCACCATCTGAGAGTTTTGAGATGATTTTCAATGGCAAGTTTAAAAAAAGAAGAAGTTTGAACCAGTTTAAATTCAATCAGATAGTTGTACAAAATATCCTCAAGGACACCTCAGAACCTCACTTTTCAATGTTACAGTTTGACTCGTTGCTAAACAGAAAAAAATAAATCATTTATCCCTTTTCGAATGTTCAAATCATCCTTTTTTTTTTCTGACCACTCCATCTAACTCTTTTTCATGCTTCATTACATTAAAAAAAGGCTCCTAACTTTCTAAAAGATAAGACAAGGGCGATGTCAAGTCACCACCATAGCAACCCTGACTGTGTTAAGTGACTGTTATGCACAGGAGTGAAGTCGGGTACTACAGTTCTGGAGTGGTGGATGAGGGAAGCATCCTCGGTTTGCTTCGATTGCAATCAAAATCATACAGGCCTTCAAACAATTCTAGAAAACAATATTTAAGATTAAACACTCAAATATTCCATATGAGCTTATTCTGGGAGGAACGATGCATTTCAAACTACTTTTACATCATTCCAACAACATTCCCATATGATGTCGACTTTGGTCTGAAGTACAGTATTTTTAGCTGCACAGACAATATCCAGAAATAATTTAGAGATTATGCTAGTGCGCTTGACTTTTCGCTATCCGTAGAGTGCATAACAAAAGAACACAAAGCTCAAAAGAATGCCTCTCTGACATTTACGTATAAAGCGATTCAGGCAACCAAACACTTCTGGGAGACTAAGAAAGAGAACTTCAAAACCATAAAGGTTATTGTTCTGCGTCACACACTTGGTGCGAAAAGAGGCTCTGAGAATATTCTTAATCATACTATGGGCTGACGCATATGAAGTACCTTTTTGAAAGGGAGAGTTCTGTGAAATTATATAACCATTTTTGCACTTCAGGCTTCCTTCAACTGTTTGATGTATGAAAGTCATTACAATTCGACAGACTCCACATCCACTTCATGAAGTTGATTAATTGCCGTACTTGCCTACTTTTGAGTCAGACAAAGAAAATTTTCAAAAAGACCATGTTTAACTCTATTCTGCTTTTTATAAAGGCTAATTTCATGCCTGTATATGATTGAAACCCCAGTCTATTCTCAAACTGCAGTTGATCTACTTTCATCTTTTAACATGTCCTTGTCATTTCTCTCTTCCTCTCCCTCATCCACTGAGAATTCCTTTGTTAAGCAGTGACAGCCAATCATAATTGACCTTTGCACCTTTAGAGTCATTTGTATGCTGGTTGCTAACAAAAGAGCAAAGACAAAAGAAAAGCAAAACACCAGTATCAATTTAGCTGTAATGGTTGCTGGAATTCAGAAGTCAAATAATTACATTCTTTTCATCCAAAACGTTTCACACCTTCTGTTCGAATGTTATTCTGTAGCAATTGCAAGAGGACCTAAATTACAGGTATTGTAATAAACCCATACGATCTGTTCATTCCACCATGCCATGCCGGATTACTCTCATTTGTCTCGCTACACTGAAATATTAAACTCATGTACAGCACACTGCAAACGTGGACCCAAATCAATTAGCCATGCCCTAAAATTCAAGCCATCTAAAATAAACCTGATCATTTTCTGTTTAGATGAGGCATCAGTGATATTTACAGCTGGTCTGAAGAAATACAATATGAAATGTGATACGAACATAGAGTTACCAAACTGAAAAGGTACTAAAACACAACTTGAAGTCTATGACAGGAATTATTTCCATGGGTGTCTTTTGAAAGCTCCTCACACTCTGGTTGACTTTTGCAGGATGTGAAAGGAAACAGAAGCTGCTTGGATACTCACCGAGCTGACTCACAGAGGGAGGTTTGTCAGAGTCATGGATCTGAGAAGAGAAATTGAGAGAAAGACAACATTAGAGGCAGTGTTTACAAATGAACCAGCAAGCAAATAAAAGTCCAACCTGGAGGCACTCATAACATCATTCGTTTTGACAAGAAAATTCAGCACCATTAAAGCATGCCAATAAGTACAACCTAAAAACTAAGGGAGAGAGATGTATGAGACAGAACCTTTCCCAAGACTAAATAAACTGTAAACTAATGGTTATTCTAAATGTAATGTTGTCATCAAGTCCTCCTGGGAAGTTCTTACTGACAAGATCAGATATCTAAATTACAATGCAATGGGCATATATAGGGCAAATTGAATAGTTTATTTATTTGTTTGCATTTGAATAACTTTGTTATTCAAATGCAAACAAATGGGTCAAAAAGTTTGACATTACATTGAAAATCGGGGACTTAAAATGTATTTTAAAACAAAAATATAAACAGAAATCTTTTAATTTATTAATATTATAATGAAATGTATGATATAAAAATTAATTCATTATATATTAATAACTTTTAATATTACATTACATTTAATATTTTGGCTTTCATTTATGTTTGTCTTTCTTCAGATCAACATTAACAAAATCAAAAATTTGAGCTGGGAAAGTTTCTGAAATTTGGCTGATTTGACATGGAATGACCCTACACCAGGGGTGCCCAATCCTGCTCCTGCCGATGGACTGTCCTGCACAGTTCATCTCCAACCCTAATCAAACACACCTGAAGCGACCAATTAAGGTCTTTAGGATCGCTTGAAAATTAAAGACAGGTGTTTTTGATTAGGGTTGGAGATTAACTGTGCAGGACAGTAGATTGGCAGGAGCAGGATTGGGCACCCCTGCCCTACACTTTTGCCATTAATTATATTTCTTCTATTATTTCTGTTTATTTTATGTTATATTCTGTTTAGAATTCTAATTATGTAATACAAATTACCATCAATTACATTTCTAAAAGAACATCAAAATGTGGAGAGGATCCTTTGGGTTATTTGAACTAATAAATCATGATTCACCATGTCATTAGTTCACTGCAAATTGTGTGGTTTCGGTGCCCGGAGCTGATGCTGTTCTAACCCTGAGTGCTCAGCTCAATTAGGGTATTAGGAAGCTCATTCTGCCACCAGAGCTGTCAGTGCTACCAGCCGACTGTGGAGGAAAGAGCGAATTGATCACAGTTCCTGTTGTGAACTTTGAACGAGCCTTCCCCGCTCAAACCAAATCTCACGTCCTCAGGGACATGAAGAGAAAAGGGAGCATATTCGAGCAATATTCGATGCTCTCCCTACTCATATTTTGGTATATTAGAGGATAACGAGGAAAAAAAGAGATGGCTTTTGATTTATTGCAACCACTCTGCTAACAATTATTCTAGTCCTGAGCTCCAACCAGCCCTTTGAGAAACAAGTCATATATCTTTACACCGGGCAGAGTGTGGCACATCATTACAGTGAGAGGGAGAGACTGAATCATCAAAATGAAGTTGTGAATCATGGCACGGTTAGAGGTTCAATCCAGAGGAGGAGAAAAACATTGATTCTGAAACCCCAAAGGACCAGGAAACTCAAAGACAGGGACTTTGAGTTTCGTGAGACGGAAGATTTACCTCCAGTTGTATAATTGACCCTGAAACAAATACACAACGGAAGTGTGCAACTAAAAGAAGTGATGTGGTTAGAGGTCTGGTGATATGGAATTCCAAAGCAAATAAATACATACAAATAAATGTTTTTTCTTTGTTTACTTTTTAGTATAAAATTATTTATAGTTATATAATTATATAATATAATATAATATAATATATATATATATATATATATATATATATAGTTATAGTTATATAATAAGTTATATATTAGTGTTTAAACCCTGATCCTAATTAAGACATACAAACTAAAACTTTTAGTTTTAAATGTCAGTCATTTTTTGGATTGAGAAATCAAAATTTCCTTTATCTTTTGACATACAAGAGGTCATTGTACTGTAAAAATATCCTTTCAGAACTCAAAACTTCCTTGTTTGTCCAAAACCAGCTTTTATTGAAACCACGATCAAATAAATGACCGGACTGTGTCACATTATTACGTTATAGTGCAACGAAAAGACCGCCTCTGCAGAAGAAGATCAACGCCTACTTCTACATCATTGCCTCTTTAGCCCCGACCACCGATTCACACGTCATGTAGTAGTAAATACAAGACAGACGCAAACACAGGATTACTCCAGCAACAAATCAAATGACACCCCCCATGGAAGAGAGGGGTGGGGTGAGCAGTTGCTCATTATCATTTAAAGAGACATGCATCGAAATGGGCCGCTGTGAACAGAGCTGTTTTTGAGGAGGTAAAAAGGGTGTTGTTTTACACAACCATTGAGGAAGTTTAAACAATAGTAAGACCCTAAAGAACCATACCAACTTGTGGAAAATGGGCATCTGATGACCCCTTTAAGAAAGCGTGGATGAACTGAAGTTCCAGTCAGATTGCGTCAGTAAAACACATTTGTTCGCTTCTTTTTACTGCAGATTCAAAGTTTTAAAGATGATGCAGTTCCGACTATATTGGATCCGACAGCAATGTCGCAACACACAAGTGTGAGTAAACATTGTTTTTACCATGTGTCACTATTGCTTTGTTTGTTACAGATTGTTTGATATTTGATGTGATATGCTGTTGTGATTGGCTGTTCTTTCCTTTGCTTTGGCATTTATGGGGTTAATGGGGGAGATTGCCAGATACGTAAGAAAGCACGTACTAGAGAACGTTGCTTTTATTATTGTCTTGATCTAAGCCATTCGCTGTAATCCTGAATGAATAGCCTGATGAATAGGCTATAAGAATGACAGGGTGACTAGCAATGGGACATTCATTCATAATTCCATTTACACAAAACACCAAGTCATTCTTTGTCAATTATAACTGTGGTAACTCCAAGTACTTCAACTTTATTTGTCACAACCAAGACTTAACCAAAACATACACAATATGCATAAATGTTTCACATTATTGACACGTTTTAACAATCTAACGAGATATTTTTCAACATAGGAAGTTTTTGAGATGTAATGGCAGGCCATTGAAAATTATTTTAAAATGTAAAATTGTTACCCAATCATAGCAGTGGGTATAAGTATTGAATGTGGCATGCCCATCAAAACAGTGCTTCAAAGAGAAGGTCAAAAACAGGATAGAAAATAGCTTATTAATTCTAAATTAGGATGTATTTTGATGTAAAAATCCTAAAAACATTATAAGTGGCCCTCAGAGAACATTATAAAAGAAAAGAAAAATGCATGACCTCTTTTAAGAAAGTGGGTTCTGGCCAGAAAAACCTGCTTCCTTCCTCACAAAAGATATTCAAAATTACATATCTTCAAAATCTACTCAGTCGGCTGTCTGAATGACTATTGGACAAAAAGCCCTGTATAATTAGGCTGATTTATGTCCAGCAGACACCATCAGATGTGCTTCTGTGGATAAATGGATGCTAAGTGCAGACTTCAAATAGGTTAAATGACAGATATTGAACTATAACATTTTATTAATTATAACCATAGTCCTCACAAAAAAATCAAATAAAAACTCCTAGAGACCATGCATAATAAAAATCGTACTCGGTTACTAACGTAACCTCTGTTCTCTCTAGAGAGGGAACGAGTACTGCGTAATATCTTAAGCTATGGGGAAAACCTCTTTTCCACGAGATATTGAAGCAAAAAATTATACTTAATTTTTTAATCAATGTAAAACGCTTTGCGGCAGCATGCAGACATAGGCGAGACAGAGCGGCTCTGCGTGCGTCACGTCCCGCCAGAAAAGGGCGTGGTCTCGCCCTATAAAAGCCGTTTGTCAAGCTGGTACAAACTGGTTTTCATCGCCGAAGCGAACCAGAGTGCATTGTAAGCACGGCAAGATACGCAGTACTCGTTCCCTCTCTAGAGAGAACAGAGGTTACGTTAGTAACCGAGTACGTTCTCTTACAAGAGTATCTCTCGTACTGCGTAATATCTTACGCTATGGGGAACACAGTGCAACACGCCGTGCTTACAGGGATCCAACACCAAAGTCCCAAGGGCAGAAACCCGGGGCGCATATAGTGCATAATCACCATAGACTCACATGAAGTGAAGGAAGAGGGGCTAGAAGCGTCATTCCTTATAAAGTAGCATCCAGAGGAGCTAATCATATGGAAATTATACCACGCAGTCAGGGTGAAAGCTTTCAGCCTAAACTGGGTGACCATACGTGTGTCAACACTCGTGGAGCTGCTGTATCGGTCAGGGAGCGATACGCAGGCCAAACTCAGCATCTGGGCCGGCACAGCGGGGCAGATAGCACTGAATTCTAGACCGCCAAAAGCTTAGCTTGTGAGGCGGGAACCTCCAGGTTATAATATTTTATAAATGTAGACAGCGAGGCCCAGCCCGCGGCCGTACAGATATCTTGTAGGGTTATCCCGCTAGACCATGCCCAAGAAGAGGCCACGCCTCTCCTGGAGTGCGCTCTGACACCCAAGGGGCATTGCAGGCCCTTAGAGGTGTAAGCCAGCGCTATGGCATCGACTATCCATCTGGATAGGCTCTGTTTTGATGCGGCAAGTCCCTTAGAACGTCCGCCAAACAAAACGAAAAGCTGCTCAGTCTGTCTAAAACCAGACGAGCGGGACACATATGCTCTAAGTGAACCTGACAGGGCAAAGGAGACTCGCGTCCCTCTCCTCATTGAAAACCGGAAGGGCGGACAGGGAAATCACCTGGGCCCTAAACGGTGTGTTGAGGGATTTCGGCACGTACCCGTGCCTAGGTTTGAGTATGACCTTTGAGTCATTAGGCCCAAACTCCATACACGACGCGCTCACAGAGAGCGCTTGCAAGTCCCCCACGCGTTTCACTGAAGCGAGAGCCATAAGAAACACTGTTTTGAAAGACAGGTGCTTCATGTCTGACAAATGGATTGGCTCGAACGGGGAACCCTTCATGGCTTCCAGAACCGTGGAAAAGTCCCACATCGGGACTGAAGGGGGCCTGGGAGGGTTCAGTCTCCGGGCTCCCCTGAGGAAACGCATGACTAAGTCGTTCTTCCCCAGTGACTGGCCAGACGCCGGTTTTGCAAATGTTGCTCAGGCCGCCACGTATACTTTGAGCGTGGATGGGGTTCTGCCCTTATCCAGTAGCTCCTGTAGGAAGGAAAGTACTTCCGTAACCCAGCTGTCTATGGGTGAAAAGCCCTGAGCTTGACACCAAGCAGAGAACACAGACCATTTCGAGGAGTAGAGCCGTCTTGTTTTTCGAGAAAAAGTTCGGACAATGAGCGTTTTCGTGGGACGCGAACAGGTCCAGCTGCGCTCTGCCGAACATTTCCCACAGCAGTTGGATCGTCTGCGGGTGCAGCGACCATTCCCCTGCAGGGACATTGTTTCTGGACAGTCTGTCTGGTCCCACATTCAGGTGACCAGGCACATGCGCTGCTCTCAGCGAGAGCAGGTTGTGCTGAGCCCAGACCAGAAGGCGTTCCGTCAACCCGTAATGGTTTCGGGACCTGACGCCGCCCTGGCGATTTATGTATGCCATCACTGACATGTTGTCCGACCGGACCAGGACGTGGCGACCTTTTATACGGGGACAAGGCACCGTAGCGCTTTGTCGACTGCTATCATTTCCAAGCAGTTTATATGAAGGAGCTTTTCCCGTTCTGACCACAGGCCAGCGAACGGTCTGCCCTTGAGCAGCGCTCCCCATCCCGAGGTGGAGGCGTCCGTAGACACCACCTGCACCCTCGAGGAGGTCCCCAGACTCACACCTGACTGATACCAGTCGGTTGCTCTCCAAGGTTCCAGAGCTGAGACGCACTTCAGATCGACCCTGAGGCGAAACAGACCAGCGGTCCATGGGTGGTATTCCATGGGTGGTACTCGCGCTTTCAACCACATCTGCAGCGGGCGCATGCGAAGCAGGCCTAGCTGGAGTACAGAGGCTGCTGAGGCCATCAGGCCCAGCATTTTCTGAAACCTTTTGAGCGGGACTAATGAACAGTGGCGGAAGGATTTCGCGGCGCGCTGAATGTCTCGTCCCCGCTCCGGTGACAGGCGTGCTGTCATGGATAGCGAGTCCAGCACTGTTCCCAGAAAATACATTTTCTGACTGGGAGACAGTGAGCTTTTCGCCCAGTTGACTGTGAGGCCCAGATTCTCGAGGTGCTCGAGTAATGTGGCCCTATATTCTATGAGCTCTGAGTGTGATCGAGCTGGAATCAGCCAATCGTCCAAGTAGTTCAAAATTCGCATGCCCCAAAGTCTCAGGGGTGCGAGAGCCGCGTCCATGCACTTGTGCACTTGTGAATGTACGGGGTGCTAGGGACAGGCCGAACGGCAGGACTGTATTGATATGCCTGGCCCTCGAAGGCGAATCTCAAGAATCGCCTGTGATGGGACGCTATTTGTATCTGGAAATAGGCGTCTTTCAGATCTATTGACATAAACCAGTCCCCTTGGCAAACTTGCGCGAGGATTTTCCTGTTTGTAAGCATTTTGAACTGGCGCTTCACAAGCGCTCTGTTCAGCTGTCGCAGATCTAAAATGGGTCTGAGCCCTCCATCTTTTTTCAGTACCAGAAAATATCTGCTGTATAGGCCCCCTTCGCTCTGAACCTGAGATAAAGGTTCTATAGCCCCTTTGCTCAGCAGTTTCGCAATCTCGGCTCGAAGTAGATGAGATACTTCGTTTTTCACCGTCGTTTCGACCCGTGCTGTATAACGGCGGGGACGTCAAGCGAACTGTAGCGAATAGCCTCTCTTTATAGTGTTCAGCACCCATTCTGATACCCCGGCGAGCTTTGACCACGCATCTGCGTGAATAGCTAGAGGTAGAATATAATCTGGGCTCTGGCCGCGGCATGACAGCGGCTCGAGAGCCTCGGTGTGCTGAGAGCTCAGCGCTGTGCTTACAGCGTGCGAGGCGGGGGGCGCGCTGATCACAGCGGGCAGCCTGGCCGCGCTCAGCTTCTCTATGACTGGTAGTGTAGAGAAAGTGAGCGGGGCGAACCCCGTGGGATTTGGTGTGTTCGTGAGAGAATGTGGGCGCGGGATGACGGGCACATCTACTGCACTGAGAACACTGTCGGCTCGAGCCGACTGAATGTGTGTTAGTTTCGTTTTTACAGAAACCAAGGGACATGCATCGTGTAGTGTTAAGCGGGCACTGAGATATGGGCGCGTTCACTACATTTTTTGCACAATAGATTTTATTTGTGCTAGCTAGTGATGCACCGATGTGAAAATTGTGGCCGATGCCGATAACCGATATTAATATTGCTGTTATGGCCGATACCGATATTTACCGATGTCAATATCTCTGTATAGAAAACACATTTTTATGATAATCAAATAAAGAGCTATTTTCCAAAACACTTTTTTTTTTTTTTTACTTTTGTAATTTATTTTCAGAAATGACTGATATTGGGCACCTATACCTGTGTGCAAAATATGTCATCAGATTTTCAAAAGAAACAAAAATATTTATATAAAAATACATTTTTATAAGGGATATATCAAGTGTGTCCTGAATTCACACTATGAATAAGCCAACCCTGAGTATTCTCAATAAACATCTAACTCACTTGAGACCAAGTCACTGTACTCTGTGAACATTGTACAACAGCTCAAAACTTTAAAGTACAGTACTGTCCTACTAAGGCAAAAGACCTCAACTTCTATTTTATAGCACAATGTTATGATAACACTTAAAATGTAAGCAATATTAACCCTATTAGACTCACTATGATAAAAATGGCTTCACGTATAAACAAGAAGTTGAAGTAGTGAGAATAGTTGGAATGTCCTGTATGAACAAAATGACAGAGTATTATGTTTCCACTGTTCGATCGCGCCCACGCCTCTCTCTCGCTCTCTCGCTCTCTCTCTCTCACCCGCGCGCAGCCCGCACCATGTGCTAGCCCTGCACCATGGCGGGCTGTGTCTGGGTTTGGGAATGGGCACTGGGGCGTGGGCATTCTTACACCATTCATAACACCATCGGCCGTGGCGCAGGCTGTGGCTTTGAGTTTCGGGCAGACGGTTGTTTCTGGCGGCCCGTAGCGGAGCTCGAGCGCTTCGGAAGGATGTGCTTCATAGCCTGTCGTTTGTTGTGCCTCGATGAATCTGTCCGCGAAATCCTTGACGTCAGATCCGAAGAGGCCCGCTGATGAAATGGGTGCATCGAGAAACACAGAGCGCTCAGCATCCGTCATCTCAGACAGCGTCAACCATAAATGTCTCTCAGCCCCGGTGAGAGAGGCCACATTCTGCCCAACGGCCTGTGCGGCGGCTTTCGCAGCGCGTAGAGCGAGGTCTGTAGCGCTTCTTAAGTCCGCCACGCAGATCGCTCCTGGTCCTTTCTCGTCTAGTTTTTGGAGAAGGTCGGCCTGTTAGATCTGCAGGACAGCCATCGTGTGCAGCGCTGAAACTGCTTGCCCAGCGGCGGTGTAAGCGCGTCCGTGCATGGCTGACGTCACTCAGCAGGCTTTAGATGGTAGCGCCGTCTGAGTGTGCCGTCCAGCGGAGGGCGGGCAAAGATGGGACGCTACAGGTGCCTCCACAGGAGGAATGCAAAGGTATCCTCTATCTTTCGCACCGTCCACAGTGGAGAATACAGCAGAGACAGAGGTAGGCAGCCTGGCGGAGAAGGGGGCGTTCCACGACTTTGTGACTTCCTCGTGAAGTTCAGGGAGGAAGGGCGCAGATCTAGATCGTGACGGAGCTTCGTCTTTCCCCAGAAAGCGACCGTCAAGCCTGTTGCGCGGTGGTGTCGTGGGCGCCTCCCAGTCAAGGCCAATGGATTCCACGGCGTGAGAGAGCAGACGCATCAGCTCAGCTTCAATGCCGGCTCGTCTCCCAGAGGGCTGGTGGGTAGCGGAGGGGAGGTCCGAAGAGCTCGCCCAATCCTCACTATCCGATGCCAGGAGAGAACATGCCTCGGTAGGTTCGTCGATCTCAAGGGCGGACGCGGCGGCAGACAGCAGTCGTTGTCCATCCGTGAGCGACCCGAGCGACGCCGCCGGTGAAGTGCCCCCATTGGTCATGACGTCACGCTGAGCCGCTCTCGATAGGCTGCTGCTTTTGCCACAGAGCAGCCAATAGGCGCGCGAGCTGTCTCGCCTATGTCTGCATGCTGCCGTAAAGCATTTTACATTGATTAAAAATTAAGGATAATTTTTTGCTTCAATATCTCATGGAAAAGAGGTTTTCCCCATAGCGTAAGATATTACGCAGTACGAGAGATACTCTCGTAAGAGAATTGCTCACACATTTGAAATCTGACAGTAATTTTCTTGAAATGTACTGTTACAAGAAAACAAAAACACTGCTTTGATGGCTGTAGAGGTGGTAGTTTAAATATGAATTTAGTCACGCAACTTCTTGGAGAGGATTAACTGACTGTCAGCATGCTAAAAGCCTTTATGAGAAGTTATGCATCTAAATTCAACCCCCGTAGAGATCCATCACAAAAAAAAAACACATCTCAATTTCCTATTTTTGCATATTCATTTAAAATGAAAGTGTGTCATGAGGCATGTCACCGCTAATCAAACTGTACACATCTTCTGCCCCCCACCATAGCCATACATCACCTTATATTGTGCAACAGAGCACCAATATATCCACACACAGAAAGTTCTGATTTACACGCATGCTTTCTCATTTCCATCATATAATCGACAGGGGACGAATATAAATCTGTTTGAAGAAAGTGGATAACAGGATGCCAGGCAAAACTTCTGCATGGTTAGTCAGAATTTTTTATCTGATTTCAGTGAGAGGAAAATTTATGCATGGGCCGAAAGGACCACATCAGAACTGATTTAAATCAGTGCCAGGGGTGGGTAGAAGGCACTGACTTAATTAGGCTCTGTGGTTTATCAAGCTCAAGGGTTTCTCCTCGTCACATACTTTCTGAAGCAGACTAAACAGGAAAAAATGGGCCATTGCAATTGTTGTCGTCTGGATAACAGATTAAATACGATTAAGTGGAGGTGGCTTTATCATGCTACTTGTGGTTTACACAACCATGATCTTGCATTGTCTACAGCAAAAACAAAACAAAAAAACATTAAAATGACACTACCTGGTCTTCCACTTCTATCTCTACAACCCCAAAACAGCAGTTTGCAGAGAGAGTTTTTGTAAGCATGAGATATATTTATTCTATCCAAATTCTACTTCTGAGCTGGAAAATTATAATGTTCACATTCACACTGTATCATCTACTAGCTCTCTATTTTTTACACTCACATGTCTAAATGGGGACTTTTCATTGTGTAATAAATTGTCTAATGATTGTTTATTAATTCATTTAATTTATTATTAATCAACTTCAAATTTAAAGATGTTTTCTTTTGGGGATAGGCTTCAGTTAAGACCCTGATATACTCACAGTAAGTTATTTTCGTTCTTCGCTTGGGGTAAAAAGAAGTTACATAGCAGCAATATACTGTTAGCAAACATCCCGAAGCTACCCACACTGCTAAGAGCGGAGTTTAGATTAATATATAAATATGTGTTGCACGCTTTCATCTCAATAACAAAATAAACACACAACAAAATCAGAGAACAGCAATCATTTTTTAAAATAAAGCATAATAATCTGATCATAGCATTGTGATATGTTTGCACGAGCTCTATTTCGGCACTATAGTAAAGGCACATCATGTGACATTTATTTATTTATACAATAGATTGCTTAAAAGCAAGCAGCTTTACATTAATAAACATGAAAAACAGTGCCAGTGTCTCATTTAATCAGAATTACAACTTCATTTTCTACTATAAAGCGGCTCTCCAGTGTGTTCATGTTTTCACTCGAGGATGTCCGACCTCAACAGAAGAAATGAACCAGAGAAGATTTCCACATCAAGGGAGGAAGAGATTCAGCGCACACCAACCTACTGCGTAATCGCCACAAACCAATGGTAGTACAAGGTGTTAACTAGCAAGAGGGAACTTTTCCAGAAAGTTCGTTTTCGCAAGCTGTTTGGCCTAATTTTGTTCGAAATAACGTCACATCAGGTCATTCTTCAATTTCGCTTGAAGTATATCAGGGCTTTTATAATTAGTTCTGAAATCTGAAAAGTGCTGTTCATTCCCAGTGTTGTAAGGTTACATTAGATACTTTGATCTCCTGAGATACAGACAATACGGACACATGCATCTTTCGCCACACCCGAGTGAAGATGTGGAAAAGCTTCTTTCCCTCTCGCCTTCCTTCAACATTGGTTCCTTCTCCCCCACTTTCTTTACTTTACCCATTCGTCCCTTTACTCAGTTCACTCAGAATGATTATATTAAAAATATAGAGTTCTATGTCAATTAAATTGAATTAACAGTCATGTTCGGTATCATTTGAAATGTCCCAGTGTCACTGGTCTCATGTCCAGAGAAATAGACCAAAAGGTAATACAAGTTAAAGAGTTTCGAGATGTTTTGCTTACTGTGAAGGGTGTGCCATTTCCCAGGGTCTTCCATCAAAATTACCTTCTGTCCCCAAAAAGGCGTAAACTACCCAGTTCAGAGAATGTGAAGGAAGTGTTGTGATGGTCTGCTCAATATTCAGCTCTATGCCAAAGCGTTTTGCTCAATCACTCACGGCCCGAGCGAACGCTCCACTCATGCACCTCTCACGCTCACTCAATTTGCTCAAATCCCGCTCATTAAATTTCTCTGTACTATACGTCTTTCTGTTTGTAATGCTTGCATAAATTTCTCAATTACAGTCACAGCTCTCATCAGTGTGGCTGCGGGATGTCTGTTAACAGTAGCGCTGCGAAGTTATTTCAAACTTCTTTTTATCCATAAGCGAAAAACGATAAAGAACTTCGCTGTTAGTATATCACAAAATGAATCTTTGCAAACTCAGTTCCTTCACACTTCCTTTCAATTTCTCCTCCTTCTTCGTTCTTAATTTTGATGTTTACTGTGCATTTAGGCTAACTTTCACAACTTCATTTAAACAATTTTTTAACTGCATAACTTTAGACCTATTACTTATTTCACATATTCCCGAACCAGCACATCAAAGAGCTTTCTGGTTTGAGAGCTTTCTGGTTCGGCCCTGAGCGGACTGAGGGAGCGGAGTTGAATCTTCAGAAAGGAAATATTACTCCAGTCCACTCACATGCTCTGACCCAGGTCTGGGATCTTGATTAATGCAAATTTCAATTGTTAGTTCATGCCTCCATTTGGAGGATGTTTGGTCCTGGTCTGGGTATTTAAATGTTGCAAAAGGCTCAGGGCGATTCTGTAGCCAGATTATCCAGTAATGCAGTGTCTTTTATACACTCAGCATTATGTATCTTTCAGATGTCAGTCAGATATGCACCTTTACTCTTTATTTCTGAGCATTTGATGTTTTGTATTGTATTGTATTATTTTGTATTGCCAGACAAAAATACTATTGAGGTACTAGCAAAGATGGGGCGGCATTACTTAGTTATAGTTATAGCCATAACCTCTGATTATGGAACTATTAATTAATGGCAAGCATGGGTAGCCTAGACCCCCTTTGGTGAAAAATCTAGTTTTTAATGTTGTTTATATGTCTATGTGGTGTTTTAAATATGCTTTAAGACAAACCATGTGCAAATTCATAAATAAACATCATTTCTGTGTATTTTTTTTCTTAAAACTGCAGTGAAAAAAGAGGAGGGCGGTCTTTAGCATATCATGCTGTGAAGTTAGATAGTTAAATAGAATAATCAAATGTCTACATAAATGATTATATAAATGACAAATAATCAATTGGCATTCCAGGCTGAATTAGGCTAATGCAAGTTTAAATGGAATTTAATTACTTTCTGCACTGAAAAGACAGAACATGTACCATCACTGGGCAAATTGGATGGACCTTACATGACTAAAATTGTTAAAAATGATTTTTGTTAACTGAAATAAAATATTAATATTAGATCAAATAGAAATAGAGAAAACTAAGAAAAAATATAAATGCTTTTTACGCTCCTGAGGGATGCTAAGTTTAAGTAACTAATTTACTAAAATAACTAAAATTCAAATTTAAAAGTTAAATTAAAGCGAATATAAAGTTAAATGTTTTTAAAAAAAAGAAATAAAAAAGCACATAAAAGTACTAAAACTAAACTAAAATGAAAGCTGAAAATACAAAAATAAAAGCTAATTCAAAATATGAATAAATATATTAGTATATATATTCTATTTATTTACCATTTCTTTTTTTACCAATAAGGACGTCCCTAAAAGAACCCTAAGGAAGGTTTGTTCTTTGGGGGACAAAGGGGGGACAAACTCAAACTCAACCCACCAACATGATCCGGCATGGGGGATATCAGAGACAAAAAAAAAAAGCACCCTGCATGTGGGCATTGCTAAGAATATCAAATAAAAAAGCACAAGACACATGTGGGACTCATAAAATCTCTTGCTTCTCAAGGTCATACGAGAACATAATAAACTCTTCACACTGTGGCATCTCAGGGCTGCCAGGAGCCTCTTTCGCCAGTGGTACATCTGTCAATGAACCAATTACTATTCAATGGCCAATGGCAGAGAAATATTTAACTTCTCATCCTGTCCCATATATATCGTGTTATTTAAGGAATTGTCACAAAACTCATTGGAGGAGCCTCTTTGTCCCTGATCTGAGGAACAAGTCTAATGATAATCCCTCATAATGGCCGTTTCTCATCCTTCTGCAAGAGAAGGAACCATGTAAGCTCAGAAAAGTGCTGTGTCTTCACCATTCCCAATGCTTCCAAGTGCATTAAAAAACACTCTTTTGCAGGATTCTGTGAAATCTTCAGAAAGGACAGTTTGGCACAAATGGCAAAGTCTAGAACTGCCAATCCAAGCATGCCGAGATTGCAAGTAGCTTGAGTGACATTTGCCAGCTGGCTCTCAATATCCTTCAGCTAAACTAGCACTGACAAGGCTGAACTTGTTTGAAGAGGTAAAATGAGTCACCAATCAATTCACATGGGAAAAGCTGCTTGAAATTACAGGGCCAATTCAATCAAGGAAATCTTCAAAAAAATCCTTGATTGTACCCACCTTTCATTTTTTCCATACACAGACCAAGGTTGGTTCGCTCTCTCTGTCCTTGTGATATATGGTAGAGTATTCCAGCACACACCATTGACCTGTTGAGTCTCATTTGGCCTGCCTCTGTTCCACGAGCCATTGAGATTCCGAGTCCAGCGCCTCTCCTCGAGCTGCATGACCAATGTGGCCGGTTATTGAGAAAAAGGTCGACAGCAAAGGTCAGGCAAGACTAAAAAGCTGAAGATGAAACCGGCACTTTGGTGCATCTTTTATGAGGCGTTGGATGTGTTGTAAATCACATGACTTGTAGGTTGTAGATTATTTTTTATATTTCAAGCCAAACTGTAATCCCTGTCCTGTATCCAAGATCAAGGACAAGTGTAAAGCCCAACAACATAATTTGCATGCAACCACTGTCCTGTATGTTGTATGAAGAAGAATACAACAATACAAAGAGAACTGTTTTTGTCCACATAATGAAAGTTAATAAGGTACAAATTTACAACATTGGTTCCCACTGACTTCAACTGTATGAAAAAAGGCATTTTTTGAGAAAACTTCCATAAAGTAATCTGATTTAGTAAAGCACCTAACCAGTCACTTTATAATTAAAACCTCCTAACACCTTCAAGGAAGCTGTACAAGACAACGATTTCCCATTTAGCCGGACTTCTCATGTTCTTTGTACAACATGCTTTGCAACAGTATCTTGGTGATGACATGCCAAATCTGAAATATCTCAATATTTTATAATTCTTTTATAATGCGATCATCCATCATTTATCAGGGAAAGTCATTAGCTGCAGTTGGAACCTCAACAAGCCCTCTTCAGATAAAACTTTCTGGTAGGCTTACAGAAGTACTGATGTCATTTAATTTAGTATAATTAATTATATTCTAATTATATATTATATATTATAAAATGAACTACTCAACAGGATTGAATGGGTTTTAACTTGACACAAAGCCAAAATCAAAACAAAACAAAAAAAACTGTTAAATATTCAGAATTTTGGTGCAAGATGTTACAGAACAAATGTTTATCTAACATTCATGATAGGTCTATGTTCAATGATATGGAAATAAAAAAAAAAACAATATATTGACCTCTAAACACAGCACAACAATGATAATTTGATTGTATCAAATCATTAGAATGATTTCTGAAGGATTGACTGAAGACTGGAGTAATAATGCTGAAAATTCAGCTTTACCATCACAGAAATCTTTATTCCAAATTGTAATAATATTTCACAATATTAATGTTTTTTCTGTATTCTGTATATTTTTTGATTAAATAAATGCAGCCTTGATGAGCATAAGAGACTTCTTTCAAAAACAAAATATTAGCCTAATGTTTCCAAATATTTAACCAGTACTAGGTACCAGTAGGCGAATGACAGTCCTACTAAATGCACAAAAAGAAATGGCAGAAAAAGAGAAACTTCAATGACAACAACAGCAACATTCATTTGGATCGTTGATTAGAACCAGTCAATCCTCTCACCCTAGGAGCACAAGTATGTGCGGTCTTTGAAGAGCATTGATTTAACAGTAGGAGGGCCTGAACAATTGTCCATCCTGTCATCCTGCTGTGCAAATCAAGAGAGGCATCTCCACTATTTCATGTCTATTTCTTCTCCTCTCCATGCGTCTGAAAGGACCTAGAGAGATCTATTCATGAAATCTCCACTTTTACCCTCAATCAACCATTTGAACCTTTGACCATTAAAAAACTGCGCTTTTAATTTCATCGATTGAGAAAAAGGAGAAGGAAATATCAACAAAGAAAAGGAAAATTGCTAAAAACCCCAGATGTACAAGCACATCTGAACCCTGGCCAAGGTCTAAACACAAGCATATTACAGCATTCTATGCATTCTAATGTATTCGCTTCCTCTTTCTCTTGCTGTCTGTCCTTTGTTCCCTCACCTGACCCTGAATGTCAGTGGCCTTTCTGCTTAAAACTCAACAAAAGCTATACCAGAAAATGAATGCATTAAACGTGAAACCTTTTGGCGGAAAGCAGAAACGGCCGACGCAATAAAAGAGAAAAATGTTACTTGCAGCAAGGACAATATGCTCAGAATTTCAGCTGTGAAGGCCCCTGTCAAAGTCCCTTAGAGTTAGACAAACTCAAGGTAATGCTTATTGCAAGACAACAACACAGCCTGACAAGTTGAAGATGGATCTGGAACCAAATAAGAAACACGTATTGATTAAAATGCAGAGATTAAATTACCTCATAATAAACAGCATGTTGTGGCAGATAACTGATAAATTGACTTTTTCTTTCTCTTTGCAACCCTTTCAACTCTAGAATATGGACATTGCAATATGATTTGAACAATGCATAACTACTGCTTTTTAATTTACTGACATCTTGGTGGTATGTTTCATAATTTGCCTCAGACCGTTCCAGTAGAGCAAAGAGCTACAGTAACAACACCAAGTTCATAGACTGATAAAATATATTTGAACTTGTATGCAATGTAAGTCACTTTGGATAACTAAAGCATACATGTAAATGTAATTTTTGAAATATGTTAATAATCAAATCTGAAATCTGTAAAAACATCATAGGGAATTAAATGTCATGCACAATAGAGTTGCACGATATATATCAAAAAATCTATTGTGATATGGCTTACTGCCATTGTCAAATTACGCAGGCTGTAATTTAAAGTGCCCCATTATGCTATTTTAAAGGTTCCTAATTTTGTTCAGGAGGTCTCCTACAAAGGGTTTAAATGCATCAAAGGTAAAAAAATAAAATAAAAAAAAAGTTAAAATTTCTCATAATATACATTACACATCACCACATTTTTCAATGATTCTCAAATGAATCGTCCAATGATCCAGTCTGTCTAAACCCCTCCTTTCTGCGCACGCACACACAAAGTCTTTAGAGTAAAAAGTTCTTTTTCGGCTCTTTTTTCTATGCCGATGCACTCCCTAACAAAATCACTCCAATCATTTTAGAATTAATAATTTTTAAATGGAGTTATTCAATTCATGTGGTGAAACTTCTTGTATTTTTTCCATATCGCAGAAAAACACAATATTGCATTGTTCGTTTTTTTTTTCCGCAAAATGTCGCAAAATGCAATTATTTATGTAAAAACAGTAACACTACTATAATATTGACAGGCCACTTCAAATCAAACACTTCAAATACAAAACTTGTACAAAGGGTGATAGGTCTAGAGCCATGTACAGTATGAGAAGCAAACCAACAAAAGAACAGGAGATTACAGATCTGCCATTTAAAATCAAACTGCTGTCATATGCCGTTACACAAAAGTAAACATGCTTCAACCCTACCTTTTCGTGACTCTCCACATCATCTCCTTTTACAGTGACGAGGGGCACTGGAATAAAATCATACAGAAAACATCAGTCCACAACAACGAGGGCTCCATCATCAATCCATTTAACATGTTGGCAAAACTGCAACACATAGGCAATGGTCTAAAAGCCCATGACTTTCTAATGTAAATGTTAAGTGCTGCTCCTTTAAGATCTAGAAGAGGGAGTTAAAAGCCAGCTGATTAGAAGAGAATCTTTTACCCTTTAATCCAGCCAGGGACTTCTGCACCACATGTATTTTGCAAAGTTTTTCATTAGAGCAAGAGAAGCTTCTCTCAAATTACATTTCCATTGATCCCGAGAAGAGAGTCGCTTTGAGAGGAGCAAAATCAAAATCGATATTGAGCGTCAAAACGGCAGATGCAGAGATGACTTTCCATGCCAGTGAAATCATTGCGAGTGAGTTTCGGCTTCTGAGAATACCAAAGGTTTCTGGCCATTAAGCTGTCTTTTGAACAGTTCATAATTGCTCCTTTTACTTATCCTCTTCTCAGGTGACATTATCAGAGCAGAGCCATGAAAGTGTGCATTAAAACTCCAGATTAACTCATATGAAGGTTAAAAGGCATTTGCTAAAAGGCAAGTCCATTTGCAACCTGTGAAATCTTCTTTATATAGCTCTTTAATGAGGCTGATGTTTACACCTCTGGGCCAATAGTTGGTTTGAATTTTATTTTGCTTATTTATCTCTGGCCCTGTATGCTTGTAACTCAATTATTTATGGAGTCCAGTTCTCTGTAGATGCCCAAAAAACTGTTGAGAAGCCTGCAGAAAAAAATTTTAAGCACTATACATTCTGAGTATTTCATAAACATACAAATGGTGGCAAGATCCAAAAGTTATAGGCGAAAATAAGTTTTGTTTCTTGGCCTAGTGTTATGCTGAATAAATTAAATATGCATAAATGAATGGCTCCATAGAAATATCTGCTGGCTGCTTAAGTGAAAACATCTTTAAATTCATTAATGTAGACATCGATGAAAACTAACACCTGACATTTGTTAAAAATATGATGACTGGTAAACATAGCCGTAGATAAAAGTGGAAAGACATCTAGACATGGCAACAGTAAAATTCGAAGTGATGAGGAAATGAGGAAACAGAGCGAAATCATAAATGAAGGGAACCAAAAGGTCATGTGAGCTCATTAGACATAAACAGAACGAGTGGCTCTAAAGATCTAATTAATACTTTTGCTGAAAAAATTATATAAATAATTGTATATATCTGCTTATTTGACTTTTTATTTTTATTAATGTCACTGTTTGCGCAAACAGCTTTGCAGAGTTCAGGGAACAATCCAGCATGCTCACTTAAACTTTCCATGGATCATTGGAAAATAACAAATGTATGTTTGTTTGTTTGAATGCTTAATATGAACAGCTTTTTAGTTCTTCTTTTTATAACAAAATATTTAGTTAAATGCTACTCTCTCCATCTAATAATATTAGCGATGCTATGTATGTTTCAATTGCTATCTTTATTTTCCTTTCTTGTCATATACATTTGGCTACCGTTCAAAAAAAAATTCTCAAAGTAATAATTACTTCTATTCAACAAGGACACATTCAATTGATCAAAAGTAACAGTAAAGTCTAGGGACGTCACGATGAGGAAATGTTCACACCGGTAAATAAACTTGCGAATTGGCAACTCCACGTATAGGCCTATAACTTGCAGGCATCAGGAGCCGCTCAATATGTGGGGTATTGAAAACATTTTTGAATGCGGGCTTGCTTTTCACTGTAGCTTCACTGCGAATTCGCGATCATACCCTGGGTATAAGGAACAGCGGTACTGGCCGCACATTTTACAAGATATTTGTCAATGACCAAATCCTCCGCCTTCGTCTTATCAGTCATCTCTCTTTACTCTCTGAAATCTAACTCTTGCTGCACTGTGCTGCGACTTTCCAGCTTGTGCTTTATGGAACAGAGCAGATGATTTCAGTTTATAATTGTAGTGTCCGTTGTCTAACTGAACTAAATGTTTTTTATTTCTAATGGTGGGCAAGTAATGTAATCGCTGTACGGTCGAACACTGTGTAAGACCAGTACACTGACTACCGCAACAAGCCTAGTAAACTGATATTGTTACAAAAAATTATACATTTCAAATAAATGCTGTTCTATTAAACTTTCTATTCATCAAAAAAATCCTGAAACAAATTGTGTACATAAAAATATTAAGCAGCATAACTATTTCAACACTGACAATTTCTTGAGCACCAAATCAACACATCAAAATTATTTATGAAGAACTGTATCATGTAATACTGAAGACTGAAGTAGTAATGGCTGATGAAAATTCAGCTTTGCCATCACAGGAAAAAAATATTAAAATAAGTCTTCTACTTTAATACATTTTAAAATGTATTAAATTAGAAGACATATTTTAAATCAAAATAATATTTTACAATATTTATTATTATTTTATTTTGATACATTTTGTTTATTGATCATTTGTTTATAGACAGAATCACATACAATTGCCCAAAGGTTTCTTCACAATGAACAGCACAAAAATTGACCCTCTGAACCCCCCAACCCCCCAGCGGCCCCTCAGGTCCAGGCCACTGATCCTTGTAATAAAATTGCAATAAAATGTTACCGTACTTTTGATCAAATAAATGCAGCCTTGATTTCTTTTAAAATCTTGAAATCTTGAAATTTTGAAACCTCAAACCCTTGAACAGTAGTGCATAATAATATACACATCTTAGTATTATATCACATACCATACAAACATGTTTTGCCATTGCACAGCCTCACCCACTAATAAAAACATTTATAAATGCATTGTGTCAATTTGGTAGAGCCCACAGGCATGTGGCCAAATGCCCATATAGTATGTTTAATCTGGCCCTATGATCTCTAGATATCCACATCGGCCGCTGACAAATATTTGGTCAACATTCTGACCACTAAAGATTGCGTGTTTACCACCACGGTCACACAATTTAATTCATGTTAAACAACTCCCAAAACACATTTCCAAATGTTTAAGCTTATTTTCCAACACACTTTAAGACATCACTTCCCCCCTTTTTTTACAAAATGTAAGCCATTAATAATAAATAACCCATGAGTGGATGGATTTGCTCTGCCCTGAACATTATATTTTCCCACTGTGGCTGAATTATAAAGAACCAAGGCATTTTCAGCATTTCAGTGGGCAGGATGAGCCAAGGCCAGAGCTGAGCATAAATAAATATATATATATATAAATGCTGTTGCTGCAGTCAGATAATTCCCCCAACAGTTTCACACAAGCATTGGGTTGTTTACGGTTGAAAAATGCACATTGGTACTGCCTATCATCATAATAGCTTCCCTAATATGCTCTACTTTCATAGCGGCAAAAGTTAGATCATAATTTCACCTCAAATCTAATATTCCCTATTAGTGCTCTGACAGGATCACAAAAGAAAAGCAATAGGGGAGACTCATAATACTACATCTCCCTGAGCATGCCATAAAAGCGATTGTAAAATGCAAGATATATGTGTTTAATATTAAGAGCCGAGTGCATTCACTAGCACCGTTTCACTCAGACAACATATTCAAGAAAAAGTTGGATCCATCTTGAATTCTAAATAAATAATTCCACATAAATAAGAGCAACTGTAGACTGAGAAAATAGGTTTCAACAAAGAAAAGAGTGGTTCTCATAGCAGCAAGACTGTCAGGGTGGATTAAATATGCAACATTTGGCTTGAAAACCTTGGCTTCTTGCAGGAACGCATCCAAGTTCACTCCTCGTTTTTTGACATCTGTCGCAAAATTTAAATCTTTTCATGCCGATCCCCTGAGGATGTTATAGGGCAGGAGAGACACACACGAGGGCCATTTACCAGCTCTGTAAGTTCTGCTTGCCATGGCCGCTGAGACGACTACACTATAAAGTGCCCTTCTTTATTGCTAGTGTTGCTTTTAACAACTGCTGGCTATATTCTAGATAAAATACTGGAAGGAAATCATTTGCCTGAACTGATGACATCTGTGTACAATTTTTTCAGATGTCTAGACAAATGCAAAGAACAGATGCTACTTCAGATGAAGAAAAACAACCTACAAAAATGAGTGAAATTAGAAGCTTTGGATGAAAGCTGTACTTGTCAATCTTGTTAATCAATCAAAACTTGTTAATCAAAGGTATTTCAAAGTCTGCTAGGAAAGACTGATGCACAGTTCCAATGAACAAATATGAATATGTCCCTGCTACACAGCATGCACAAATGTGTATGTCTAATCAGCAGCATGCCTGAATACTCAGTATTCATCATACACAATAGAAAACAATAACTGATAGACCAATGTTACTATAAAAAGCACTAGGCCTATTAAAAATTGAGGTTGATAGCCTACAGCTAGATGAATTAATAGCAAATAATAAATAAATAAATAATACATGGATTTACATATTTTCTTACTATTCTGTATATATATATATATATATATATATATATATATATATATATATATATATATATATATATATATATATATATATACAGGTCCTTCTCAAAAAATTAGCATATTGTGATAAAGTTCATTATTTTCCATAATGTAATGATAAAAATTAAACTTTCATATATTTTAGATTCATTGCACACCAACTGAAATATTTCAGGTCTTTTATTGTTTTAATACTGATGATTTTGGCATACAGCTCATGAAAACCCAAAATTCCTGTCTCAAAAAATTAGCATGTCATGAAAAGGTTCTCTAAACGAGCTATTAACCTAATCATCTGAATCAACTAATTAACTCTAAACACCTGCAAAAGATTCCTGAGGCTTTTAAAAACTCCCAGCCTGTTTCATTACTCAAAACCGCAATCATGGGTAAGACTGCTGACCTGACTGCTGTCCAGAAGGCCATCACTGACACCCTCAAGCAAGAGGGTAAGACACAGAAAGAAATTTCTGAACAAAAAGGCTGTTCCCAGAGTGCTGTATCAAGGCACCTCAGTGGGAAGTCTGTGGGAAGGAAAAAGTGTGGCAAAAAACACTGCACAACGAGAAGAGGTGACCGGACCCTGAGGAAGATTGTGGAGAAGGACCGATTCCAGACCTTGGGGGACCTGCGGAAGCAGTGGACTGAGTCTGGAGTAGAAACATCCAGAGCCACCGTGCACAGGCGTGTGCAGGAAATGGACTACAGGTGCCGCATTCCCCAGGTCAAGCCACTTTTGAACCAGAAACAGCGGCAGAAGCGCCTGACCTGGGCTACAGAGAAGCAGCACTGGACTGTAAGTTGCTCATTGGTCCAAAGTACTTTTTTTCGGATGAAAGCAAATTTTCCATGTCATTCGGAAATCAAGTTGCCAGAGTCTGGAGGAAGACTGGGGAGAAGGAAATGCCAAAATGCCTGAAGTCCAGTGTCAAGTACCCACAGTCAGTTGCCATGGTCTGGGGTGCCATGTCAGCTGCTGGTGTTGGTCCACTGTGTTTTATCAAGGGCAGGGTCAATGCAGCTAGCTATCAGGAGATTTTGGAGCACTTCATGCTTCCATCTGCTGTAAAGCTTTATGGAGATGACGATTTCTTTTTTCAGCAGGACCTGGCACCTGCCGGCCGCTATCGAAGCATCCTGGGCCTCCATAACACCTCAGCAGTGCCACAGGCTGATTGCCTCCATGCCACGCCGCATTGAAGCAGTCATTTCTGCAAAAGGATTCCCGATATTGAGGATAAAGGATATTGAGTGCATAACTGAACATAATTATTTGAAGGTTGACTTTTTTTGTATTAAAAACACTTCTTTTATTGGTTGGATGAAATATGCTCATTTTTTGAGATAGGAATTTTGGGTTTTCATGAGCTGTATGCCAAAATCATCAGTATTAAAACAATAAAAGACCTGAAATATTTCAGTTGGTGTGCAATGAATCTAAAATATATGAAAGTTTAATTTTTATCATTACATTATGGAAAATAATGAACTATCACAATAAGCTAATTTTTTTAGAAGGACCTGTATCTAAGTTTTTTCCAACTCATTTTCATTTTCCTTTGGAAGTGTGGAGAACCTTGTCTTCAGTAAACTGATTGAACTTCAACTTTGACTTCTGGTCTTCATTGAGCATATCAGTCTCTCTATGGGGTCTAGCTGTAATTCCCTTACAGTTAAATGGATTAAGAATAAATCAAAATAAAACACAAAAAATTGTGTATATATATCCCCATTAAACGGTTTATTTTAGTTTTAATGTATGTTACACTTTAATGTATTGGCAATGTGTGAACAGCTTGTAAAGAAAACAAGACCTTTCCCAACTTTGTAGGTTGTAAACTTATTTTATGTGAAGGATTCGGGGGGTTAGAAAAGTTTGATAAAAAACAGAATCTAAAAGGATATGACGAGATATTTAATACTTCTTGAGTTACAAGAATCCAAACTTGCGGCAAAAAAAGAAAAGGAGTTTGTCCCATTTGTGAACTTTCACTTTGGCATAATGAAACAAAGATAGCTAAAGTCAACAGATTTAACAAATAGACCTACAAATCTCTGTGAAAAAATAAAACAATGATGCTGCCATCTTTATAAAGGCATTTTTACTCCCCTGTAATTTGGCTCCAAATCAAGTCATTTTGACCCACTCTAAAAAAAATTATGGATTGCTCAGTAAACAAACATCCATGACATTTAATATTTTGGCTTTCATCACTATTTATGTTTGTCTTTCTTCGGAAAAAAATATTACCAAAATCCAAAATTTTAGCTGGAGAAGTTTCCAAAATTTGGTTGGTTTGACACGGAATGTCCCATGTACTTTAAATTCAAACGATCATGGAATTCAAAGAACTTCGCCATAAGTATATTGTGGCCTTGAATCACATTGGGTCTCAGTAATAGAATAATTTCACTTCACAGCCACCGGTGTCGCCAATAACAAGGGTTTCTGAATTCTACATACAGTATAGCCCCTTTATATGCAACAAGTAATTTTAGGCATCACATCATTATAATACACACCAGCATACCTACATAACATACTTCCTCTAGAGTCAAGAAGAAAGTTCTCCCTCAAACTCAAAATGTACTTTGAAAGTACAGGAAATTGCATTACTTCACTTTGGATGGTGAACATGGAGTTTTGAATTTCATCAAGAATACATTAATTTGCCTAATACCATCAACCACATCTCCAAACATTTCCAAATTAAGCCACTTTTTGCCTGAATCAGAAATCTAACTGGCACTTATTTGAAACTATTGTCCTCAGCATTGGCTTTTATATGAAGGAAATGGGATTCCAAAGTCTCAGAGTCACAATGAGAGCAGTCACTTTGGTTTGGTTCCGGAAGCCAAATTTATTGTTCATGCATGCGTGCCGTTTTGTGTCTGAAGTTCTTTTCATTGCCAGGTCTCCACAACCTTTCCTGCACATTATGCTCACCGCCTCAGTGGTTAGCAGCACAAATTACATGATAATATTAATCGTTTTTTTTTTTATTAATTACATTTTTAGAGTGTACAAGAAGTCATTTGTTGTACTCCATATACTCTGCAAGTTAATAATGAACCTACAAGTGTTAATCAAAAGACAGAATGTATAAAAAGAGTCAGCAATTCACACGTGTGAAGCAAACACAGCAAGTTATTAGTCATTACTCCTTCCATTAATCACAAAGGCACACTGATATTTATCAAATAGGGACTCAGAGGAGACCTTAAAGCTGTTCTGAGAGAATTATATTAATGTCATGCATTAGTTATTAGAGACTTGCAAACCAACCACGGCCATTTGAATGGTGTTACTGCCATTAAATGATAACATTGAATGCTAGACAGTTCTCTGCTTCTGTATTCTGTTGGTTCGTATTAATTATCTTGCTGAGTACTAGACCCTGCTGTGATGATGATTGGTACCACAAACAGGAGTACTACACACAATCCAAATCCAATCTAAAACATGAGTCAACCAGAGATCCCTTTTAAATTATTGCTTGCAAGTTATTTTAAACCTGAACTACTCTCTCTTGAAATTTCATTCAAAGTGGACGAGTGAATGCTTTTAAAACACAAAATTCCATGGCACTATGAAAGGAGCATGACTTATCTCTTGAATAAAAAGTACCTCTCTTCATCTTTCACATCACTTCACGATCTCACTTTGGAAGCGGGTGGCTAGAGAAAAGGATTTTCTGATGACCTGTCAGTCTAAGAAAAAAAAGGGAAACTTTAGAGAAGAAGCTGTGAAAAATGACTAGGCTGAGATCGGCAGGCCTGATAATCACATCAAGAGTTTGTTGGTAAGTGTATATATGACGGGTCTTCAGTTCTCTAAACAGACAAATATTGATCACTCAAAAGATCGAAACATGATAAAAAGGGCAGTTAGATCACAACAGGTTGTGAGCAGACTACAACTTCATTATTAAAAGGATCTCCCACTGTGTGCCGATGTCTCTGGCTGTGCACTCTTCAAAACTGAACTGAGAATGGCTTTTAAAATGGGCATGAAATAAAAATGAATCGTATTGTGATCGATTCATCTATACATGTTTCTTTTTTTTTTTTTTTGCAATGCATTGTAATTTTTAATTAAACTGTCATAACTCAACCTTCCGGTGAAATGACAGCCTTCTCTCTGCCACAGTGGGACTTTAATACTTAATACTCAGGATGTGTCTCACGCACATTCGTGCGTCATGCGGATGGCCGAAGCATACTCGCTCTTAAGTATTAAAGTCGACAAGAAACACAAGTTCCGATAGTTTTTGCTTCCCTGTTGTGACGTATGTGAGTGAAACGGCTACTTGAACAAGAAAAAATGTAGGGCAGGACTTGATTTTGTCTATGACCTCATGTGAGTGACAGGTTGTCCCGCCCTCACGCCAGTAATCACGTCATCAGAGAAGAGAAGAGATGTCATAGCAAGAGAAGAGATGTCCTTTTAGCGCAAGTTAGAAAGTTGGGAGAAAAGGAAACGAGCATGCATTGGCATTTCTTTGCTCATCATAAATGCCTAGTTTGTCTCCATCTCCCATGGCTTTCAATCCCAAGCCAAATCCTAAGACTGCCTCTCACTGATAAGCAGAACAGAGCGCAAGCATTCACACTGCCAAGGTGATTTCATGCCATTCATGGATTCCTGCGCTCCCTGCATACCTTAAGATTCGTATTTGACAGTCACTTTTCCAGACAGTCAGAGTATGTTTATCTTTTTAACTGCCAGGTGTAAACAGCACTTTTATCTTTCAAAACTGCAAGCTTAAACTGCCTCCCGACTCAAGCAATGGAACAACTTATATGGGAACAGAATAACATCTGTGTGAAAGACTTAAAATGCCTGCAATTATTCTAAATCTTGCAGTATACCTCATCAACTAAGAAAACATCTTTGATGCGCATTTTAAAACTAAGGCTTTGTTTTTATCTGTGACTGACAGCAAAACCGCAGTGGCCTTTGACTGATCATTGTTTCTGCCTGCAGGTTCACACAAAAGGTATGTTTTCTCTTAAAGTTTTATTTTGTACATCAAAAATAATACAAAAGGACAGCACTGATATCTTGACATACATATCTTTAAAAAACCCTTACACAAAAAGTTCTTTACAGGGAAAAATACAACATATTTTAAGATCAACAGTAAAAAAAAATTCCCACCGTCCCAGTTGGGCCTGCCTGGGACAGTAGTTCTTCAGATCTGCACTTGCCATGTTTTCACTTGGCTGAAAAAAAAACAACTATTCTTTTCTTTTAAATGTATTTTTATTGAACTTAAAAAAATCATAAGACTATTACAGAAATAGTATTTTTGTTTCTTTCATCACATTATTGATTTGCAATAATGAAATTTATTTTTTAATTATTTTATTTGCATTCTATATTATACAATATTTTTTGTATTTTTTCCCCCATTTTCCATAAAATCTTACTGTGATAATGTCTTCCATTATTTATTTTTTTTGTCACAAAATGTCCAATATTGAATTTATTATTTTGTTTTTCTAACAGAAATAATAGAGCTATAATGTAATTCCATGATGGCTATATTAATAAACAATGGCAAATGCAAAAATAATAATAATAATAATACTGATGGGTTTGTAATTTTCTTTAAAATTAACATTCCAAATGATGCTTTCAAGACTATCATAATTGTGCTCAGCTAGACTGATATGACATGTTTAAATCCGCCAGATCTAAAATCATATGTGCAAGACCGGAAAATGTAAGATGTAATGATAACATACCACTAGCCCAAAATAGCAGGTGGCAGTTCTGTTAACTGACCTAAAACTCTCTCACATGTGCCCCAGACCAGGGGGTCGTCCTAACTGCTGAACTCTGCAGCTGCGAGTACTACTAAAACCAGGTCAGTTCCTCAAGATATTAGCAACCACAAGTCTCATTCTTGAGCAACGAGGTATATCTTACGTGCGCAATGCACATCAATAATTCCATGAACATGTGAGATCTTTCAGCATAGCCTACTTCTTGAATTTAAAAGAAGCCCTCAATAGGAGTTTATTTTCTCTACATATCTCAACAAATTGGCAAAACAAAATGAGGCACTTTTAGAAGTAGCAAATTATGCCTCAGTGGCGAAAGGGACGAAATAAGGGGCAATGACAATACTTCTTATCAGACAGCGCACATTTGCCTGTGGTTCAGGTGTTCAGACCCATTAGGACCCACATGCTTTATACAATACAAATGGATGGCATGCTCAGACCAACAACCTGAATTGCATTTAGGTGACTGGCATGTAGTGCATACACAATCTTACTGCATCGGAAACACACAATTCATGCAATCTGGTGGTAGTAGGCTTGATTTATGACCCCAATATCTAAGAATGTCCATATTAAACTGTCTTTATAGGCATTGATCAATACATTAAAATGGCTCTATCTGCATTGGTGCTCTGTATGAGTGTAACATTACTCATATGCCTGGCACTAACTAGGAAGGGGGAGAAGAAAAAGGTTTCAGTTAACAAACAATACTTCACATTTACTCCAAACTGTTAGTCTGTTCAATGAATTTCTAACACTGCCAACCAGATACTCTGGTTAAGACAGCTTACTCACAGTAAATTACAATCATGTTACAATCAAGCAGCACACTAGGTTTTGAGACAGATTATCACACCTATGATGCTCAAAAAAAAGAGTCAAGATTGGCAGCTCATTAGGTTTTCGAGAGACAATCAATGATACCTACAATGCACAAATATGTTAGGCAGCTCGACCATTCATACAATCTATTAGACAAATAAGTTTGAAAAAGCACGTATCCTTCAAATATTTGGGAGTTTGATTAATTCAACTGTCAAATGGAGTTGTAAAGATCAGCCCCAAGCATTCCTCATAACTTGACAGAGAGCAGCAAAGCTGTTACAAAAAAAGAAGGAAGTGTCATTTGTGGCAGCTGATTTAAAATAGCTATAAGTTACCCTTGTAACTAATAACGGTTACTCAGCATATATGCTTTTCCATAAGTAAAAGAAGTAAACATCCTTTTAGACTGCTGCATGCCTTTCTCAAACAAACAGCAAAAGAAATACATGTAAGGTTGAAAAACTTCATTTTGGTAGGATATATGAGTAGAGAAATACTTACCAAGCGACAAAAGCAAGATATATTGGGCAACATTGTATCCGTATTGAGAGTTTATGGGAAGCATAGTAATACGAGGCGCGGAAAGCTCAGGCAGTCGGCTCGCTGTAGCAGAATGTTTGCACTGATCTTCTATCCAACACTCACTAGCGCGCCGATCATTACACAGCTTTGTTTTGCGAGGACATTTCCTGTTGAACGCACGCCTCGGCTGCGGCCTCTAGTGGCCACATGGCTAACTACAACAAAAGGGGCAGTGCTTGTTGTCACTAACATGACAAGTGCGATTCAAATGTTTATTAAATGAATAGTTGGACAGAATTGCCAGATGAAACTGACAACACATGTAACAGCCATCATCTACGTTGATCAAAACCTGTCATAATTCCTTCCGTGAAAGACAGAACGACCGTTTCATTCACCATTCACGTTCATTGAAAGAAGGCAAATGATGACAGAACATGTGAACAAATCACGTCATATTTGGCTTCAGTAATAAAATCACCTAAAATGTTTACCTGCATATTTTGATCACAAACCCAATAAATTACATGATTTAAACCACACCGATCTAATCAAATCTAATCTGGCTATATATTTAAACATATTTAATAGTCACGAGTCATGACTATCACCTCCACTAACATTTCTGCAGTCTTTTTCACGCTTAATATGCGCACTGACCGATTGAACAAATGTTATTTAGATTTTTTTTCTGTTCTTTTAATCCAGCCGTACCGCTCTGTAACATTAAAATAACGACAAGTTATATCACCTAAATCAATAGATGTATGCTATATTTAGCTGTAGCGCAGAATACTCTCCCACGGTTACCACAGCAACCCTTCGGACGCTCCGCGTTGAGTTCTGCCCCGAAAGCTCTGGAAATGTCAACGCAATCACACTGCGCGGACTGGACCGAGCTCCAGAGCTGCTGCGGTGTTAGGAAGTTTCTGGAAAGTTCCCACGCCGAAAAGAGATAGGCTACGGGTCACGCGCGCGGTTTGGGTTACTTCTGCTCATTGAGCGGACTGACAAGCACAGGCGGTTTTGTTCGTTTGTTTATCTGATCTTCACACCGCTCGCGTACCGAGGAGGGTCCGGGATGGCCGTCGTGGGCTTTGATGTGGGATTTCAAAACTGCTGTATGTGGTCAAAAGCGGGGTCATCGAGACCGAATCCAATGGATTTTCAGACAGATGCACGCCGTGAGTGGACATGCTGATTCTGTGCTTGCTGAATGCATAAAAATACACAGAGCTTGCGTTGCATGAATCGTCAGTGTATCAGAGGAATGTTGACTACTCTACATTTGATATCCACCCAGGCTGAAAGGCTACTAGTCAAGCATAAGTCACACTTTAGGACCTAAAGTCAAATTGATTAGCTGTTATTGTAGTCTTAATAAAATAAAATAGACCAGAACTCATGGTTCCTCATATCATACACCTGTCAATGTCAAACATCTGAAACCTGTTCGTATAAGCTATTATCTGTCAATTTAGGCCCCTCAGAATTGAATGCCTTGACGTTTTTCTTTTAGAGCTGTTGTTTCATTTGGTTCAAAGAACAGGACCATTGCTGCAAGAAACCAGGTAGGCATCCCTGTTCTCATCTGATGATTATGAATTGAAAATGATCTAGCGTCATGTAACACCATTAGTCTTTTTTCACATGTTCTAGATGATAACCAATCCTGCGAGCACTGTCTCTCCTCACAGCAGATTGTTTCAGGATCATGTTGTGAAATCAGAGGAGGCTAGTTTATCATATGAACTGGTATGATGGGAAGGTTAAAGTCAATGTTAACACTGTGTTTGTTTATTAGCCCTGTAAGTTGTGAAGACAGGTTGTCATTGGAGGAAAGAGTAAAATATTGACGTTTAATGTCTTGATTAGGTCATGTAACTTACCTCGACCAGGACCACTATTTCAGCATCTAGCAGATCACAGCTATGTTGTTGACCAAAATGAAGTACATCGCAGAGGCAAACTGCAGAAGAAAGTGGTCGAGTGTGTCATCTCTATGTTTTTGCACTGGAGCCTTGAATAGTGCAAGACATATTTTTCTTTTTTATATTTAATAGACACCAGAGGCATGTACCAGAAATAGAGGTTTTAGTTAATTAGAAATTCTCCCACATGATAATATATTATAGTAATTTATAGGCTTGTCATCATGATATATTAAAGAAAATTCCTTGCTTCGCTTTCATACAGCAGGACATTTTAACCAGGCCTTTTTTAATTTGTATGTAAACCACTAATGTGCAAGCCACCAATCCGATGGTTTGTTTGTGTTATTTCTTTGGCCATACAAATGATTTCGCACGCATAGATCCCCTCATTCTTCACTGATTCAGAAAGGAGGTCTGTTCTGGATGCTGCCAAGATTGCTGGCTTGAACTGCCTAAAGCTAATGAATGTCAACACTGCAGGTATCCTCTGAATTAATGACACTCACTACAACTGCCTTTGCCTTGTCTAAGCAATGTCCACAGTATCATTTATCATTCCAGTGGCTTTAAACTACGGCATAAGGAAGATCTTCCAGGCTGTGATGAGAATCCAAAGATTGTGGCGTTTGTGGACATGGACTCAGACCTCCAGGTCTCTGTTTGTGCATTCAACAAAGGCAAACTTAAGTTGAGTCTCAGTCAAAGTAAGACGCTTGTGTAGATTCCCAACTTTGCATTTTCACGCACATCAGTGCATGCTCTGTACTTTGCAGGTGTTGTCTACCGCCTTTGATCCTTATTTGGGAGGGAAAGCGTTTGATCAGAGGCTGGTGGAATATTTCTGTGCTGAATTGAAGTCCAGGTACAAGATGGATGTAAAGTCCAAGGCTTGAGCTTTGTTGCGACTGACACAAGAGTGCCAGAAACTCAAGGAACTGATGAGCAGCAACTCTACGGACCATTCCCTCAACATCGAGTGCTTTATGGATGATAAAGACGTAAGTGGGAAAATGACTGTTTAGTATCACTTAGAGCCCAGAACTGTTATACCTTTGGGTTGCACAGTATATCTGTTCTATTTAGTTTATTGTCCAAAATTAGAGATGGGTTTTTTTCATTGTTACTGGTCGATAATTGATGTTTAATATATGCTCAATATTTCCTCAATTTTTACATTTACATTTCCTCACTCCTCCTACACTAATAATTTATTAACACTTTATATGTAGTCTTTATCAAAGTTCAAAATGAACATTCATTTTTTCATACTGTACAATATAATGTTGTGATGCTTAAATTCACTTGTAGCATATTGATTTTTGTTGTTGTTGAGTTTTTAGTGTTTTATTTGTAATTTATTTAAACAAAATAGTGTAGAATTTTAATATCAGCTATTTATTGGTTACCAGGGATAACATGGACATATTTATCAGCTTATCTGTACCTGAATGAATTTTTAAATGTAATCTTTATCAGATTTCAAAATAAATATCCATTTTTTTGTACTGTACATTATGATGTTGTGATGCTTAAATTCACTTTTAGCATTTTTAATGATTCATTTTATTTTTTTACTTATTTAAACAAAGTAGTATAGAATCTTAATATCAGTTATCAGGCATAATATATAAAGCATAAAATATAAAATCTGCATATTGGTACCTTTACTTTGAAAGTACATTCATAAAGATTCTATTATTTAATAAATAATCAACTTATTGCATAAGATTCATGTTATATTGGGAGCAGTCTTATCTGCTTAAGTGAGGACACACATCAACACATGCTTGTATTCTAATAGTACAACGGCAATTTGATGCAAGTTTTAAGTGACTGTATGGTTTTCCCAACCCCCTAATTCTGTAATTTAGGAGTCCACCGCTTGTGTTTTGTAACATGCTTAAATTCACATCTTAATTGGGTGTCTGTTTACATGTGTCATATTTAATTGTCCTTATTTGCTACTAAATGCATGTCTACAAAGCACCAATAATGTTACTGCAGAACTGCAATTGGGCTTTGATGGAGAAGCCAAGAGAAGTAAATGCCTTCCTCTTCCACACAGGGCCAAATTTGAGGAGTTGTGTGCTGACTTGATCGGGAGAATGGTGGTTCCTTTAATGGCGGCTCTAGAACAGGCTCAAATACGGCTTCAGGACATCAGTTCTGTGGAGATTGTAGGAGGAGCCACACGGATCCCTGCTGTAAAGGCCCAGAATTTATTTTATCACAATTTACAACAATAGTTTAGTTTTAATACTGTAAATTACTATTTTAATTTATTTCTGTGCTGGCAAAGCTGAATTTGCAGCATCATTACTCCAGTCTTCAGGGACCTTCAGAAATCATTGTAATAGGCTGATTTCAAGAAATATATCTTATTCTTATCCACTTTAAAAAACTGATGTGTGGCTTTTTGTATGGAAACCGTGATTATTTTTTTAAGGATTCTTTGGTGAAAAGAAGGTTCAAAACAAAAGCATTTATTTCAAATAAGAAGATTTTGTAACATTGTAATTTCTTTAATAAAAAAATCTTACTGACCCTAAACTTTTGAACGGTAGTGTGTTTTGAGGCATGTTCCACAGTATATTTCATACAGAATTTGAAATGAGTGTGAATCTATACAAAAATAATGATATTGATGGAACGAAAAGTTAATCTGTTGTATAATGGTTTTTCCATAGTGCGCCATGCTCTCTCCTGCAATCAGAGTGACCCATCACAGATGTAATCCCATTCCTTGTTTCTCTTTCCTGGACAAGTGAAGCAGATGAAGGCAAATCGTAAGCCTCTCAGTTAGCTACCTCACTTATCAGAAGCAAGCATGTTGTTTTCATAAGCTGTGCTGTGCATCTCACATACTAACCTTGCGTTATTTGTCCTTACCTTCCAGCTGTCATTAGAAATTTGGCTGAATCATCCCTGTCCATCAACCAAAATAAAAATCTAAAATAAAAAGAGTTTTACAAAAACAAGCCTTTGATTCTGGAAGCTTTTTGTTCAGATCTGACATCACTGCCGTCTCCTGAGGCGAAGATTGGTGAAAATCAAAAGGTTTGTCCTTCAGGCTATAATAGTGTTTATATTGCAGCATATAGATGAAACTGAAATCATATTTTGAAAGTGAATTACCGCTATGCATGTGTGGAATGCTTCCACATGTCAATATAAAGTGCAGAACATTCAACCTCAGGAGAAAAAGCTTGTGTTCCATAACCATGAACTAACAGCAAAAGCTATATTTATTTGCCATAATTCTTGTCATCTTTTTATTATAGATATTTTTTACTTTCTCAGATGTTATTCAATCATTGAAGTGATAGTTTACCCTACATTTACTCAGCCTGGTGTTGTTCTAATGCCGTATTATACTTTAAAATCCAGTTTGTTTTTTGCCAAACCCTATCATATACCCCACAACACTTGGAATATATATACGACACGTGTCACAAGATCACTCTGTAAAACTTTCGCTTTTTAAAGAAAAAAAGCTTGATGCTTGTCTCTAATCACTGGCATTATATGGACGAACATGAGCAGTAGGCTACTTCTTTTTTTTTATTCTCATTTTGTTGTCTGAAAAAGACAGAAGGGCATACAACATTAGAACAACAACACCAGGGTGAATAAATGACTACTTCATTTTCATATTAGAGTAAACTTTCCCTTTAACAAGGGGATGTTGTATAATATATTCATTTGATTTTTTAATGTAAAATTGATGTGCAAGCTAATGTCAAGAAAAACAGTCAATAGTGCTTAGTTTTACACACATTCATAATTTGAAAAAAAATATCTATAATAATAATTACTACTATATAAGCACTATAACAAGCACTCAACAGCTCCAAATCAAAGGCATATGTATTGTTGCAAACCATGTTTTTGTTATATATACTTTTCTTTCTCAGATGTTATTCAATTATAAACTAGAGGATGTTATAAAATCTTTTTCTTTTGTGTAAAAAAGGTTGTACATGTCAAGACAAAGTCAATAGAGTTTAGTTTTATACACAATCATACTTAATTTTTTAAATATAAAGACTGCTATAAAAGGACTATAATGAATTTCGAGCTGTTGTGTGCTAGTTTGACAACCTTTTTGACTTCAAGGCCCTCAATTGTCCATAACAATATTTGGAGGCACCTCTTCACTCACAACTTTCTACCTGATCAAATATTTTAGGGCTTGGCATAAATAGAAAGATGTACAGTCGTGCTCAGAATTAATGGTACCCCTGGTAAATATGATAAAAAATGGCTGTAAAAAATAAATCGGCATTGTTTATCCTTTTGATCTTTCATTCAAAATATTGGCAAAAATCTAAACTTTCATTGAAGTAAAAGAATAGAAAGTGGGGGGGAAATCACATTATGAAATAAATGTTTATCTCCAAAACACGTTGGCCACAATTATTGGTACCCTTTTATTAAATACTTTTTGCAATCTCCTTTTGCCAAGATAACAGCTCTGAGTTTGATCCTATAATGCCTGATGAGTTTGGAGAACACCTGACAAGAGATCAGAGACCATTCTTACAGAATCTCTCCAGATCCTTCAGTTTCCCAGATCCATGTTGGTGCTTCTTCTCTTCAGTTCACTCCACTCATCAGGTCTGGGACGGTCATGGCAGAAGCTTCATTTTGTGCTACTTAACACATTTTTGTGTTGATTTTGATGTTTGTTTTGGATCGTTGTCCTGATGGAAGATCCAACCACGGCCCATTATACGATTTCTAGCAGAGGCTGTCATGTTTAGATTTTTTATCTGTTGGTATTTGTTAGAATCCACGATGCCATGCATGTATCTGAACAAGAAGTCCAGGACCTCCAGCAGAAAAATATGACCACAACATTAAAGATGGTATATTAAATTGTACACATGGGGTACTTTTTATCCTTGTGTGCACCAAACCCATCTTGCATGTTTGCTGCCAAAAAGCTATTTTTTAATTTCATCTGACCACAGAACCCTGTGCTGTTTGAAGGTCCAGTCATGTCTGACAACTGAATTTGCTGGGGTTTGTTTTTGGATGAGCAAGGAGGATTTTTCTTGAAAACCTCCCAAACAACATGTGGTGATGTAGGGGTTGTTTAATTTTTTTTTTAATAGGCTTTCTGAACCCAAGACTCAACTAATCTCTGCAATTCTCCATCTGTGATTCTTGAAGAGTCTTTGGCCACTCAAACTTTCATCCTCACCATGCATTAAGACAATATAGACACACGTCCACTTCCTGGCAGATTTGTAACATCTTTAGTTGTTTGGAAGTGCTTAATTATTGCCCTGATGGTCAAAATAGGGATTTTCAATGCTTTAGCTATTTTCTTACAGACACTTTCTATTTTGTGATGCTCAACAATCTTTTGATGCACATCAGAACTATATTCTTTGGTTTTACTCATTGTAATGGATGATTAAGGGAATTTGGCCTTTGTGTTTCCTCATATTTAAACTCCTGTAAAACAAGAAGTCATGGCTGGACAATTTCATGTTCCTAGTCAGCCTGGTGTGCAAAAAAAAGGTAAATATAAATGGGAATATACTTCAGAGATATTTTACTCGTAAACAATTCTAGGGGTACAAATAATTGTGGCCAACTTGTTTTGGAGAAAAAAATGTATTTCATAATGTGATTTCTCCTCCACTTTCAATTATTTTACTTCAATGAAAGGTTCGATATTTGCCATTTTTTTTAATGAAATATCAAAAGGATAAACGATGCAGAATTATTTTTTATAGCCATTTTTCATCATATTTACCAGGGGTACCATTAATTCTGAGCACGACTGTATGTTCGTTATAAAACTAACCAAATAATAATATAAAAATATTAATTTTTCGTTGTTTTAGCTTGTCATGCTTGTATTGTCGTTTTAAAGACCCCCTGTGGTGAAAATCAAGTTTTTAATTTTGTTCATGTCTATGTGGTGTTTTTAATATGCTTTTAGACAAACCATGTGCAAATTCATAAGTCAACACCATTGCGGAGTAATTTTCTCCTTAAAACTGCAGGGAAACAAAGACGGTCTTACAGTTTTCTTAAGTCAAGTGTATTTATATAGCGCTTTTCACAATATAAATTGCATCAAAGCGGCTTCACAGTATCCATCAAATAACATAACAATGTTTGTTTCTTAGTGGAAAAAACATCCATGTTTGGTAGGGCTGATCAATGGTATTAATACTTGGTTAATTAATTTGAATATCCCCAACTGAGCAAGCCAAAGGCAACAGTGGCAAGGAACCAAAAAACTCCATCAAGTGATCTTACATCACAAACTGCCTTGTAACCAATCATGTGGCTTTAGCATCTCTTTAACTGTGAAGCAGGGGGGACTGAAGAGAAGCCAGGTTATCATGGTATATTTTTCGTGAGCATTTAGCAATATAGCAGGTGAATTATGTATATGGTGTTATGAAGAACTATATACCTTTCTCCACTGACGTTCTGAGTTGTTCAAAGCGTTTCTAAGGATACTAATTTTTAGAAGGCAGACTGAGATGGCGAACAAAACATGTTTTGTGTAAAATTAGCAACATTATTAGCTGTGATAGTGTAGTCAAGCAAAAGACTAATCATATTAATTACCGTTATGTGTCTGACATTGTAGAGAGCAATACATAAAATGCATTTAACCATTCTGATACATTGACTTGACATAGATGACCTTGTATGAGTGAGAGGAAGTGGGGCTCATTTGCATATTCATGGGTCCGTGTATACTTAACGAAGCAAGGGTGTGGAGTTAAATCAAGCTTTTTTTTCAATATTTCTTATTCCACATGAAAAAATATTGAAATATGTCATTTTGGTGATGAGTTTTAAGGGATACAATTATTGACAACCCCTGGTTGAGTTAAAGGCAAGACTAGCAATACGTAGCAAACCAGGAAAGTCTCTTCAAGGAATGTAACCACGTACTTTAATTTACTTACAAATATATTTAAAAAAAAAACACCATTCTAAAATCCCATTAGAAATTCCAGAGGGAACTCAAGCAAATTAGCCTTCCAGGATGGTCTTACAAATTGACATCATGACTGAACAGCTCACACTTTTAGCGATGAAATACATACACACATAGTGGTGGGAATACTTTCTTTTTGTTTACATTAGCTTATGATTTATATGTTCAGTAACATTGACTGATTGGGTTTCTATGAGGGTGACTGAGAGATGGCTCCTTGTTGTGTGATGCAGTAACATTGTTGTGTAGAATTGTACTGTATCTAATGTAACCCTGGTACTGTGATTTCTAGGACAAGATACTGGAGCCAAATATTCAGCTCTTGGTAGGCAAAGAAAACATGCCGAATGTTTTAAAAAGCAGAATCAAAGAGATGCACTGAGCGTAAGTGAGATACATCTCTCACTTACTGCTTGGCCAGTACATTTAGCTTTAGACAGTATGTGCATATCAAATGGATATCTTGATGTGTGTCTAGTTTATATAAAAAATCGTTATTCACAGCATGTCTTGTGAAATATCTTAATATGGACATTTTCTGTCAGTTTGACTGACTTCCACACCATTATGCAAATAGACATTGTCTGTTATTTACAGTTGAATTGAGAAGTAAACAATCACCCACCTGATGCTAAAAACGCCTAGATGAAGGTCAAGCATGTTGTTCTGCCAATTGAGGAGACGTTTACCCAACTGTTGCCAAAGGATCGCCTCAGAACTTACACAGAGCAGGAGGTACTGTTGACTAAGTGTTGTTTAACGCCACTTGTCTAAAAGTTACAAAGTTCGTTGATAAGGGAAGGAGGCGGGAACCAGCAAGAGTAACTTTAATAACAAAATAAACTTCCAAACGAAAGTAAGCAATAGCCTCTCACGGACTACTGTCACATATAAATATTATAAAACATCAATGCAAAGTCCCAGCCCTGGCCTTTTCTTGTCTTCCATTGTCGTCGCTCCTTCTTTCCGGCCGGAGCTCCTCCGTGGAACTCGAGACCGGCGCGTGGCCTTGCTACATGCTACAATACAGTTTTAGGATGTTGAAACATTTAAAACAAGTCATTTTAGGAAACAAAACGAGTAAGAAATAGTTAGTTTAGAAGTACTTTAGAAGTTAGTTTTTAAAAAATAGTTTTTTGAAAGAAACCTCTTATTTCTCACCAAGGCTGCATTTATTTGATCAAATACAATTGATGTTGAAAACAGCTGTGCTGAATATTTTTGTAGAAACTGATACTTTTTTTCAGTTAGAAAAAGTGTTTATTATAAGTGTAACAATGTATTACTGTTACTTTTAATTAATGTAATAATTTATATATATATATATATACACGTTTAAAAAAAGAGGATCATACTAAGCCATTCTGAAATTCATTTGAATTAAAAAATTCAGTCCAATTGTAATTCTAATAATAAAATGCATAGTTATATAAGCTATATTAAAATTGGTTTTAGACCCCACTGTACATGTAATAGTTTTTAAGTGATGAAAGCAAAACAAATATAGCTCTCTTTTTTGTATGAGATTGTTTCAGTTAAGCTCAAAAGATGATTCAAAAGCTGTGATATATATTTTGTTAGCCTAAGAAGTGTAATTTTGGTATCTTGACAATGTATGAAGCCATAAACATAAATAAAGACATTCTGGTAGATTTTTGAGTATCAAAGCTATTCAAAAATCCATCAGTCATTCTCACCATCTGGCGCTCTTAAATTTCTCTTCTTTTTTTTCTGACAGCGAAATGATACAGCAAGACTGCAGGAGAAAAAGCGTAACAATGCTAAAAACGCAGTCGAGGAGAATGTCTATTACTACAGACACAACCTGGAGGGCCCCTTTCAGACGTTTCTGAATGCTCAAGTAATGTATCTTCCGTGCAGCTTTTCCCAGATAACACACCGTTACCTGTAGAGTGACATGTAATCTATTTAGCTCACAGGAACTGTTATCAACAGATTGTGATTTATTCATAGCGCCCGTTTAATGTTTTCATGTTTCAGAAGCCTGTTCCTGATTGCTGAATCTCTGAAGACCATTTTCAGCTAATGCATAAATGAAACAAACTCTCATTCAAATTAGTTTGTAGGTCTTATGAGCTCTTTGGTGAAATGCAGTTGAATGGACCACAAATGTAAATGTGGCATAAAATACTGCTAAACAAGAGCTTGTTTTTGCTTTTCTCTAGGACCATCAGACATTCTGTGAGCTTTTGAATGGCACAGAACTGGCTGTATGATGAGGGAGCAAACCAAGATAAGCAGACGTACATTAACAAGCTGGCAGAAATACATGTGAGTCATTTGTCCTTTTTTTATGAACAAACACATTTGCCGTGACAAATTGATTTAGTGTTCTCTCAGAGATAGCCGGACTTGTACACTGCAATAGGTTTAACATTACACTCTGCTTGATATGCGACCACAGTTTTGTGGTTTAATTGACTTGCGCTGTCTTGACAGCTTGCAGCGTTTGCGATGGCATGTGCTTCGCTTAAAGGCTGGGCGCGTCATTTGTGTAGCTTTCAAACCCCCTCAAATGCACTTTAGGAAGAGCACTAATTGGATGCTGTGTACAGCAAACCAAACCAAAGCATTCATGCTTGAAAACAGTGATGTATTAAAGCCTTTTGTTTTATTCAACAGAAACTGGGTATGCCTGTGCAAAACAGATACCAGGAGTCCATAAGGAGACCCTAAATGTTTGAGGAGCTGTCAGACAAAATACAGAGTTATATGACTATGTGGAGGAGTACAAGAATGGAGTAAGTTTTCACTCTCATTTACTTTGTCATATTTTACATCTTATTTAAATCAATCATGCTCCTCAAGGAACATTATAGCATCGGGAGGCATTATGCCAATTTATTTTTTACATTATAATGGATCCCATGCTGTTATGCAGTCAGATTTCAGTCATCAGTGACATCACTAAATATAAATAGTGTCTGCTTTTACATTTATTCATTTAGCAATGCTTTTATCCAAAGCACCTTTCAAATGAGGGATGGAACAACACCACAATTCATCCTAAGGAGACAGTAATATCAGAAATGCTGCAATACTTTAGTTTCTAAACTGACTAGAAAATTACGAGCTAGTGAAACACTAGAGTTTTATAAGTATAAGTATAGCAAGGCATCAATGGTTGTCTAATAGTTAACACAATATTATAATAAATTCAATAATTTGTCAATAACCAGGGATGCAAGATATTTATTCTTTTATCATTTAATGCCATATCAGCATCAAAAGCTTTTTCATGGCAAACTCATAAGTAATACAATTTAAGGAGGAGAGAGAGTGAGCAAGAGGGAGATTTGAAGAAAAAATGTAGAAAGAGAGATGGCTGAGAGGCCTTACAAAAGAGAAAAGGTCAAAGGAATATCTATGGAAAAAGGGGGGTTATGATCAGGCATAATGATTTCATTTGATTGCTAAAAGCCCTATACTGTGTTATTATTGTAATTGAATTGCATTTGAATGTTAGAATTTGACTTAAAAGGTGATGCATACATCTAATAAGTTTAGATGCCCTTATATAGGTAAAAATGCCCCTGGAAATTTATTTAATCTGGAAAATATTGCCCCTTAATAAAAAAAGTTAATTTCTGTCACTGCTGTGAACTGACCACCACATAGAATATGAATAATATGAATGGATTTGTAAGCCAGCTGTCTAAACCAGCCATGGTACCAGCACAAAAACACACTCAGCTAAATATCATCTAATTATTGTTATCAATAAAATCGTTGAAAATATCGAGAATTGAGATTTTTTTTTTTTTTTTTTGCACACCTCTAAAATGTACAGTATTCATTTTTATTTCTTCAGGGCTTAAAAAGGTATTAAAAAGCCTTACATTTCACTTTAAAAAATATGCAGAAACCCTGTGCATTTATTATATATTGCAATCTTTTTCCTCCCAGAGTGACAGTTACTGTCATATTGACGCCATAGACATGGACAAGGTCAGAGTGTGTGTTGAAGATAATATGATGACAAACATACAGGATTCTCAGGATAAACGCACACCTGATCATGATCCTGCCATACACAGCACTCAGATCATGTCTAAAAGCATCATGAAAGCATTTCATTGGGGAGACGGATCTAAGAATAACCTTATATGTAAAAAGTATTGATTGCTATGTCTGAACAGCCACACAGGGGTGGTGTTACCTGTCTTTTCTCAGTCATCCTTCAACATTCAAAAGGTTTTTTTAAATAGTCTTTTTTTTTTTTTAAATAGTCTTTTACTGAAGCGTTTCATCAGGAATTTCTCGCTTTACTTTTACGTTTATTATTTCTTTTTTATAATTCTCAACAGGAACTCAACAACAAACCCAAGCCCTGGGTTGACTCTCCTATGGACGACAACATTCAACCAGAGCGGCCACACAACAAGAAAAGTCCAGAAGATGTGACGATGGAATACACTGATTTTGTTCAAAATGAAGCAAAAAAAAAAACCATGTCAATATTTAGCAGCTTATGATTATTGGAAATTCAATATAGCTGGATTTCATGTAATATAATGGTTGCTGGTCATTCAGTCATGCAAACAGAGGTAAATTAAACTTTTTTTGTTTCTTATATTTGAGGCACATTTGAGCCTTGTTTCTTATTTTGATATGATAGTCATATGATACATTTTAGACCATCTTTATGTAGTATCTCTAGTTTGAAATCTTTTAAACTCCCAATGTTTCACTCCAGTTTCAGTCTGGTTTCTAAAATCTTGACTCAGACCAAAAACTTTAATGAAAAAAAAAAAGATATTGCTGTTTTGAATTAAGAAATTAATAAATGTAGATGTAATAGCAGTTAACAACAATATTAAGAGAACAGCAAAAGGAACTGAAACTGTCAGCAATGACTAAAAGAAAGCTCATGCTGAAACTATGGCACTAAAGTGAAAGCTTGCAATTTCAGAAATTGATGTATAAGGGCTGCTGCTATTCGCTTGAGTGTTTCGCTTTATTTTCGCTGTGCAGTCAATAGGATATGTCATGTTAAATTCGCAATTTATTTATAGCGCATACTGACAATCTGTGCAGGTGGAAATGCACCAGCTGTCCTTGTGAAATGTGGTGAAACAGTGAATTGTTGTTTGTTTCTTTGTGTTGTACCTAAAACTTTTGCTGAAATCACAATTAAATAAACACTTCTAAAACTGTCTAATCCATGTTATTCTGCAAATCTCTTATAGGTATAGGTTACCCAAATGTTTAATTCGGTCATCATTTACTCACCCTCATGTCGTTCCAAACCTTAATGAATTTTCTCTTTGGAACAAAATATGTTATGTAAAATGATGTTTTGGACCCCATTGACATCCATTGTATGGACAAAAAGAGTTTAAAGATTCTTCAGAATTGAAACGGTATTCTTTAGGTTTGTCACTTTAAGGCTTTCAAAATGGTAAGAAAAAAATCATTGGATTGGAATTTGGAGAGATCTGTTTTTTATTGTAAGGTTAACAACAAGGTCTGAGTCCTCAAAAGTGTGGTAGTCCTTAAGACACATTCTGTCTGAAGTTCTGATATGTTTTAATATTGGATGGCACTACCTGCAATCCAAAAAATTGTAGAAAATCCAATTTGTTACTCTTTAATTAGGAGACTTGGTTAACATTTAGATGTGTGCTTGGTCTGAATGAAAATATACACTAACCTCTTGCCAGGCTCAGACACACCTGGAATTGCTCTGTGCAGATTCATTATCTTTGAGGATTGATGGAGGGTCACTTTCATCGATGAGGACATCCAGCTGCAATTATAGCACATTAGGATTGTTTTAGAAGCCAGATTTCAATCTCAGAAACACCACCTGATCCATTCCTGGGGAAAACAGAGCTTTATAAAACAACCCAAAAACCACACCAGGCTTCATCCAAATATCTTACCTCACTCTTTTTACTTTTAGTTTCCACAGAGTCCAAGACATCTGACAGATCGGTCTCTCTATCCAGTATGGGTTGAGAAGGCATGCTTAAAGGATCTATAAGAATATCCGAGGGAACAGCCGGGTGCTTCCAAGAAGATGGTGTGTCGATGCTCCAAATATCATATTGTCCAAATGTACCTGTAGAGTTCAATCAATGTAGTTAAGGTTGTCATACATTTGATTCCTGAACAAATGACTCTAATTAATTGGTTCTTTTCAGTGAATCAAACACATATAGCTGGTGTCTTGTGAACCTACAAATTGAAAATTTAGATTTTATCATTTCAAGTAGTAGTCTGTAGGTCTACTAAAGGTGCGGTCACATTAGCAACATTTTGCAGACAAAAAAAAAAAAGATTGTAGCAATGGTCAAAGGACAAATTTTGTAAATTGACTTTGACAATTACATTTTGACAAGTATCTACTTTATCTGAGTATTTTTTTTTCTTTTGAGAAATGTTTACTTCACTACATTCCAAAGCAAAATTTCATACTTTTTAATCAACTTCATTTCATAAAAATATATCAGAGTCAGAGCGTCCATGAATCTTTCTACGGCGTCGTTGGTAGGGCGGCGAGCGCGAATTTCGCCGAATTTCGCTAGCGGCGGCGGTGTGAACGCATGGTAAGAAAGAGTTATTTTTCTGTGGCCACGAAAAAATCTTTCTGAGAATTGATAGACTATCAATATTGAGTGTTCGCTGGACTAACAGATTAATTGATTGTAATATTGTAATATTAATTCAGCTACATTAAGTTAATTCGATTAACTGATCTAAATATTTATAATCAATTATAACAAGTTGTGATTAATTATTCATATTTCCCTTTTGAGATAATTACACTGAACATTTATTCAAGTACTTGATTCATCCACCACTGATTTTAACCCCAAAGATCGCAGCTTGAAATAGAGCCAATTTATTATCGTCATTCGTTCCGGAATCGGACTACACTGGTTACGTTGAATTAGTAGCGCCGTTTTTGAACTGCTGAATAAGTATTGCAGGAAATGCTGTCCAAGTATTTTAATATGATACTTGGTATGATGCACATTGGCAAAAGAATGCACATGCCATAACTGTTACTTCCTGAAACCCCCCCCCAAAAAAACATCTAAGCAACTTGTATAGATGTACCTATAAACTCCCCATGGATACTCCACAACCTCACTGAGAAGTCCAATGAGGAGGTAAGCAGAAACTGGTCCTTGTCAATTATCTTCAAGCTTGAGGAGAGGAAATTATGGTAGTGTTAAGGAGATGTCTTTTTTTTAAATAACAAATACTAAACAAAAATGAAAGGAAAAGACATAAAATAGTTAAAATAACATTTACAAATAGTAAATAAATAAATAAAAATATATTTTTGTTTGCTTTTTTCCCCCACTTGGTGAACCTACCTAGTGATGCTGCAGATGTGTGCACGCCAGAAGTTCACCTCTAGAAATGAATAACACCACATCAAGACTCAACATAAACATGAAAAAATAAAATGAGGACTGTCCTTACTTTCAGGAGGGTTTTTTTCAGGCCCCAGGGCATATCGCTTGACATCATAAACGTAGATGAAGCCGACATGATCGGCTGCAAAAAGCATGCTGTCATCCTGCGTTAAAGCCAGTTTCATAATCGCCTGCTGATGCTGAGACTTAAACATAAGATTTAAATTAGAACCTTTGTCTCATTCTGTTGACATTGAATTTATAATCAAATCTGAGGAAAAATATGATGTATAATATATACGAATATACTACTTACAGCCTGAAAAGATGTGATAAACTTCCCGCCATTCAAAACACTCCAGAAATGAACATAACCTTTGAAAGAGATGAAATACATTCTGCAAATTGTATATGAACTGATTTCTATCATTTTATTCATCGCAAGGACCAGTTTACCTTCAGTATCTGAAGATACAAGCCAAGCAGAAGATGACAATTCAGGAACAAACGCTCGGGTCTTTAAGAAGATGAGGCTCAGCACATTTGTGCATTGAACTATCATTAAAAAAAATAAAAGTAGTCCATATGAGTTGTGCATAATATACCAAGTTTTCATACAACAGATTTGATTGAGGACCAGCAAATCTGACATCATTATTCACTGAAAATTCATGGGAAGATTGGCATACCAGGATAACTGCTGCTCTGTTGAGGGGTCGGTTGAGGAGTCTGGAAGCGAGACAGTATACGTTCAGACACTACATTCCATACGATGATCTCCCCATCGTAGCTGCCAGTGGCCAGGAGGTGTGGTGTGCATTGAGCAATGCACAGAATATCCACTTTGTGCCCATTCCTCTGTGTGTGAAATATTCAATGCAATATACAAATACATTTCCCAAAGTGCCCCTGCATATTTGAAGGGGATTCAAAGTACATGTGTAGACATGGATGTGAGTTGTGGAGGATGCTAATACCACATCGTCCTGCCAAGAAGGTTTAGGTCTCTCATTGTACGGAGTTTCCTCTTTGGAGTCCTGTAAAAAATTTTTTTTTTTAAATAACGTGTTTTGCTTCAAAAGTAATCACGGGCAATTCTGCACTATTCTTTTCACAGTCTCTTGAATTAAATGAAATCACTGGCAATAAATTTGGTGCATATTGTGGCTAAATCTGGCAGAGTATGGTCGATTCAGATATAAGGCAACCTGACCAAGAGTACTAATTACACATCCTTGATTTTATGTAATTTGGTGGTGAGAAAAAGATAGTTCAGAAAATGTTTGAACATTTTTAAAAGATTTTTTTTGTCATAAACTCGACAGCTGTGTCCCTCAGCAAGTACATACATGTATTTAGTTGGTTATGGGATTAATCTAATTAATTTTTCATTTGAGGAAGAATTTTAAATCATTAATTTAAAGCCACAATATCGATTTTTGGATTAAAATATCCAAAAACCACTAGAACAATGCTATATATATATTTCATAACCATGACAATGACCATACAATATTATTAAATTAATTACATGCCATTTAGCAATAAAATTATCCAGCTTTTATTAATATTATATTCTAATATCGATCAAGCTTCCTGCAATGTGCAACAAGTGTCTCATACCAGACACCAAGCGAGCACTCAGAGTAACGTTATAAAAACTTTCAACACACGCAAATGTATTTTTAGTATGATTGTTTTGACCAAGTAAAACGTCTCAGGTTACGACTGTAACCCTTGTTCCCTGAGGAGGGAACGAGACACTGCGTCGTTGAAAACAACTCTTTGGGGACGCTCCCTTAGCGTGCGCCTCTGAAATATGAATTAAACTAATCCAATCCTTATTGGTGTTGCGTCATGACATAACATGTGACGGCACATAAAAGTAACGCCAGCACACACACACACACACATTAGCCTCGCGATAAAGCAAGCCGCTCCTAGGCATTGAGGGGCGTGGCAGGACGATGCAGTGTCTCGTTTCCTCCTCAGGGAACAATGGTTACAGTCGTAACCCGAGACGTTCCCTATCGTTGGGAACTCAACACTGCGTTGTTGAAAACGACTCTTTGGGTAACGAATTCCTACTAGGCCACGCACCGAAAAAGGCCTGCCCTAGAGTGAAACTGATCTCAGGCACTCAGCTAGGACGAGACCACACGTGGGGTCTCGAATGCAGGATGGCCTTAACTCTGCCGGGGGAAAACCTCCCAGAGATCTCCCAGTCTCTTTAAAGAAATAGCTAAGAGAAAGGCTATCTTGAACGTGAGGTTCTATGTGAAGCCGACTGGAGGGATTCGAAGGGAGCCAGGGATAGCCCTTCAAGAACCACCGCCACGTCCCAGGAAGGAACCCTAGACCTGACTGTCGGTCTCATCCTCCATTTACCATGGAGATATAGTATGACCAGTTGGTGCCTCCCCAAAGGCCCAACATTTAGTGGTGCATGGAACGCCACAATGGCAGCCACGTACACCTTACGTGTGGATGGGGAGAGATTCGCAGAGAAACGATCTTGAAGAAACTCCAGAACTGAAGCCACTAGGCAGTTACTGGACCTAACTCATGCTCTCTACACCAAGTGGAAAAACATTCCACTTGAGGCCATATAATCTCCTAGTAGACAGAGCCCTAGAAATAAGTATGGTTTTGACCACCCCAGATGATAGACCAGCATCTAGGTACTGAGCCCCCTCAGAGGCCAGACCCACAATTTCCAGAGCTCCGGGCAAGGTTGGAATATAGTGCCCTCCGCCTGAGACAACAGATCCCTCCTCAGAAGAATCTGCCATGGCGGAGCTATCAGGAGTAAAATTAAGTTCGAAAACCATACTCGGGCTGGCCAAAACGGGGCTACCAGAAGAAGACTGATGCCCTCCTGACAGACCCTCTCCAGGACTCCCGGGAGCAGAGCAATCGGGGGAAAAACGTAAAGGCGAAGCCTCGGCCAGGCCTGTACCATGACATCCAACCTCAGCGGGAACATGAGCCGGCAAGTGTGACTCATGTTCCCCGCTCCCGATGCTGAGCACATCCACTTCCTCGAGATAGCTTGAGCACCAGGCACTCGTCACGGGCAGAGGAAGCCGCAGCACGGGCTTCTGCAACGTGAGCGAGCGTTATAGAATCTGCGGATGATGAACGAGAAAGTGCCTCGACAGTCTCGTTCTCTTCCGCAAGATCCTTCTGCGATTCCCACGGACTTAGCCGCCGCGCCGCCTCAACAGACGTGGGACCCGAACCGCGGGCATCGTGAGTTTGGCCGTCATCATTGAAGACAGCCAAGCGGGAGCGCAGCACTCTTAAAGGGAGTGTTTCACAGTGATCACAGGCAGCCCCCTCGAGAGCTGCCTGTGTGTGCTGCACTTCCAAACAATATACACACAACGTATGCGTGTCCCCACCCGTGATGAATCTAGGGCAGGGGTGCACACACTTCGTATATTGTTCGCTCGCCATTTCAATAATATAGTACTGAGATCAGACAGACAACACAAAATAAGACAGACAACAACAGAGAGCGCTTGCTGAAGAGCGAAAGCTAATGTGTGATTGTGCTGGTGTCACTTTTATGTGCCGTCACGTTACGTCATGACGCAACACCAATCAGGATTGGATTAGTTTAATTCATACTTCAGAGGCGCACGCTAAGGGAGCGTCCCCAAAGAGTCATTTCCAACGACGCAGTGTTGAGTTCCCTATGATAAGGAACAGCGCTGCTTTACCCCACAATTTGAATTCGTCATATAAAATTTTATGTGAAAATCATTTATTTATTAATTATGTTTAATTATAATAAAGTTATAATATATATATATATATATATATATATATAGAGTATATATATGTGTGTGTGTGTGTGTGTGTGTGTGTGTATGTGTGTATGTGTGTGTGTGTGTGTGTGTGTGTGTGTGTGTGTGTGTGTGTGTGCGTGTGTGTGTGTGTGTGTATTATAGTCAAACCAACATTTATCCAGATACCTTCAACATTTCTCACATTATCACAGTTTATTCGCTACAGTTTAGAAAATTATAAGACAATATGACAAGGTTATCAAATCAGTTGATATTTCACTGGTTTTGGCCATCCTTCTGTTAGACTGTCTCACAAATGAATTAGGTTGAATAGCTGTCAGCTGTTAAATTTAAGTACACAATTAGATAATACCAATTTAGGTCAAGCAATTACCAAGCAATGCTTGGTCAGGTGACTCAGGTCAAAGTGTCTAAATACATTTTGGTCCCAAATTTTCATTTTACTGGTATAAAGAAATTTCATTCACTGTATGAAGAAATTTCGGGTATAATATAGTCACAGTTTACTTTAATTTGCTATCCTAGAATTGACAATAGATTATATACAATAATTTTTTTTAATAAAATGAGATGCGTATTCTCCAGTGGTGTAAAAATCATGCATTTAGGGTATCTTTTATCACGAAGCTCGGATTCTCTTTTCTAAAGTGAACAAAAGCTCTTGTAATAGATGGAATAATGGACTGTCTGAAGGGAATGGAGGAATAAACCACACCAAACAGCACTCAAGCACTTTTGAGGAGGGAGGAACATCGAAGTAAATGAAATATGGAAATGGAGCGAACAGCAATAAAGGCGTGAGTACAAGGGGGAAGAAACAGGTCATGGCAGTCAACCATTTTATGAGAGCCATCTGGGGAGTTACGCTGATATAAAAAAGGTCGTAAGGGAAGCAGGCTGGTCACTTTATACTCACCAAGTAAATGTCAATCCTGTGGTCCCAACCAACAGAAATCACAAATCTGCCAAAAGAAATAAAAAAGTGATTCAGCCAGAAAATGAGCATAATAATATCCATGAAGAGTATGGCGCTTGCAGTCAGCAGAGACTTACGCGTTCCTGTGCAGTGTCAGGTAGAGGCAGTCACAAATCTCTGCACATTTTCCATCTGGGGGAAAAAAATAATGCAGGGCTTTGCTTCACAACAGCTCTATAGGGAATGTGGGATATAATTTACTCTAAATAATCAGTCATACTCAGGAGCAAAGCAAATCAATCAAATGCACACTAAGAACTATAAAGAATTATTGACCTCTCTTGAATATCTTCACGCACTGGCCATTGTTGAAGTTCCACATCTTAAGGCAGCCATCTCTTCCACCAGTCACTAGCCTGGTGAAAAAAAAAAAAACGAAAGAAAAAAACTGCAAAAAACAGTAATATTACGCAATGCCATATATTTAAATTAGCTTTAACAACCTCCTTCCGCTAGAGTCAAAAGCCATGCAGGTAATTGCAGACTCTCCATGAGCACCTCCAAACTCAAACATCTGACCTCCAGTTTCCACATCCCAGACTTTGACAACCTGAATACGTTAAAGTACTACATTTAGAAAAGAGGGATTATTGCTTTACTAAAAACAGCTCAGCTTGTCATGAGTTGAAATGATAGAAATTACTTTTAAAACACTTCTGGATAAAAATGTATATCTATTATTTGGATCTTACGAAAAATTAATGTAAAGGAACCTTGACTAATCACAATAATAAGCGATTTTAGTCCCAATTTTGCTAACTTCACCCAAAAACCCTACTAAAGACAAACAAACCTGTACCCATAAATTTCAATTTGTTACTCACACAAAGCTATCATATGACTTTATAAGAACTGGAATATAGCACACAAGACGTATGAAGTACTTTTATGTGTGGTTTTGAGTCAGCAAGCTTTTTTTTTTTTTTTAATTAATACTTTCATTTAGCAAGGACACATTAAATTGATCAAAAGAGACGGTCAAATCTTTTACACTGTTCCAAGATATTTCTATTTCTAATAAATGGTTTTATTTTGGACTTTATAATCAAAGAATCAAAAAAAAAAAAAAAAAAGATTCCACAACAATATTAAGCAGCACAACTGTTTTACAACATTAAGAACAATAAGGAATGTTTCTTGAGCACCAAATCAGCATATTTTAATAATTTCTGAAGGATCAAGCGACACTGAAAAATTTCTGAAAAATTTGCTTTGCCATCAAAGGAGCAAGTTACATTTTAAAATATATTAAAAGAGAAAAAAGTGATTTTCAATCGCAACAATATTTAAAAATATAACTGTTTTTACTGTATTTTTAATCAAATAAATGCAGCCCTGGTGAGCACAAGAGACTTCTTTCAAAAACCGACCTCAGCTTGAGGAACAGAGCATCTGCGTCCTCAATGCATTTCATACAGATACTTCTCAAAAGCACTCACCGAGCCCTCAGAGCAGCTCACCACCTGCCTAAACTCCTCACTGTATCCGCAGCACAACACTGACTCTTCATGGGACAGAATCTGATTGCCCTTAGGCTGTGGTCTACAACAGATGGCATATGAAAGGAGAAAGGAAGCAAAATGCATGACAACTAAACAACGAGAAAACAGTATATGTATATGTGTAGCTAAATACACATACAACCTAATGCCTTATAGCCAATTGATACTCATAATAGGCTTTGAAATCTTTGTTATATAACATCTAAGATACATACTTTGTCTGAAGGGATAGTAAGGCGAGAGAATCTGAGGCGATGTAGAGCCCCTTCACAGCTGAAGAGTAGAGGCACGCAGACAATTCTCCCTGGATATTACTTGCCTCTGGTTCGGCAGTAAACAGACACGTCTCATCCTTAATGTGCCATATCTATAAAACAAAAAGTAATAAATAAAATGTCATCATAAAAAAAAATACATTTCCATATTTATGTTGCATGTAACTAGGAATATTTCACAGAAAATTAAAATTCTGTCATCATTTACTCACTCTCATGTTGTTCCAAACCCATATGACCTTATTTCTAACGTGAAACACAAATGGAGAATTTTAAACAATATTCCGCCCACTGTTGTCAAAATAATGAAAGTAAATGTGGACTGGGGCTGTCAAGCTTCGAAAAGGATTCAAAAGTAATAGTATCATAAAAGTGGTCCTTGTGAATTACACACTTTTATTCATTTATTGCAATTATTCTTTCGATTTTCAATTATTGCAAGTCTTCTGAATAGTTTTGCGTGATGAACAGACTATTCCGTGCTAATCTTCACTTTAGTGGGCTGTTTACTGTGACCGGATCATTGAGTCGATAAGATTAGTCCGGTTCAGACCGGTTTAGTGGACTGGATCAACTCATTCATAGAAAAGAACTATTTAACTCAAAGAATGATTCCTTCACAAACTGGACATTACTTTTCTCATAAATGCATCAAGGAGAGACTGGGTGGATTAAACTATTTCTGACTTTAGAAGACTTTGAATACAGTGCATCTTTTTGTCATTTTGGAGCTTGACAGCCTTGTCCTCATTCACCCTCATTATACTGACAAGAGTGATACGCATTTGCTTAAAAAATCCCCCTCGTGTTCAGGATATAGATGAAAGAAAGTCTTCCGAGTTTACAATAACTTGAGGATGAGTAAATTAATTTTAATCTTTGGGTGAACTATCCCTTAATAAACAAGTGGTGCAGTCGTTTGGTTTTATGAATTATGAACATTCAGTTTAACTTTAGCTTAGTTTAATGTTTGGCTTTTTCATATTGAGAAGATTTTAAACACTTTTTTGATATAATAAATCCAGATTTGACTTTGGATTTTAAGTTATGAATCAATTCCTCACCTTAGCAGTCTTGTCTGTGGAGACTGAATAAATGTGCCCATCTTCTGAGGAGATACAGAGGTAGGAAACAGGGGCATCGTGACCTTTCAAAATCCCTGTTGGTCTTCTGCCATTTCAAAATGTAAAATTACTAGCCTGGCATTTAACATCAGTATTTGATAACACAGTATTATCTATGTATTTTTCATATTTTCTGACACCTATATAGATCAGAGAAGAAATTGTCCAAAATAAATAAAATCAGAGAGATACCACTTATGAAGAAGATACCCTAAAAATATCAGGCATACTTAGGCACATAAGGATTCCACATGCGCAACAGCCTGTCCATCCCGCCGGTGACCAAAAGATTACGCTTCTCACAGAAATCAAAGGTCATGACTCCTTTAGGAACGGTGAAGATTGTTTGGTTGCTGGGTGCCCTCTGTGTGACTTTCGTAGGCTTTCCCTTTTCGCTCACTTCTGTCATCTCTCTCATCTGCTCTTGCGTGTAGGTTGATGGATGAATGCATCCTAATTAAAAACAGATTGTCAAAGCTTCATACACGCATATCCACTCAAACAGATCACAGCTGACAGATTCAGAGCCCTTTCCCCCTCTTTCTGAGTCATGGTGTGTTATTCAAATGAGTTTAACTGGAGCTTCATTGCACTGAGAGTTTTTACATATCTCTCATCTGGCATTAAACATGCAAGACGCCAGAGTTGCTATTTTCTTCCTTCTGCCATGTTAAACAGACATCACTGAGAAAGAAGTGAGAAAGGATACAATATTTTCTACACATGGGTTTATATTAATGTTTAGGTCAGATTTCATCCTAAAATCAATAGTAAAATTATCTTAAATTATATCCTGCATAAATAAAATGAATGCAATTTTTAGGATCAATAAGATTTTTTGCTCTGTGACATTATTTTCATTCAACTAAGCCCATTTCGACCCCTACTCTCATTATCTTATTACGTCTGTATGTTTTCCTCTTGCTTGTATTTCTCATTATTTTTAATTATGATTCTCATTACTGTAATACAATAATGAGGAAGACAATGTGCTTAACTGCCATGAAATAATGTAAAAAAAAAACTGAATAGTCCTAAAAATAGGCTTAATTTTTTTCTGGCAAAATATGATTTCTAAAGTTTCCTTTTGATTTTGGGGTGACATATAATCCTATTAAATGAGAGAAAATATAAATTATCCCACTGTACTGCAAAAAGTAAACCAATAGAAGTCATTTTTAAATGTTACCTATAACAAGGGCAGAGTCTTCATGCCCTGATGAGGATACAATGGCAGGTATGCTTGGAAAATATTTCACCTGAATTGATAATAAAACATTGGTACATTTTAGAAAATTAATTTTTCTTTTGTAAAAAATGAGATGAAAAATAATTTAGTAAAATATTTCACTGTCAGTATCTTACACTAATGCACTGATGGAATATTTACAATTGATTGCAATGTATATTCATGTGCATTGCAGCAATAGAGCAACATAGGATGAGAAGAAGGAAAAAATACGTACATTAATAATGATAGTAATAAATATTTAACCTTTGACACCCAGTCTTGGTGGACTTTCCATCTGATAAATGTTATTTCTGGAGACTGAACTGCACGGTCAAGGCTTATGTTTGGCACGTTGTCAACCTGCGGCAATCTTTTCCACAATCTAGGGCATAAATACATTCCGAAAAAGCTTACAAACCATGCACAAAATATACTATAAAAAGTATTGTTCCTATGCCTGTTTGGTTTTTTGCTTATGTTATTAGATTATCTAAATAAGATTAATTTCATGCACAGTGTCAGTGAGCAAGGTAATATAATATTCTTAACATGCCAGTTATCTTTCACATCTCTCCGAGAACAGAATCAATGTTTCCTAATTAATTTATTCATTAATTTATGAAAATTAGAACATGCCTGCATGACACGCTATTGTAATTTTGTTTTACAAAACTGCACATGGAATATTTGTACTATTAAGAAACCTTGTTTACCTCAGTTTCTCCCTGATCGATTTGATTAACAGGATGTTCACACAGCCCTAGAGTGCCAAAAGCTTTGTGATTAGTTAAAACACATTGTATTTCATGAAATTCATATGTGTAGGACTGCCTTCGTTTACTTACCTGAGAATCGCCATGTACAATGATACATTCATCTGGGCCAGTAGAGCTAACAAAACCAGAGTATATTTTTAATTACAAGAAAAGCAAACATTTACATATCAACAAAGAGCATTGTGTGTTTTTTATTGTGCTTAAATATGTTAGTACAAAAAAATAAAAATGCAAAAGCCAACATAACATACCCTTATAATTTGATATGAATTAAATATTATTATTATATATTTATTATATATATATATATATATATATATATATATATATATATATATATATATATATATCCCTTATTATATATATGTTTTCTAAAATCATGTTACATTGTAAATGCAGAGCAAATTAAGTTGTTTTTTTTAAAAACTAAAATCATATCTGAAAACATTGAACATGACTAAAACTTCAAAACTTCACAAAACAGCAATCGCATCAACATGTCTGACATGAATCAGGTCTGCTCACCAGTAATCCAGGTTTAAAGGCACAGTTTCTAGTGCACTCAACTGACAGCAAAGCTCCAAAGAGGAAAGCTCATAAAACTGGATCTCTCTGGATCTGAAAAGTGGGAGAAAATATGTTGTTTGGATTGACTGAAGGAAAGGCAGAGATCAGATGTGGCATATATATATATATATATATATATATATATATATATATATATATATATATATATATATATATAACATTTTTTTTCCCAATAACACTACAAAGTTACAAGGTATACTTGAGCAGAATGACAGAGCAGTCCCCAGGCTGCTCCAAGGGAATCATCACTGTAATAAATGTAAATTGCTTTGGATAAAAGCATCTGCAAATGTACTACTTAATCTTCATTTGAAACAGCTTGCCATAGGGAAAAATCTTCATTAGAAAGTTATATACACTACAGTGTATTATAAAGACTGTGATGTAAAAAAAAATGTATTTTAAAAGCAGATTACCCAGTTCCAATAATCAGTTTGTTGTACTCTGACATAGGCACAAAATCAGTAGCCCATTTTTGTTTTCGATTGATGGATCTCTCGGGCTGGATATAGAAACAGAGAAATGATTCAAATTAAATATTGGTTAATTAAAAAATGGAGGAGAGCAGGAACAGGAATACATAAGTACGGTAAACCAATAAAATGTAAGTAACCCACAAACACATTCTTCTTGCTCTTCAAATAAAGCTTGGGGGTCCAGAAGTTAACAACCCCATCTTCTCTCAGAGTCACAACGGTTCCATTAGAAGGCAAGTGGATTCTCACAACAGGCTTCCCACGTTTTAGAAACTTAATGTTAGCCGGCAATATAAAGGCTGCCATTTTACTGCGACGCACAGTCTCTTCCTTCGCTTCGTACTCCAGGTATATGTATGTGCAGAACTCATGCTAAAAGATAGAGAGGAAGACTTAAATAAACTTTAATAGAATTTGTTATGGAAGTGTGTTCAATATTTCATGGTAAAGGTTATGAGTGTTTACACAAATCATGGAAATACACATTTTTGTATAATTAATATCAATATTATATTATTTTGATATCCATATTATAATATTATGAAAACATATAATATATAAAATAATAAAATTAGTATAATATGTATTCATTACGTAATACAACAATATCATTTATATATAAAAAAAACCCCATAAAGTCCACCAGGAGTTAGATTTTTGCATACAAGTTTGGAAAATTTACTTGGAAACATAATTTCAATCATGACTTCTATTTGAAAATGTTTGCAAGCAATTTCCTGCACAAATATGTGCATTCAAAGTAACTGAATGAGACCCATTTTGACCACTTGCCCACGAAGGTTTTTTATATGCAAAAACTCGACTCAAAAACAGATGCAAATGTGCATTTTAACAAATTGTCAGTTCATCTAAGAGAGCAAGTTTGAGATTTAAAGAGGAAGCAGTGAATTATTCATACCCATTCGATTTTGCCATCACAAGTGTAATCGATCTTCATAAATAGCTGGTGAATGTGAGATTCTTTCTGTGACGTTTCAAAAAGAGGTAGTCCAAAGTAATGGGTGGGAAGACAGTGAGAGAGAGAAGATTGTACAATCATACATACAAATTTTAGGTCTTGGGTCTCCGTTAATCCATTTACACAAGCAATAGGATAACTGAATACATAAACCTCTCATTACAGTACTTTTACAGTACTTACAACTCCTTTCAAACCTGGGCAGTTTTTCACAACAGATTTGAATTCTGAATAATCCAACATGTGGATGCCAGCCTTTGCAAACTCCTGCTCAAGAGAACAGAATTAGGAAAATCATATTGTGTCTAATTAATCATTTAAATTAGATTTCCAAATAATCTACACATTTTGAAAACTTACATCATAGGCCAGTTTAATTTGCTTTAGATCATCAATGGACACCATCTTCTCAATCTATGTTGGACAGCAAAAATAAATTAAACATGGCAAAAATCTCACAGAACATGTGAGTTGGAAGGAGCATGTATTAAATGTGCAAGTCTCTACAGAGAGGTTTGTAAGAAAGAAGATTAACAAAGATTAACATCATAAAGTCACCGTGACGGATTCTATTTCAACATAGTATAAATCGACAAGTGTTGTTTGACATTTGTTGGATGATCAAACATCTTTTAGCATGTCAAAAAATGAAATAGCTGCTAGATTTCGACAGGTTGCAGTCACATGTTCTGCTCCGCCTTACAATAATAAATTCACTTAATTGAAATGGCTTCGTTGCAACGTGATGCAATTTTAATTTTGTTGTGGATCAAAAACCCACATACTTCATCAGTCTGCAGACAATCAATAGATGACCTGCCAGTCAAATCAGTCAAACCATCTACCATGAATAAAGGAATGATTTGATGAATTGATGAAAGATATAAGATATAGGGGTTTCTTTTACAATTTTCAATAGGATTTTAGATTAGTATTTTTTATTTATAAGGCTAATTTACCTTGGGTTCCCTCTGCAATTATAAATAAAAAATTTAAAATGCAAATATAAAATGCTAATTTTTAGCAACTTAAGTTTTCCAAATTCATGTTTGAGACTATATTTTGTAATATACAACAGTCTCTTTAGACTAACAACAGGCCTCAATTTACTCACGAATTGAAAATCGCCACTAAAAATCCATAGGAAATTGCAGAGGGAACCCGAGGTAAATTAGCCTTCCTGGTTGGCCTAGGAATTGATAATAAGTACTGCATCTGCCACAAAAACAATTAGGATTTCAATTAGGGTGACAGCAAAATGAACACTGGAAACAGCTGAGCTACGGTTACACTATTGAAAAATGTAGTTAGGGGTGTCCCTACTTGTAGTTATTTGCTCTCCTACTGATAAATACAGATTATAACTTTCATTCCTATTTCACTGTGCAGTCAGATGACAAAATACCTCCAGCACAAACAAATTTGGTCTTGATAAGGAAAACATAACTGATTTGCTTTCTGGGGAGCAAGTTCAAGCACTCTGTTGAAATAAATAATGCATGTCCACGGTGTCATTTCATTCAATCGCTAGTCATGACAGATTACCCTGCAATGGTTGCCCATCCAAAGGTCATCCAGCAAATGAAATGAATGGATTCTGTACTTGATTCAAAACGTCATTTTGTCCAGTAGAAAGTTAATTTGGTATGGGCATATTTGGTTTTGGCATATTTAATGAAGCTTTGGTATGAGAAGAGTGACCTATTATACTAACTGTTACACTGACATCTTTAGGTTTTAAGATTGAAAGAAAGTTAAAATGGCAGTTACAATATGGTTGGTTACTTCTACATAAAAACCTGGGACATAATAAATAGCTTTTTGAAGAATTAAATATGATATGATTTAGAGCAGACAAAAGATATGAAAAGAAACATATTTTGTACATACCTAAAGTTGATGTAAAAACTGAATTCAGTGGTCTGTTTACTGGTCGGTTAGAGCAGATCAGTTTAAAAAATGCAAAACAAGATTAGAACGATGAAGGCGGGCTCTGTGCTGGAGGGGGCGGGGTTAAACATTAAATACAACCTATTTGATTTATTTTTCCTTTATTTTTCCAGGAAGGTCCCGACTCTAATTTCATATGCAATATTATGGATCTACAAAGTGCATCTTTCCAGCTGCCCAACTCCCTTATTTATCATTATAACATTTGCATTTGTATACCTGACCAGTGAGAGATGATGCTGGGGCAAGTTGCCATTCAATCTAGGTAGAATGTAATTGTTGGGAAATGCAGCCAAGCAGCAGATGCTGCACAAGTGTGACCCTTTGACTTTTACCTTGAGCTCATAGAGGGTCCCTGCAGGATCTGCTCTGTAGCGTTTTCGCATGCTAAGTTTAACATCATCTCCCAGGGCAAAAGAGTGTCGTCTGGGTTCTTGCCTCAAAAGCTCTCTCTCTAGCCAAGCAGGAAGCTGTTGGCTCCTCTCAGTAGGCTCTAATATGGACCCCATAGAAGGCAGAACCCCTTCAGCCTGCTGTCTGTACTGCGTGCCCTGCTTCTGGTTCAGTCCAGCAGCTACATACACTGGTCCAAAATCTGTCGAAATACTGCATAATTGTGTTGCATTAAATATTTTGTTTATCATTTATTTTTCATTTAAGTTATCAAGAAACAACCTTGCAAATGGCCCTTTCGCGCGTCACGCATCGCCCAACGGCAAACTCAAACATCACATATACCTCTTACAGGTGCTTGTGACGGCATGTCTCAACAGGTAAAAGTAGGCTACTTTCAATAAAAGATCTAACATATTAGCAATACTTATAGCTGTGTTGCTGTGTCATGATGAGTAACCACACACACAAACACACACATGTGTCAGTTTTTTTTTTTATTTTACATTTTTTCATAGGGAGAACGTTACACCTGCTAAATTTCATTTTGCAAAGCGAAAGCCAAGAGTATGTTAGGTCAAATCAAATTAGAGTCAAGTAATATCTTCAAATTTGTCTGTCAAAACATAAATGAATTAATCTTCAAGGACACAAACTGGTTCCAGCATGACAACAGCATTATCCATATTCCCTGGCAACAGTAAACACTATGAACAACAGGAGGAGTAACACTCAAGGTCAGGAGCTGGAAAATAACCAAATACCAATGTGGTACGAAACATAGTCCTCATACTGAAATGAAAGTCATGAAGCAGAACAAATTAGTCTCTGTATCAGGAGCTGTTTCAAAGTGGTGCTGAGTAAATTAAATGCTTAAATATGGGAACTGGAAGCCATGTCAAGATATAGATAAATGAAAAGCATAAAGCAGAATACCTGGCCTTGTGGGTCTCAAGTTGGGCTCCAGCAGATGAGGCCCGAATTTTCCTGCCTAGCGGCATAACTGAAGAGATCTGAGAGTATCTCGTCTTTTTCAGCTTGGCTTTCGTTCTCTTTAGAGACTACTTGCTTGTTTTGCAAAGGAGCTTAGAGACACAGAACACCTGAGTGTCAGGTTACCGAGTGGAGTGGCTACGCACGCATTGTGAAAAAAGCCACATTTAAAACCACTTTTAAATTTCATAATGTTAAAAATACCTTTTAAGCAGACACGTATGTTCACCATAAACTCATTTTCTTAATTTTCAGGGGGAAGAAAACTTTTCACTCTTTGTTTTTCAGTTTTAAATTTAATGAGAAAGATATGGTATTAAGATTAAAAAGGTTTGTCTTTTCTACAGCTTGCTGTGCACATCCCTACCTCTTTATTGTGCTCTGCATAATAAACCAGTTCACCTGATGTTATTGATTTATACCTTTACTATTATTTTATAAAGTCAAAATACATAAAATATCTATCTCAGGACTAGGCATTATTCTCCATTACAAAATCGCAAGAGGTGTATTATTCTCAAGAGACAAATGATTAATGATATTTTTTTTTCATGTATTTTCATCGTAGTTAAAATCTCAACAACAACAAAAAAAGAACTGTGTATAGTAAAAAATGATTTGTGTCTGTTGTCTGTTGTTTATTTTGAGTGTTTTATTAAGCACATCATCAAAGATGGATAAAGGCATATCATTATATTAGGAATGTTCTGACTCCTGGTGGAAAATCAGAACCCCAAAAAATACTGCACAAATATTCATATAGTTTTTCATGATTCAAAATCCCATGCTTATAAAAGCCCAGGCCAGCCAGACATCTTCTCCAGTGTGGAAGGGGCTTGTATGAATACACCAGTATTCTTCACCTTACATCTATGAGAAGAGGAGCTGCTTATGTGCAATGTCTTCACATCCTTCTTTTCTGGTAAAAGACAATATATATATATATATATATATATATATATATATATATATATATATATATATATATATATATATATATATATATATATATATATATATATATACATATACTGTATTTATATAACACTTAACACAGTAACAGGCTACACTGTAGGAATTATATTTATTTCTGATTTTCAAGCAAGATCCGTAGGATTTCTAGAAGGATGCTCGTTATAATTACAATGTTATAATGAAGTATAACAACTTTTGCTACGACTTATCTAATTTGTTTGATTTTAGTGTGGTCTTAAAATCAGGGGGAAAAAATAAATACATTTCTAACAGTAAAAATGTAATTTAATAATTTACTTGAACTTTAGTATTCCAAATATTCAGTAAGAACACACAGCATCACTCTTTCTCACCTTTATCAGATAATTTCTCACAAATCTGTCGAAACGTCTGAGGTGGGATTGATTTGAGCACTGAGGAGACATCTGTATGTCCGCTTCCAAAATGCTTATTGTAGGTGGTCTGCAGTTTGCTGTTTTCCAGATTATTGATGTGGCTGTGAATCACTGTTGGGATTAAAATGTAAAAGAAAAGTGTCAATCTTCTCTAATTTGTGTGCCATACTGGTGTCATAAGATGGCCTATTATGTTTTTTGTTTTCATTTTCAGCTTTTTTTAGTTTGTAAATGTTGCTGTTTGAGAATGAAAAAGGTCTGCAAAGCAACAAAGCACTAAGTCCACAAGGGAGTTATTCTCTATATCAGAAAGAACTGAACTCCCTCCTGAAACGCCTCGATTATACTGTTGAGCTTTCTTCCAGGAACGTCAACGTCACGATGTTCCTCATTTCCCGCCCAAGGTTTTACATAAAAATAAAGGGATGAGTCCTGGTCAAGGGCTATAGATATAGAAATACAGTTCACTCCTATAATGAATGGGAGAAACTGCAATGCGCAATGTGACGGAATACATACCGCCTTTTAAAGGTTAACTATGCAGGTTTTTTACCTTAAATGAACAGCTTTGGAGTCATTGGAATGGTTATATAACTTTTTTCGGGTTGAATGGTGGTTGCCTCACACCCCCCTATCGCCTGTGAGTGGAAAAACCACCCTTGCAACTTTGAGCCGGCAGATCGCCGGCTGCAGCGTCAGGAAGTATCGCGTGATTTTAGGTCTTGCAAAGTACCAAATTGCTTTAAGGCAAAAATATCTTCTAAAATTCTGTCATTATTGCGCTCCCTCACGATGTTCGAACCCGAATGAAGAAGACGCTGTAAAGAATGTCCCATCTGCTTTGATGTCGTTGATCTACTAGCCTCTGGTATCTGAGAGTCGTCAACATGTTTTTCGACAGTGTTGTCAGATATATATTCCGAGGGGGAGCTCTATAGAAAAACCTGTGAGCAAAAAGCGAGAATACAGCGAAGAAATTCCCGAAACTGCATAGTCCTGTTTGAAGTAAAACAGCCAATCACAGATTGATAAAGTCATTGCGTCACTGGAGCTGTCGTTAGAAGCTCGTGCTTAGGACTGCACATGTGCATTGGCTGTTCTAGCCTGAAAATTCGCTTTTTTAACACTATTTGATTATAAGAAACAACCTTTATGGGACAGTCATGTCAGATTTTGTTGCTCATTTGAAATATGTTATTTATTTGTGAGTTCGACAAACAGTTTTTGATATTTCAGGATTACCCCATTCATATAGATACGACTTAGTCTTGGATGCCCGAAATAGCTGCCCGAAGGCGTTGCAAATATGGCCGCCAAGTGAACAGACTTTCCCTGAAAGGGACTTTCGCCTGGTTAATTTGGTTGAGTAATAGTGTGTTGAAACTTGCAGTTATGGTAACAGGTGTGATATTTCTGAAACATGCTCAAAGCGGTTGACCAATCACAACACACTGGTCCAGCCAACCAATCAGAGCACATTGCACTTTTTGGAAGGAGGGGGATCATAGAGACAGGAAGTAAATAGAGTGTTACTGACAGACTGGGAAGAGAGGTGCTACAACAATGTAAAATATGTAAAAAATAATTCGTTTTTTGACCATGAAAACCTGTTCAAGTAGACCCTTTTAAGACCCTCGAGACTTTGTAAAAGGGCATAATAAGGCTGTAACGGTCACCAGCTGGAATGCCCTTGAGAGCCACCAGAGGGCACACCACATTCACCACAACTTGCAATTCATTGCATGTCTAGTCTACTTGTTTGTGTTTGCATGGTGTCTTGGCTACTGACAGGGTTGGTTGTCTTAAATTTCTAACAATGTAGTTTGGTATTTTAGCCTAGTTGAATCTTAAGTGTTGCAGGTTTGCCGAAGCTTACCAATACCCCTTGCTGCTATACCATGCAGCTTATTGCACCCATAGCGAGAGTTGTTCCCCAGAAGCTGAAGTTTTGATTGAGGTGGTCGGTAGTTGTGTCTCATTTCAGTGGACAACATGACTGTGGTTAAAAGGAGCAAAGATTGCATGGTCCTTCATAATCCCTGTGATTTTGACAGAATATAACAAAGACATTGAGATGTTTCAGTCATAATGAGATATCTTTGGAACCATGAGACCTTGAAATTAAATAAGATTCAAATGCCTTTCAATAGCTATAATGTAATTCTTAGAACTCACCTTGAGCTTGAGGTAATTAATCCAATAAAATCAATCTGGTAGGTTGACCTGTATGGGCACTCGTGAGTCTTTTGGATTTCCTTCTCTGTCAAAGGAAGTTGAAGAGAGGAACTACCATCAAAGTGTTTCATTTGATCTGCATTATGTCTCAACAGCATGAATGCCTTTGTGATAAAATAAATAAAATTATGGTAGGGGAGAACCGGGGCGAAAGTAACACGGGACAAAAGTAACAGTGATTTTCTCTGAGCCCTGACTACATTTGCATTCCAAGCTATGACAGCACTTTCAGCATGCAGCCAGTGTCCGAGCTGCTAAAAATCACGTGATTTCATCATCGTTTCCCGCCGTTAGGTACTTTCATGTGTCACAGTAATGATCAATCTACAGTATTGACAGATAGCTTATGAAATATCTGACGCTGTTGTCCAAACGTGCAAAGTGTCCAGTATCTGAGGTTTCTGTGCTGTTCACCAGTAGCTATCTCCGTCGTTTTGCAGTGAGAGTCAAGCAGATAAACTTTTTAGCCTGTTAATGTGCATTAATGCCTAATCGGATGTTATCTGTAAGATGGCGTTGTTATAGGAAACGCACAACAACGGGTGCGCGAGAGCAAACTGATGCTCCGCAGGGGTCTTTCTCCACGTACTAGGAAAACCCCAAAACCAGCCGACAGTGTCAAGCGTCCAAAGAGACAGCAAACTGAACATTCTCTATTCCAATATGATTACATTTTGACTTGCCCTATAGCCTATCAAAACAAAATATTAAAACATGCAAAGGATGTACATGCATTAGGATTATAATAGTCTACAAGCTGTAGGCTATTTATTTTATCACGTTTCTTTAATACTGAAATATCGTAACCGTTAAAGAAACAGAATCAGCAAATTCCTTAAGAATCGAGCCAGTTCGATTTTATTTGGGCGTAGCGCCGCTCAGTGGAAAACATGATATAGTGCATACATTTCAAGATTTCTCTTTTTTTTATTAGCCTATTATTATTGCAATTTGCCAAGGGTCACAAAAACATACACGAATAAGGAATGGAAATGTAATAATAATATAGTGGGCTACATGTGATGAATAAAAAGCACCAATTATAAATGATAATAATAAGAACAATAACAGAGACAATAATACAATAAAATAAATGTCTCGACACAACATATTGCAACCTTTATAAAAATAAATAAAAAGGCAGCACAGTTTACCGTCTTGAGTTCTTGGAGAGTTTACGATGATTGTGACATTTGTCAAGGAGCAATGAAAGATTGATAATAAAGTAGGCTACTCAGTCCTTTTTTTTTGTTTTATTCGTGTTACAGAAACTTTAAAGATTACAAACTCAGAACCAACATCGATGACATCATTAAAATATAAAGTCCTAAAACATTGCCTGTGATTCATCTATGTCACGTTTATTAAATCCGCGTGTTATTAAACAATTTTATAAAAGAAAACAACTAATCAATGAATTAATACATGATCAATAATTAAATTATTCTTGTTGAATGTAAAATTCGTGCAGCTGGGATCTTGATCAGCTTTTGCATTTGCACGATTTCAAAACAGGCACGCGAATAAATACGTGTGAATATGGAATTGAGTGATAAATATTGACAGCAATACATGCTTTGCATTCTCATCAAAAAATTTGGTGCAGCGTATAGGCCTACTGTTGCTGTAGCTATGGTTGCGTACTGTTTGCGGCAAAAATAATTTCAAATGCTATTGAAGCGTTCCTTACCAAATATACAGAATTAAGTGTGTTTAATGCTTTGTAAAACTCACAACAATTTGTATTAAAAATATAGGGGGATTAAAACAGTCATTAGGGGTCCAGACCGTCCAGACCCCTCCAAACTCCCGTATTCGCACCCTGCAGTAGCCTATTTACTCTTCTTCTTTTTCTCTTCCGACAGTTATCAGCATACAGTTGTGCTGTGAAATCTTTAATTCAGAATACAATTTGAAACCTTTACTTCAACGACAACGGTGTGCTTACATATACTACAGTATGTTCACAGCAGTACAAAACGGTGTCTGAAAAACTATTGCAATGCACCTATGTTGTATGGTTTTTCATATTCACGCGCCGTTGAAAAAATGTGACGTTTCGCCGATGAACAGCCAACCACACCTCAGCTCTCGTAGGGACTATAGTGCGCCGACAGCCAATCACGGGCGCTCAGGACTTGGCGGTAGCCAATAGGATTCGTGACTGTATACTGTGTCTCTCGTTAGCGGAAGGTTCTGCAAGCACTTGGAAGAGCGCGCATCGGTGTTATTGTACTTCAAAGCCCCATTATCAAGGCATCCACAGAAGCTGCAAATAGAGAAGACTGGTGAGTTTTGTCAAAATATGCTTGTCAAGGCCTTAATTAACTATTTTTTTTTAATTGCGTCGTATATTACAACACATTTACCGTGGTAATTTCGTGAACACAGGGCGAACAATCTTTGTCAGAATCTATTCGCTAGTCGTTCAGTCATAGTGTAATGTCCTGAATGGAAAAATCATCTGAAGATAAAAAAATATTGCATTTTTTTTTATGAAATGACAGTATTAGAATAGTCTTTATTATGGTGGGATGTAATATTTGTCAGGTAGCCATCCCAGCTAAAGCATTTAGCTTTTTAGGTCTTTTTGGGGTGTTATTGTGTCAGTCAGTGACGTGCTTGGCATTGACACAAAACACTAAAATAATACCTCGGATAGATTTACTAGTCCCGAAGGAATGCACTCGTCATTTTGTGCATTTTCCCTCTAAACGAGACGTGTGCGGCCGTGTTCTGTAATGTAATATGGTTGGCTTGCAGAGGATATAACGTTACTCCGCGTTTTGCCTGAGTGGCGGGGGATGGAGACGGTGGTGTAAGCGACATTCAACTTAATTAATAAAATGAAATTCATCCAAGCTCGTTTGCATTGCTTTTTCAACTCGCACAAAAGCCAGGGGGTCTATTCATGGAACGCCGGTGTTTTCCAAGAGAACTCGAGCGAGAAAGAGGGGATACAATTATATTTATACTGTTTCCCACCGCCAGTGCTGTGTGTGTGTGTGTGCGTGCCTGCGTGCGTGTGTGTGTGTGTGTGTATGCGGCTCTGGCTTGCCGACATAAAGGGAGAGAGAGCGAGAGGAAGCCATGTTGGCTCTGCTAGCTGTGCTCATGTGGCTCCAGTTGAGCGGCGGCCTTACGAGAGCGAAACTCCCATTGCATTGCGCTTATAGTTACAAACACTGTGTCCATACCGACCGACTTCTTCCATAGGCGAGGCGAAATATCGGAAGGCGGCGGGACAGGGTCGAAAAAACGGACAAAGTGCGGTGATTTTAGGTCCTAGAAATTAACCAGGAATGTGGGAGGAGACAATTGAGGGGGACTTTCTCTCATGAAGACGGCTTTTTCAAAATGGAAGAAGAAATATTATTGTTGCAGCATTTAGGTATTTTAAGGCGGGCCCTATGTAATCTATCCGCCCGCTCATGGTCGATGCTGCTATCAATGTTCCGTTAATGAGAAATACATATGAACAAAAATAATAGTGGGAATGAATATTAAATAATTAAATATGTTATTTTATTCACGAAATGGAGGATGTCCTTGTCTTTCACCCTGAACCTGAGGGGGTCTTTGTGCATCTCACCATCCATCTCAATGTGATTTCACTGCACATTTCATCATTAATATTTTTTTTAGTTAGTGCAAATATGCCCCTCACAGTACATAATGACTATATATATATTGTATATAAAAACACACACATACACACACACACACACACACACACACACATATATATATATATATATATATGAACTAAACATTTCTTTTTCAATGCCATTTATTTTATGTGTTGTAATGTGTGTGCATATATACATATGTGAGTGTGTGTACTATATTATTGCACTATATAATAATATAATTGAATGTATAAAAATAATTATATAATATATAATTGTACAAGATTACAAATTATAAAATGACTATAGCTTGTGACCTTCATTTAGTTATGAATATCTTTTTTCCCAGAGAGTAAAGATGGGTAAAGATCCAAGGAAGCCCAGGGGAAAGATGTCCTCTTATGCCTACTTTGTGCAAACCTGTCGTGAAGAACACAAAAAGAAGCACCCTGAAGCCAGTGTTAACTTTTCTGAATTCTCCAAGAAGTGTTCAGAGCGATGGAAGGTACTGTTCTGAAAAACGTGGATGCAAATTATGCTGTTATATTGCATAAATATTATATTTGTTGTGCTTTTAGGCTTACTTAGAAAAATCTTTGCAAAAATCTGTTTTATAATGTAACTTGCACTATTTGATACAGCCTTTTCTCGTTCTGAACAGACAATGTCTGCCAAAGAGAAGGGTAAGTTTGAGGATATGGCCAAGCAAGATAAGGTTCGCTATGAGAGAGAAATGAAGAACTACATCCCACCGAAGGGAGAGAAGAAGAGGCGATTTAAGGATCCCAATGCGCCCAAGAGACCACCGTATGTTCAAGCTTTGCACTGCTATTGAAAATAAAAGCATTTTTCAAGATGGTTTGGTTTGAATGCATGTCCCCCCCCCCCCCCCCCCCCAGGTCAGCGTTCTTTATTTTCTGTGGTGACTACCGTCCGAAGATTAAAGGTGAGAACCCAGGTCTTTCCATTGGAGACATTGCCAAGAAGCTTGGAGAAATGTGGAACGGCTCAGCGGCTGAGGTGAAACAGCCCTATGAAAAGAAAGCTGCGAAGCTTAAGGAGAAGTACGACAAGGTAGTGTATAGTTTCTTTTTTCTTTCCTCCCTGAGTACTCTTTAATATTCTCAAACTTGAAAATGCTAATTTTGAATGAAATTTTTCTGTAGGATATTGCCCTATACCGCACAAAGGGAATTGCAGGCTTGTCCAAAAAAGATGGTGGGGAGGATGATGATGAGAACGAAGACGAAGAGGAGGAGGAGGATGAGGATGATGAGGATGATGATGAGTAGATTAGCTCCTGATATAGCCTAAGTTCTTGTTCATGCCATAAACCCAATTGTACACGATTCACATCTTCAAACGTAATACAGCAGAAACAAGAATTGTTAGGCTGTGTATATGCGACGTTTTTAAGATGTACAGTGTTATTCTCCTTTTGTAAAGTTAACACTATGTGTCTTCAGTCTTTACATTTTTCTTTTTATCTTTGTTTTTCTTAGTGGTAGTTCTTGACAGGAACAGCTTAAGGTTGAATATGATTTGAACTGTTTCTCTGAAGGTGCATAGCACAAGTATCTGGTTCATGTAGATCTGTAGTGCACTATCATATTAGTTTTTACAAATATTTTTCGTATTTGCTGTCATAAGGTCCTTTAACTGTACTTTGAATACCACTCTAATTACAAGAATGCAGCTTTGTTTGACATACAAGAATGTGTCTGAAGTAAACATGTCTTTTTTTTAGAAAATTGTCCTGTTTTTTTCTTTCTTTAGCTACTTCAATGACAGAGTTCTAGGATATTATACTTAATATCTGAAGTTATCGGTCCATGTATGCATTGTATTATAAACTGGTTCATTAATATTGCAAAATCAACAAAGAAATGATCTGCATCAGCAAATTAAACATTGCAGCACATTTAAGACTAAACGTTTTTGAATTTTCCAGTTATGTACAATATAAATGAATTTCAGAATGTTGCTTCACACAAAGCCTTACCCAGTGTTGCATGAAATCGTGCTCTGGCATATGAATAATGCAGTGTATTGGAGTGTGCCATCAAAAGAGAAGAGAAGACTGTAGCCTACATGGAAATGAAAATTTAGACACTCTCACTCTTATCAGACAGCATAAAGGTAACCTAAAAATCTTAATGTTTTGGTTAAGGACTTGAAATAAGCTATGTGACTGAACAAGAGCATTGACTATGTTAAGGAATACGCGACGCCGTGTGGCCGTGATGTGTAACTGCTTTGTTTACTGTTATACTACAGATGATGTAATCTTATTCAGGTTTCACCTTGACGTGTTTTACAAGCTCCAATACTGCAAGGAAGGACAAAATAACAGTATATTTAAAGCATTGTATCTAAATTTTTTGGGTTAAATGACGCCAAATATTTCTGTTTGTAAGTGAATTTATCTGTTGCGATGATTACTCAAGATAAAGGGAAGATCACATTTGTGAACCAAAACATTTTTTTTGAGTGTATATTTGTTTTACAATTGTGATTTTCACTTTGGTGCAACATAGTGTGTATAGTAATAACCTCAAATCACAATTTCTCATTGAAGTAAAATTCGCCGATCAACAAGAAGCTGCCAAACACAAACCCATTTTCGTCTATGTGCTTCAGCAGATGTCTCGTATACAGCTGACACGAGTCACGACTGCCCTATACGCATGTGTCGAATGTATTGAGCTTTATTGGAAATTGCATATTGGGTTAATGTAACTCAATTAAGTTAAAACAGCATTCCCTTGTTTTATGTTATACATCTGATTGAATAGGTCACAATAACAAAATTATAAATAATAGGTAGAATCAGGTAGAAATACCTTCTACATATAAGCAACAACTGCACATGTTCATTTTTTACAGTGGGCTCCACCATGTCATGACGAGCTTAGCTTCTACTACTAATCTCGCTCTCGTGGTCGGCTACTTTGATGGCCTACTTCACAAACACTTGGCATCGGCACTGTCTCAAGTCGGACAAAATTTCCAACCGGCATGCACTGCTTCAAGACAGCCGCCGATCGGTCTGTGCAGCCCTGCATGAAGTCGAACAAGCCTAATTACCGTAAATAAGAGATGACAACATGGACACTGTACATGTCCTCAGATTTGGACTTATACAGTTCTCTTTTATTATTAACTCACCGCCCACCAACAACGCAGAGCAATTCGGACAATTAGCAGAATGTCAATTATGTAGGCTATATGTATGAAGATGAAGTATGGAAGTAAAAACTATGAAGATGAACGAAGGTCTTACGGGGTTGGTACAGCATGGGGGTGAGTAATTAATGACTTAATTTTCATTTTTGGGTGAACTAACCCTTTAACACGCAAAGTTTCACGCAGCGTTTTCCTGTGATATACTCAGTGGCATAATGTGTGTGTGTGTGTGTTGCTAATACAATGTTAAATCATAAATCAGACCAAACTACATTTTCCATAATTCTCTGTGGCAACATAAAAATAATAATAAAAAGAATAATAATAATAATAAAAAAAACATAAATTGCACATATAATATGCATTCACAGAGCTTCCCAGGAGGACTTGAATGCACCATGTGGTCCTTATTTTGCATCCAATCACATCTCCCCACTTTAGCATATTGCCTGAAAAAAAAGTGGTCTAACTGCACAATGTTACCCTGAGGCAACAAACAAAAAAACACAGTTTTAGTATATAAATAAAATCTAAATATGTTTTTAAACAATCAGACATACTTCTTTACATACTGATACACATACATATATTTTTTAATAGAAAGTTGTTTCAATTGAAACATGTTAAAAAGTGAAATTGATCTTACCAATTGGTGGCACTGTGTCCCATGCGACTTTGCTTCAAGAAAGGACTGCCCCACCCCCAAACAAAAGGCCACAACCACATTAGCCCCTCATTTGATTGGACATACATATCAGGTGATATTATAAATAAATAAAAATTATTAAAAAAATTTAAAGGGGCAGTGTGAGGTCCAAAAAGGTTGTTTGTTGCCTGAGGGCTTGCATGCCATAGTAATGATTACCTTTTTTCATACTAAAAATTAATTATGAATACATTTTTAATATAAAAAAGATAATTACCTTAAAATGTGATTTGATGAAAGATTGATTTCCTATTGGAATGGGGGAAAAAACTTATTCCCTGCACTCACACCTTTTGTTAACTGATTTACTGCACAAAATACAGTAGGCTAGCCTATAGCCTACAAACCTGGAAAAAATAGCTTTTTGAAACTTTGAATTAATTGAAGCAACTGCTCAGCCCAAACATGAATAAAAACACCTTTTTACAAACAAATTCAAATGTTTTATTGACCTATAATGCAAATAACAAATTATCTAATAAATATGAAGTGTCTTTATAACAGGCTATGTTATTAAATGGTAGAGCTTGCACAACTCTTTCTTTTAATTAGACAAATGTGTCATTAAATGTCTACAAATTTAACGAACTGATCGGCAATCCAAAAAAAAAAAGAGATCATACATAGATATTGATGGATTGGGTTCACAGACATCAGAACTTTTCGAAACAGTCTTCTGGTGCTCAGCCTCGTTTACTGAAATCACGTGACTTTGGCAGTTCCGAATCACTGGTTTCGAAGCTTCACTAAAGCGTTTCGAAAGCGCTCGTCATCACTACTGGTAGTATTTCAACTGCTCCAAGATTAATAATCCAGAAATTGTAGTTTGTCTTTTGTTGTAGCCTATACTGTTTAACGGTTGTCTGGTTGCTCCCCTTTTAGTGCGGCACTCCATTCATTCACCTTTTGGGCGAGTGCCATGCTGGCATCCTCTGAATTCAAATGGAGACAGAAACAGTGCACATGATCTCTTTGCTACCGCATGAGAGGGGGAACATTTAAATAGATCATTGTTAGTTCACATTAAAAGTGGGCAGACAGATATGGCATCAAGCCACTGGAAGACCAACCGACTTGTAAACATAACTGGCGTCACTCAAAGCTTATATTTAAAGTCTTGTTACGCAAGTTAGATAATAGAGACAATATTATTTTCATGTACCAGGGAAACTTATTTATAACTATAGGGCTTTTTGTTTGATATAAGTAACTATACAATTTTAGTTTACTGACGTTACCTGCGCGTTTTCGCGTTAGTTGGAGGCGGTGTATTTGGACTGGAAGCGCGGCAGCGCCAATAAAAGTCGTCACAGGACATCTAACGCCCACACACACTGCCCACCACTGCACAGTGGACAGAGAGATGCTGCACACAAAGTTCTTCGAATGTGTCCGAGAAATGTTCATATTTTGGTAGAGAGGTAAATGGATACGAGCAAAGATGAACAAGTTTGGATTAATGCATCTCTGTATATTTCTCATTCACGCGACGGTGAGTATTTTTTTTTTGTACAATTAAAAAAACTTGTATTGTTTCTGTGAAAAGTTTTGCGAAAGTGCTCAAGATATGTACAGTTTCCTGAATATCATGGTCTGCATGTCCTTGATCAAATGTGTGAACACATTGATTTAGTATGCAATTTTTAATTAGATACACATTAAATAGCCTATATAATATTCATATTTAATTAAATATACTAATAATTATATATGAACATACATGCATACATCTGTTGATATATCCATGAATTTAATGAAATATTTATATCATGTATTTAAATGTATATAATTAATTGCATAGTAAATCATATATATATATATATATATATATATATAATTAATTATAATGTGTATAATTTAATGTATCTATAAAACAAATATGAATAAGTTAAAAATAAAAAATTAAGTGATGCTTTAAATTTATAATGCGTTCAGCTAAACAGGATTAGAACATTCCTTTTTATTCACTGAGCCACTTATTGGATACCAGATTGTCCAGATCTAAATTGACATTTTAGAGTGTAACAAAGGCAGGTACCTTGGGAACCCAAATAAAGAAACATATTCAGGTTGGCATGGGATACTGTGGTAAGGGGAGAACCACAAGAGCTCTCAAAGCACAGACCTTACACAAATCAAGGTATACTGTTGCCGCTTTTAGAAAAGGTCTCTAACAAAGAGCCTTTTCCTGTATGTCATGGGATTTAATGGTTGAAACTTTTCCATGTTTCTTGCTCCACACCTTTGATATGATGTTTTTCTCCGCAGTGGCTAATTTATAAGTTAATGTTTTCTTCTTTTATCCCACAGATTTTCTTCAGGTTTACTGCTTATGGTGTTTGCTGTACCAGTTCAACAAGGACAGAGCTGGGTAATAGTAATGAGAAGTGGTTCAACATATCAGCTCGGCCATCTATGAGCAAATCAGGCTTAGCTTCAGTTCGTAGTAGAAGCTTTTCACAGCTATCCTTTTCCAAAGCTGTATATTCCTTTGAAGTGATGGAAGACACACCCCCTGGTGAGCATCGCTTTTCTATATATGCAGTGGTCAGAATTATTGGCACCCTTGGTAAATATGATCAAAGAAGGCTGTGAAAATAATACTGCATTGTTGATCCTTTTGATTTAAAAAAAAAAAAATCACAAAAAATTTGCCTTTCATTGTAAAACTAATGAATGTGGGGGTGGGGGGGGGGGGGATCACATTATGAAAGAAATGTTTTTCTCTAATACACGTTGGCCACAATTATTGGCACCCCTAGAAATTCGAGTAATATCTCTGAAGTATATTCCACTTCATATTTAGCATTTTTTGCACGCCAGGGTTACTAGGAACATGAAATTATGCAGCCATGACTATATATGAGTATAATATGAGGTAACACAAAGAAAAAAATCCCTTACACAATCAGTCAAAATGTGAAGCTAAGCTATAGATTGTTGATCTTCACAAAATAGAAAGTGGCTGTAATAAAATAGCCACCATCAGGGCAAAGTTCCAGTCAACAGGAAATGTTACAAATCTGCGGAATCTAAAACAACAACAACAACAACAACAACAAAACAAACTCCATAAACTCCAGCATATTTAGTTGTCATACTCTTCTGGAACTTTCAAAGGGACCAGGTTTCTATGGTTAGATGAAACAAACAAAAATATAGCTTTTTTTGGCTGCAAACCCACCAGATGGATTTGGTGCTCACAGGGATAAAAAGTAACCCATGTCCACGGTTAAATATACTGTGGCCTATTTTTCTGCTGGAGGTCATGAACATCTTGTTCAGATACCAACAGAGAAAAAAAAATCGAAACTTGAACACCTCTGCTAGAAATCGTATAATGGGCCGTGGTTGGATCTTCCATCAGGACAGCGATCCAAAACAAACATCAACACAAATATGGGTAACTGAGCACAAAATGAAGGTTCTGCCATGGCCGTCCCTGTCCCCTGACCTGAATCCTGTGGAAAACTGAAGAGTATCAACATGGACTTGGGAATTTGAGGGATCTCGAGAGATTCTGTATGAAGGAATGATTTCTGATCTCTTATCAGGTGTTCTCCAAACTCATCAGGCATTATAGGAGAAAACTGAGGGAGTTATTGTTTTACTTCAATGAAAGGTTCGACTAATATATATATATATATATATATATTGTCTAATCTGTTTGTGAGCACATTTCAAACACTATTTTTTTCTATATATTTCTATAAATTACTTAAATTCAGCCTTGTCTTTCACCTTCATAGGGACAATTGTGGGACATTTGGAGGCAGTATATAGTGAAGAGAATGAAACCTCAGTGTACTCTGTTCAGGAGGATGATGGCGATGGCCTCTTTCTTCTCAATCCACATTCCGGCGAATTTCTCCTGTCCCGTGCTCTGGATTTTGAGTTGGAACGCTACTACATCTTGACTGCTGCAGCTCTGCAGGGAGACCGTGAGCTCAGCAGGGTCAGGGTATACTTTAATGTGATCGATGTCAATGACAACCCACCACTGTTCAACCAGAATGCCTTTTCTGCCTCTGTACTAGAAGACTCACCTGTTGGAATGTGCTTCCTAAGTCTGAATGTTTCAGATCCAGATGAGGGTAACATTGCACTACACTACTGTTTATTTTTCAAAGAAAGGAATACTTTTATTCAGGAGGGATGTATTAAACTAATCTAATGTGACAGTAAAACAATTATGTTATGTTAACTATTTTTATTTCAATTAAATGCTGTTTTTCTATTCATCAAAGAATCCTGAAAACAATGCACTGTGATTTCAATAAAAATACATAGTCAACATTGATCATGGTTATTTGAGCATCAAATCAGCATATTAGAATGATTTCTGAAGAATCATGTGACACCGAAGACTGGAGTAATGATGCTGAAAATTCAGCTTTGTCATTGCAGGAATAAAGTCCTTTAAAGTAAAAAAAACATTTTAAAATGCAATAAAATAGAAAACTGTTATTATAAATTGTAATCATATTTCATGCTTTTACTGTATTTTTGATCAAATAAATGCAACCTTGGGGAGCATAAGAGACTTCTTTGAAAAACATTAAAAAATCTTACTGGCCACTAACTTCTAAACAATTATTCATCATATGTTCATAAGATTCTTGTTTAAGTCTAGTCTGAAAATATTTATTTATTTATTTTGGTTTTAACATCTCCTTCATTACCCAAATTGAGACATTCAAGCAAAATGAGGATGTATTACAATACTTAAATCTAGTAGATATAGAATTAGCAAAATGGATGGTACCAGTCAGCTTTTATTTTCCTTTAAGCACAAAACCTACAGGTTCACACATTTGAAAAGCTTCGGGAAATACCAAACAGGCTAAAGTGGTCTCATTAAATCTTACGTCATTTCTCCATTGTAAGCGTCCTGAGACGATGAATGGTCCTCTCTCGGGGATGCTGGCTACTGCTAATAATGGAGAACACCCTGTCTCGGCTTCTCTTATTTCAGGTTCAGGTTGAAGCATATTATATATTCCACATACAAGTGCACAATGAAATTCACATTTTTGTTCCTTTAAACCCATTTAAGAAGTTGTTCAGGATTACACACAAGCTTTAACAGCAACAAGAGTGACCAAGATTATTGAGATGTGTTTGAAAAGACACTTCATTTGTTCTGGAAAGAGAAAGACATGCTCTTTATTGGAGATGTTACACCAAAACAATTGCTTTTACGCCTCAGGGATTCTGTCCTTTTAACAAGCCTTTTGCTAAATTACCAAACTTTTTGTATGCAGATCGGATGATTATTAACATCACCTTCGCCATCATCTAACATTCAGTTAATCTTTAAAACATAAATATTTAATAACCCTGTTTCATACTGTACATTATAATGATGTGATGCCTAAATTCACTTGGTAACACTTTAGTTTTGGGTGCAATTCTCACTATTAATTAGTTTCTTATTAGCATGCATATTATTAGGATATTATTATCTGTTTATTAGTACTTATAAAGCACTATATAGTAATGCCTTATTCTGCATGACCATATTTTACATCCCATAATCCTACCCAATACCTACAATTAACAACTACCTTACTAACTATATTAATAAGCAGTAATTAGGAGTTTATTGAGGCAAAAGTCGCAGTTAAAGTGTAAATCTAAAGTGTGACTGAATTTAATGACAGCAATTTATCTGTAATCAGCCTCAACATGAAAATATTTTTTAATTTGTTGATATCAGCCAAAACTTGAATTGGCACATCACTAATTTATTCTGTACATGCATAGTGCATTATAATTTAAATTTCTTTTGCCTTCCTTCTTAGGATTCCCATCACGGACAGGCACAGATTTTACAGGTCCTTCTCAAAAAATTAGCATATTGTGATAAAGTTCATTATTTTCCATAATGTAATAATACAAATTAAAACGTTCATATATTTTAGATTCATTGCACACCAACTGAATTATTTCAGGTCTTTTATTGTTTTAATACTGATGATTTTGGCATACAGCTCATGAAAACCCCAAATTCCTGTCTCAAAAAATTAGAATATCATGAAAAGGTTCTCTAAACGAGCTATTAACCTAATCATCTGAATCAACTAATTAACTCTAAACACCTGCAAAAGATTCCTGAGGCTTTTAAAAACTCCCAGCCTGTTTCATTACTCAAAACCGCAATCATGGGTAAGACTGCCAACCTGACTGCTGTCCAGAAGGCCATCACTGACACCCTCAAGCAAGAGGATAAGACACAGAAAGAAATTTCTGAACAAATAGACTGTTCCCAGAGTGCTGTATCAAGGCACCTCAGTGGGAAGTCTGTGGGAAGGAAAAAGTGTGGCAAAAAACGCTGCACAACAAGAAGAGGTGACCGGACCCTGAGGAAGATTGTGGAGAAGGACCGATTCCAGACCTCGGGGGACCTGCGGAAGCAGTGGACTGAGTCTGGAGTAGAAATATCTAGAGCCACTGTGCACAGGCGTGTGCAGGAAATGGACTACAGGTGCCGCATTCCCCAGGTCAAGCCACTTTTGTACCAGAAACAGCGGCAGAAGCGCCTGACCTGCAGAGAAGCAGCACTGGACTGTTGCTCAGTGGTTGCATGTCATTCAGAAATCAAGGTGCCAGAGTCTGGAGGAAGACTGGGGAGAAGGAAATCCCCAAATGCCTGAAGTCCAGTGTCAAGTACCCACAGTCAGTGATGGTCTGGGGTGCCATGTCAGCTGCTGGTGTTGGTCCACTGTGTTTTATCAAGGGCAGGGTCAATGCAGCTAGCTATCAGGAGATTTTGGAGCACTTCATGCTTCCACCTGCTGAAAAGCTTTATGGAGATGACGATTTCATTTTTCAGCAGGACCTGGCACCTGCTCACAGTGCCAAAACCACTGGTAAATGGTTTACTGACCATGGTATTACTGTGCTCAATTGGCCTGCCAACTCTCCTGACCTGAACCCCATAGAGAATCTGTGGGATATTGTGAAGACAAAGTTGAGAGAAGCAAGACCCAACACTCTGGATGAGCTTAAGGCCGCTATCGAAGCATCCTGGGCCTCCATAACACCTCAGCAATGCCACAGGCTGATTGTCTCCATGCCGAGCCGCATTGAAGCAGTCATTTCTGCAAAATTATTACCGACCAAGTGTTGAGTGCATAACTGAACATAATTATTTGAAGGTTGACCTTTTTTTGTATTAAATACACTTCTTTTATTGGTCGGATGAAATATGCTAATTTTTTGAGACAGGAAGTTTGGGTTTTCATGAGCTGTATGCCAAAATCATCAGTATTAAAACAATAAAAGATCTGAAATATTTCAGTTGGTGTGCAATGAATCTAAAACATATGAAAGTTTAATTTTTATCATTACATTATGGAAAATAATGAACTTTTTATCACAATATGCTAAATTTTTGAGAAGGACCTGTATATCAAAACATTTGATGATGTCCTATAATTGTCATATATTACTGTTACTTTTTCTTAGTTATTTTTGTATGTAAATCTGGTGATTTATTAATATCACCTGCTCATTCATTGAATCAAGACTATATTTTATGTTGGCTATTGTAATTTAGGATTTCTTTTTCTTGTATCCAACAGGTATAAATGGAGAAGTGTATTTAGTGGTGACATCTGGAAATCTTGAGAGTAAGTTCTCTATAAACCAGCAGGGAGCTCTGTGTCTCCAAGGGGAGTTAGACAGAGAGACAAACGCAATATATAATCTCATTGTCCAGGCCAATGATCTTGCTCTACCCACAGAGGCTCGACTCACAACCTCAGTGCATGTTACCGTCTATCTTCTGGATGTCAATGACAACTCCCCAGTCATCACAACACCCAGTACAGTTCGTTTTCCAGAGAACGCACCTCTTCATTCTGTTGTTACGGTCATACAGGCCATAGATGCTGATGCTGGATCCAATGGTGAAGTTGTTTTCATTTTTGAGAGTGCAGAAGAAAAACCATTCAGTATAAATAGTTCAACTGGGGTTGTGAACCTGCAGAAGCCATTGGACAGGGAAACCGAGGATGTTATCACAGTCATATTGAAAGTCAAAGACAAAGGTGTACCTTCGTTGTTCAAGTCAATGAACCTCACAGTGCTCATTGAGGATGTGAATGACCACAATCCAGAGTTCATTCAAAGCTCTTACAGCCTTTCAGTATATGAGGATGTACCTTGTGGAACAAGCCTGCTCAAAGTTAACGCAAGTGATCAAGACATTGGGTTGAACGGTCAGGTGCGGTTCTTTGTCTCAGAGAGTGGGTTCATGGTAGACTCTGTTCTAGGCGTTGTCTCCGTGATAGAAAAGATGGACCGTGAGAAGAAGCCTTTCTATTGTTTTTCAGTCCTAGCAGAAGACCAGGGAGATGTTCAAAGGTCTGCCACTGCAACCATCAACATCACAGTCCTAGACGTTAATGACTGCGTGCCTATTTTTTTATCCGAATCACTTACATTACATGTCTATGAAAATGGGGAAGACTCTTCTCAGCACACCCACCAGGTACTTAATATAAAATAGAAATGATACACTAACTTCTGGTTTAATTAACTAAATTTTTTGTCTTTACGTTTTAATTTATTTTTCAATGATTCATGAAGATATGAAATATGTATTTTGTAGATATATGCCTCTGATGAGGACTTGGGAGTTAACGGTCAGCTGACATATTCTTTAGAATCAGGAAATAATGAGAGTATCTTCTCACTTCATTCCAATGGAACGTTCCAAATCTTAGAAGATCTTGATAGGGAAGTGAAAAGCCATCACATGATGAAAGTTATTGCGGTAGATTCAGGTAATCATTTGCTTTTTTCACCTCAGTCTCAAAAGATTTAATCACTTATTTGCTTGTTTCTGGGTTAGTTTGTTATTCTAGCTAGGAATTTACGATATTCCTGTGGCATATATTGGTTATTTGAAAAAAATCTCTAATATTAACTGTGTATGTTGGATATTTAATTGTGCATGCTTATTTTCCTTGTTTTTACATTTCATATTCATAATGTTAATCTTTAGCGAAATTCTTAAAATGAATATCCATTTTTATAGTGTACATTCTGATGTTGTGATGATATTCACTAGTAGCATTTAAATTATTTATTTTATGTTGTTAGTGTTTTGTTTTAATTTATCAGCCATAACATGAAAATATTAATTGGTATTAGCCTGAATTTTAATCGGTGCATCCCTAATTTATTCTTTACATATTCAGTGTATTATTACTACAATTTCTTTGTCTTTCCATTCTAGGATTCCCATCACTGACAAGCACAGGCACCATGGTTATTGTTGTTGATGATGTCAATGACAACATTCCAGTATTTGACAATGACACATTCAATACTCTCATATCAGAGGATTCTCCTGTTGGGATGGTTTTTGGGAGAATTACAGCCTCAGACTTAGATGAGGGGACAAATGGACAACTAAGGTAATTTGATAACTCTACTATGGTCATAATATTTGAATTTTTGGTAAATTCTTTTTATTAATTTTTAAAAGTTTTGTCTTATATTAGCAAGTGTTATTTTAGTATTATTTATATACTGTTATATATATATATATATATATATATATATATATATATATATATATATATATATTTATTAATATTTTGATTAAGAAATATTTTTTTATATTTTGTATATTTAAATTTTAGCCTCAGTATTTTTGATATGTGCTTTTGTCATTTCTTATTATTATTTGTTTTGACATATTTCTATAAAGCTTTTATACATTTTTATTTCAGTTTTAGTACTTCAACTTCAACTTATTTATTTCAGTTAGTTGCCTAGGCAACATTTGTGATTTTTTTTTTAAGTTTTTAATTTAATATTTATATTTGAATTTATTTCAGTTTTATTTAAATTACCAAAAGCCATTTTTAATCATTTTAGTTAGCAACAACAACACTGATATGAGCCTGTGTAGTATAATATAATTGACTGTAGATATTTAACTTATTTCACTTGCAGATATTCTTTAGAAGGCCTAGATGTTCCTTTTTCCATCAATGAAACATCTGGAGATTTATTTACCATAAGTTCCTTGGACAGAGAGGCAGTGGCTTTGTACAGATTTTCTGTGACTGCTACTGACGGACATCCCACGAAGCCTCTTTCAAGCTCTGCTGCTGTTTCAGTAAAAGTTCAGGATGTGAATGATAACTTTCCGTCCTTTCTTTATGGACCATATGTGGCCAATGTTCCTGCTGGGATAACCAAAGGTGAATGTACACTAGTGACCCTAATTTTTGTATCCAGTGTTCTTAGACAACTGCCTTTAAAAAAAAAAAAAAAAAAAAACCTGTTTTCATCGTGTATTTTACAGGATCAGTTGTCAGCACAGTGATGGCAGAGGATGCAGACGCTGGATTGAATGCAAAACTAAAATTTTCTCTACATGGCCAACAGGCCCATCTCTTCTCAATTAACCCTAGCACAGGAACAGTGTTTACTACAGATTCTGTGAAGAGAAGAAATGACATCACGGTTGATGTTCATATGCAGGATGGAGCAGATATGCCAAAAATGGACATAACAACCTTGACTGTCAGATTCCAGAATGACTCCTACTTTCCTCGAATTGCAGTCCAAGTATATAAAGACGTCCTCTCCGAGGATGTAGCTACTGGGACCCTTGTGGCAACTGTGACTGCAGAAACATGGAGAAACATATCAGTATCTTTCTATCTGGCCTCTGGAAACTTTGGGGACGTTTTTGAGCTTCACCACAGCACTGGCGAACTGACTGTCAAGGATCCCTTAGATTTTGAAACCAACATGCATTTTCATCTCATAGTTGAAGCCAGGGACTCAGGGATACCGCCATTTTCATCATATGCCGAACTCCATTTTAATGTCAGTGACGTGAATGATAATCCACCGGTGTTCTCGCAAAGCATCTACAGATGTGACGTGTATGAGAACTTGGCTTCAAGTAGGGTGTGTAATGTGTTAGCAACCGATGCAGACTCTGGAGTGTATGCAGAGGTGGAGTACTTCGTTTTAGCGGGTAACATCGGCGGCGCATTTAAAATAGACAAAAATCATGGCAGTCTTTCCACAACAAAGCATTTAGATCGAGAAACATTACCATATTATAATCTCACCCTCAAGGCCATTGATAAAGAAAACAACAGTCTTTCGGCCGTTGCAGCAGTTATCATTGTAGTTCTCGATACAAATGATCATGCGCCCCGCTTCTCACAGATTTTCATCACAGAGGTTCCTGAGGACGCCCCTGTTGGTTTTTCAGTCATTCAGATAACTGCTACAGATGAAGATGTTGGTTTAAATGCTGTCATTGAATACACAATCATCGTCCATTATAGTGCGTTCCCATTCAGTATTGATAAAACCACTGGGACTTTACTGGTACTGCTTCCTTTGGACAGAGAATACCAGGATCATTACATAGTAAAGGTTAATGCCAATGATTCTGCTTGGAGCATTAGCACAGACATCACCATAGACATTACAGATATCAACGACAATACACCGATCTTCTATCAACCGTTTTACTCTGTCACTGTCCCTGAGATGAAGATGCAAGAAGTTTCACTTCTACAAGTTTCTGCTATAGATAGAGATCTTGGTGAGAATGCACATATCCTCTACTTCATCGACCCTCCAAATGAACTTTTTTTAGTAAATGTATCAACTGGGGAAATCTCAAACAAACAGCCCATCGTTCTCCGTAAACCTGAATCTGTAAATTTTGCATTTACAGTTGTGGCATCTGACTGCGGCAGTGTTCCTTTGAACAGCTCTAGCATTGTTTCAGTGACAATAGTACAATATAATAATTTCCCACCCTCGTTTTTACCCTTCAGGCCTTTGGTACCAGTCCCTTTAACCCTGGTTGTGGGAACAGAAGTGATCCAGATATCTGCAGTAGATCAAGATTCTCTTGAAATGAACAACAATGTTGAGTACTTTAATAGTGGTGGCAATGGAGCTCTTTATTTTGAGGTAGAAAGCAACAGTGGAAAAGTGCTGTTGAATAAAACTTTAGCAAATAGCCTTAACATCATCCTAACACTTCAAATCACTGTGAAAGATAAAGGCTTCCCTCCTCTTTCTGCACAAACTGAAATCAGTTTTGAAGTCACTCAAGAGAACCTGTTCGCACCACATTTTCTTAACAGCAAATTTGAGTTTTTTGTTCCAGAAGATTTGCCCATTGGTTCAGTTATTGGAAAGGTCCAAGGCAAAGATAAAGATTTTGGCATCAATGGTGTTATTTCTTATTCTTTTGATGGTGGGAATGAAAATGGATTGTTTTCCATTGGACACTCGTCAGGATTGATCATGCTTGTTAAAGCGCTTGACTTTGAGGAATCAGAAACTCACCATCTAAACGTCATTGCCAAGGATGGGGGCTGGCATCCGAAGATGGGGCTACTCAATATCACAGTATATGTTACAGATTTAAACGATAACCCTCCTGTATTTACATCTAGAGATTACATTGGCACGATATCAGAAAATGCTTTAATTGGTACCTCAGTTTTGCAGGTTTGGGCGAAGGACGCAGACACAGGAATTCACTCTCAAATCACGTATTCGCTTATTGCAGGAGACATCCATCTCTTCTATTTGCACACTAAAAATGGCACTATTACCACTTCAGAGATATTTGACTATGAGCAAAATCAGCATTTTGAACTTACCGTCAAGGCCACCAACATTGGCTTTCCATATTTGTTTAATGTTGCCCATATACACATCCAGGTCGCTGGCCTCAATGAGTTCATCCCTGCTTTTCAAAGACATCTATACAACTTCTCTGTGTCAGAGGCTTTGCCGGCACAAACTGAAATAGGAAGGGTCAACGCCATAGACTATGACCTAGGGCCTGATGGAAAAGTGTTTTATGTACTTGCAGGGCAAAGTAAAAAAGCTAGTTTTGTGGTGGACGAGCATACAGGAATAATATATATCTGCAAAGATCTGAAAAATCGCCTTCAAAATGAAGACATCCTAAGAGTGTTGGCAAAAAACAGAGGAGCCATTACTGGATTTAATGTTGATGAGGCATTGATACATCTACACATATTAGATGAAAACGATCCCCCTGAGTTTGATTCAATGCTCTATACCGTAGCAGTGCCGGAGGGCATCTCGATTGGGACCTCCATAACTAAAGTCAAAGCGGTGGACCGGGATGTGATCCCAGAATGGAGTAGGTTCTCTTATAGCATTGAACATGGAAATATCAATAGTTCCTTTATTATAGATCCCGCCAGTGGGGTTATTTTAGTTAACAGTCACCTGGATAGAGAGATGTGGGCCATCTATAACCTGACAGTCATTGCTATTGATGAGGGCTCACCTGCTGTAACCGGAAGCACAAAGGTAGCTATCACCATCACTGATGTCAATGACAATTCTCCCAAATTGTTGAACACAGAAGGGTTTGTACGAGAAAACCAACCTGCTGGCACTCTCGTCTCTACTTTAGCTGCCACAGATGATGATCTTCCTCCAAATCAAGGTCCTTTCACATACTGGATGATGCGACCTGCTGAGGGTTTTTCACTTGCATCTGATGGAGTTCTCCTTACCTCAAGACCTTTTGATCGGGAGCGCAACCCTCTTTTTCACATACATATTGTGGTTCAAGATGCTGGTAAGCCGCCTATGTCCTCCACCACTTTGTTTAATATTAAAGTTCTTGATGAAAATGACAATGCACCACTTCAGAGAAACATCAATATATTGGTGAAATATTATGGAAGTTCTTTCCCAGGAGGACTAATCGGAAATGTGAGACCGACCGATCAGGACGAACTGGATGTGTTCAATTGTACAATCAGAAACGGGCCACTTAGGATGTTTAGTTTCCCATTTGGGATGTGTAATTTGTGGTCCTCCCCATACCAAGGAGAGGCAACATATAATATTTCTGTTGAAGCGAGTGACCAGCTCCACCCTTCAGTCAACAACAGCATCTACGTCAATTACAAAGGCTTTACCAACGTCTCTCTGGACAACTGTGTGTTGTTCTACGTCTCTATATCTACTCTTGAGGAATTTCTGTCTTTGAAGTATTTAAAATTTGTCAAAGCATTGGATAGCCTCTTTAACCTACAAGCATCCAAAACGCATGTATTTGGAATGAAGTTGCAAGGAGATAAAATGCTGCTTTTGGCTGCAGTGAAAAGCTACAATGGTCAGTATCTAACTGGAGAGGCTGCGAGCGGAATATCACACATGCATAAAAAGTTACTGGAAGTGCAAAGCAATGTGACTATATCCCAAATAACCAGCGACCCCTGTATGCTCCGTCCCTGCCATAATGGTGCCACCTGCAACAGAAACATTCACATCAGTCAGGAAGTTGCTGTGTTGGAAAGCTCTAGTCTTATATTTGTTTCTCCCTATTTTGTAGAGATCTTTAACTGCTCTTGCCCAACAGGCTTTACAGGTGATGCATGTGAACTAGACTTTGATGAATGCACAAAGGAACCTTGTGAAAATGGGGGAAACTGCTATAACAATCCAGGAACTTATTTTTGTCAATGCAAAGAGGGGTTCTCAGGACCACACTGCAATACAGTTGATAATGAATGTCAAACGGTAATATGTTTAAATGGAGGAACGTGTTGGAACAGACAGGGAGGGTTCATATGTGATTGCAGCCCAGGGTATGAAGGTATGGTTTATGCAATGAATCAGTTTTTTTTTTTGTGCTTGGTCTATCTAATTTTAATTGATTTGTTATACATTAATTAACCACTTATTTTTGTTGCAGGAAGATTTTGCGATCGTATTGTTGACCACTGTGCTTCCTCCCCTTGTGTGTTTGGCAACTGCTTCAGTTTTTTAACTGGTTACTCTTGCCAGTGTCCATTTGGTAAGAGGAAATGAATGTATCTGTATATTATGATTACATTTCTGACCTCATTTTGTGATATTGCTCATACACTGTAAACATAAGTTATGACAACATATTTTTTTACATTGCTTTAACTCATCAAAAAAAGTTAAGCAATTTTCAACTTTATTTATAAGTTATACAAGTTTCAACTAATTTTTAAGTCAGTTGTAATTTAAGTTGATTGTACTTCAAAATTTAAGGCAGCAACTTTTTTTACAGTGTAGGCACATATTTGAAACTTTTTATTCTTTTTTAGTTGAATATCATTTATAGTTAAATTCAATTATTATTTAATAGTATTTATTATTTAATTTTTTCATTGTAAAATGATTAATTATTAATAAATTCAATGTATTATATTACTTTAAATGTTAAAGTGTAATAAAATGTATTGTTTGATTAGATTCAATTTCTAATTTTTTATATTCATGTTAAATATTAGAATATTTTAATGATAAAATGAATAATGTATTATTAAATTGAATATAGTATTTGTTGTATATTATTTTATATGATTAATACATTCTATTGTTATTAAATACAATATATACATATTATTAAATATTATATTATTTTTTAATGATAAAAGTATGAACAATGTATTTATTCATCATTTAATTAAATTTTTGAATTATTATATTAATTTGAATAGATACATTAACTATATATATACATTTCTGAATGGAGATATTTCTGACATTCCTTTTTCTTTCTTTTTTTTTTAGGTGTGAGCGGAATCAATTGTGAAGAACACAGTTATGGATTTCAGGAACTTTCTTTTATAGAATTTCCTCCATTGGATCCACAATATAACTTCATTTATCTCGAATTTGCGACTGTGCAGCAAAACGCGTTGCTTTTGTACAACCATGGTGACCCATCAACTTCAGACTTCATGGCCCTTGAAATTGTGAATGGAAGACTGTGGCTGTCTTATGATCTTGGATCTGGAGTGATAAGATTGGAAACAGGAAAGATAGTGGCTGATGGAAGTTTTCACAACATCACCGCAAGAAGAACTGGAAATGTAAGTGATTCCTATACATGGTCATTTTCAAACTTAGCAATCAATCAAGCCGTTTTTGTGAAACATTTGTCAGATATTCTGCAGCTATACTTCCCTTTGTGTCTCTCAGATAGCCTCTCTAGAAATAGACAACTGCTCTGCCAATGAATCGCAAGGGTTTTGCTTATCGCAGAATGGTGGCACTGGAACCCAAAGGTATAGCATTACATTTAATCTTGCCATTTTGTCCAATATTAAACTTACTAGTACACATAATAATTTCAATATTATCTTCATGCTTATGATTCACCATTTTACATCATCTTATTAGTTGTTTGTTTATCTGAACTCATTCCTCTAAATCCTGTTTACACACAGGACTCTGGAAGTGAGCTCAAATAACATGACGTTTGGGGGCGTAAAGTCCATTGATGTCATTTTGCAAAGGCAAATCAGGACTCACGACTTTGTTGGCTGTATGAGAAACGTACAAGTGAACAACATTGGTCCAGATTCCTTAAAATCTCTGGCATCCCAGAATGTTCTTGATCGGTCAGTTTCAAAAGAAACTTTGTAACTGTAAAAGTTCTATTAAAAATACCATGTTTAAGTTTATTTCTTTTTGATTATCAGATGTCCGCGAGCAAATATTCCTCCCTGCGAAATCGCCGAGTGTTTGAATGAAGGGGTTTGTCAAGACCGATGGTCTCACCACCACTGCCAGTGTAGAGACCATTTCACAGGACCCAACTGTGCCATGAGTAATTTCATCCATACATATCTGCTGTTTATCTGTTTTTTTCTGTGATAGTTCAAAGTTTAAAGCCTTAAAGTTAATGTAATTCGCTTTCTGATAGATTTGGCTGAGCAGCATGTTTTGTTTCTCAATGGAGAGGCCTACATTGAGTTTGACATCAAGGAAAGCTACAGAAGAAATCAGCTTCTACAAGCCATTCTGGATGGGAAGGAAGGAGACTCTCAGGGGTTTGACAGTGTTGAGATCAAGATGAGGACTGTCAGAAGAAATAGTGTTTTGCTTGTGTGCTGGTGTCAAGCAGCACATCTTAAACTTAAGGTGAGCTCTAAAAGATTTTTAAGGGAATGTTCAATACAAGTCAAGCTGATAGCGTTTGCAGTTAACGTTGATTACCACAAAAAAAGTCTTTCAACTTTCTCTTTTATTTAAAAAAGTATCAAGGTTACAATGAGGCACTTACAATGGAAGTAAAAGAAGACTTTTAAAAACAGAAATGTGAAGATTATCAATTTAAATCAATTTATTTATAAAGCACAAATAAAAACAACAGTGATGGACCATTGTGCTGAACAATATTTAAAAGAAAACGAAAGGACGTGTGGTAATCTATATTATGCCACATTCTGTTGAGTTTAACTGCTTAACTTTTATTGAACCTTAATTATATATTTTAATATAAATTATTATTGCTGTTTCTTTGTTACATTTGTTTTTAACAGTATTGAATCTGCTGTATCTGAACTATACAGTGGGGAAAATAATTATTTGATCCCCTGCTGATTTTGTAAGTTCGCCCTCTTACAAAGAAATGAAGGGTCTACAATTTTTATGGTAGGTTTATTTGAATGGATAGAGACAGAATATCAACCAAAAAATCCAGAAAAAACACATTATATAAAGGTTATAAATTGATTTGCATTTCAGTGAGTGAAATAAATATTTGATCCCCAAGCAAAACATGCCTTAGTACTTGTGGAGAAACCTTTGTTGGCAAGCACAGAGGTAAGACGTTTCTGTTGCCAGCAGTAGAGTCAAGGAGATCCTGAAAGGTGGTGAACTGGGTAGGGTCAGAGATAGAGGAATTTTGGCAAAGAAATACAGCACCACAGAAACTGGGCTTACGTAGCCCGACAGGATCTTCGGCCTGATCTATTGTGGGGTTAGTTGGCCACAGGACTGGGGGTTGCAGGAGGAAGGCAGGTCCTTGGTTCCACCTGCAAGGCTTACTTAGATCAGACAGCTGCTTCCCTCTAGTCAGATCGTCAGCTGGGTTGTTCCGGGAATCCACATAGCGCCATTCCTGGCTTTTGATGAGCTCCTGGATTTCAGCCATCCTGGTTCCAACAAAGACCTTATAGCGGCATGAGTCTGAGAGAAGCCAATGGAGGACAGTGGTAGAGTCACTCCAAAAAGTAGCCTGTCTGATGTTGAGGGTGAGCTCTGTTTGGAGGAGGTTGAACAGTTGAGCTCCAATTAGGGCTGCGCAAAGTTCAAGTCGAGGGATAGATAGTTGTTTTTTGGGCGCAACATGGGACCTCGCCATTAGGAAGGACACATTCACCTGTTGACCATCTTCAGTGCGCATGTAGGCGACTGCGCCATAAGACTGCTCTGATGCATCGCAGAAGATGTGCAGGTCTTTGATGGCTGAGGGGGTGTCTACTGTCCAATGGATAAGACAACGGGGCAGTACTATTGAGGAGAGATTAGGGAGTTCTCCTTCCCAGGAAAGCCAGGCTTCTAGGATGTTGTGGGGAAGGTTTAGGTCATCCCATTCTCTTGCTTTTGCCCACAGGTGCTGGACAATGATCTTTGCTCTTGTTGTGTAGCGGAGGATGTAGCCAAGAGGATCATACTGGCTCGCAAGATCTCTGTATATGTGACGCATGGTTGGAGTACTAGCTTCAATGGCTCTGTGCCTGTATCTCAGGGTGTCCGCATGGCAATTTTCAGTGGAGGCCTAGAGTAGATTCCTTGGGATCAAGGGAAGGATGGTGTGACAGCCAGAGCTCTGCCTGGTCTGACCTAGCATCGGGAGGGAGATCACAGATGACCTTGGGGTCATTACTGGGCCATTGTCTAATCTCAAAGCCACCAGAGGAGAGGGTTGCACGAATGCAGCGAAGGAGGTCCTTAGCTTCTCCTTGTGGGGAGACTTTGAAGGCAGTTACCCACATAGAAACAATGCTGCATGAAATAGGTAATGCGCTCATCTGCCTGTGCATCCTTGGCAATCCTCTGGAGGGCGTAAATGGCACAGCATGGGCTGGCGGTGGTGCCAAATGGGATGACTTGCCATTCATTTACAGTTGGAGGGGATCTACTGTCTAGGTTACGCCAGAGGAAGCGCAGAAGGGGTTTATCTCGGGGTAGCAGGCGCAACTGGTGGAACATGGACTTAACGTCTCCGCTGATGGCAATCCTATGCTGCCTGAAACGGAGGGCCCAAGGGTTGGACCAGGGAGCAATTGTGAATTCAGGCATCGATTCTGATAGGAGAAAGAACAATCGAATACAATGCGGTCCTTTCCATTATGATGCACAATGTGATGAGGTATGTACAAAGACTCAGGAGCATCTGCTACATCAGATTAGGTTAACTTCTTGAGAGGGACGTGCAGGTAGCTGGCTTGAGACCAGTGGAGGTGTCGATAAGAAGTCTTGTCCAGTCACTTTAATTACACAATGTCTTTCTTTATTAGGTATGTTTGTGTATGTGTGTGTGTGGTTCAGAGTTCAATAACGCACACAGGGCTGGAGACAAGGCATTTCCAGCAGCAACACACAAAAATTCCTTCATGTGGCAGGAACAAAGAGAAAGGGCTGTGTACAGGTGCTGTCTAATAAAGTCTGTGGCTGATTGGAGCTAATTAGTTGAAGGTGTGGTGAACTGCATGGGGAACTGAGTGGCAAAGTAAAATGGGGCGTGGCAACTGCAGGACAGAGAGGAAAACTTCCAAACACACACAATTCAAAAGCGACAAAGAGGAAGGTGCAGCAAGACACTCGCGCAACAACCAACTCACAGCGCTCGCCCCCGGGGGGAAACGCGTTTATGTGGCAGATCTCTGTGCGGCACCGCTGTCCATGGTATTAGGTCACATGCACACTGCCTTTAGCTTTATTGCTGTTTAATGTGAACTGATAATTCTATAATGTGAAGAACATTGCACTCAGTGGGAGCAGTGATGTTGTCCTTTGGATTGAAGGATGGCTGACATGTCAGGAGAAAGTTTGGTGGTTGAGACATGAAGGACTTCACAGAGATGGCTATCGGCCATTCTGGTACTCAATCTGCTTTTGTTCTGATTTAACAGAAAATTTGTTCACCTATGTATGTTGAGCCGAACAGGCTCATTCTTTTTGCCTGGCGTCTCATCAGAGGAAACTTGGCACTATCCAAACTCTTATAGAAGTCAGGGAGGGAGACAAGCTGATGTTGAATCTTCAGAGAATCATCACATTGCATTTCAATCAGTTCTAACTGCAGACCCTCATCCAATTCTTCTGCATCCACTAGGAAGGGGGTTGAGAACAGCTTGATGTGTTTTTCAATGACAGAAAAATCTTGAAAACGCTGTTTGAATTCGGTCACGGGAGATGCAAGACACATATTTCTCCTTTTTAGCAGAAAGGTCGGCATTTGGAAAAGCAGACTTGATTTCAGACAGTGCAGGGAAGTGTGCAACATTAAAGCTTTGTAATTGTGTCTCAAACAGGCGGAGCTTTACACGGAAGGCTTTCATGTGCGCATACAGGTGTGGCACCAGCTGTTCTTTGCCTTGTAGGTTCTTGTTCAGTGTATTCAGATGATGAGTAAGATCAACTAAAAATGCCAGGTCGGCCAGCCACAGAGGGTCACTCAGTTCATTAAGAGGTCGGCCCTTCTCTTTCATAAACTGATCGATTTCTGATCTCAGCGAATAAAAGCACTGCAGCACATAGCCGCGGCTCAGCCAGCGCACCTCAGAGTGGTAGAGTACATCCCCGTATTCAGAATCCACCTCATCCACCTCAGAAAGGAAAGCTTGAAATTCTCTGTGGTACAGTCCTCTAGCTCGAATTATGTTGACAGTTTTTACAACAGTGTTCATCACATCGCCCAGCTGGACAGTCTTGGCATATAGTGCTTGGTGGATTATACAGTACATCCTAAAAGCCTCACCTCCGCTCTCTTTTACTTTGGCGCACACCATCGATGCCATTCCTTTGCGATCGCCCGTCATGGCCGGAGCTCCATCCGTTGTTACTCCACAGAGCTTGTCCCATTTAAGCCCCATCTTTTCAACTGCCTCTGACACAGCTTCAAAAATATCTTTACCCGTCGTTGCGCCTTTTAGGCTCATCATATCAAGCAGCTCCTCTGTACAGCAAAAATTATCATCTACTCCCCGCAAAAAAAATTAACAGCTGCGCAATGTCTGTAGCATCTTGTAGCAATGTTCAGGGAAGAAGGAGGCGGGAACCGGCGAACAATCAAAATATAATTTATTTTAAATAAAACAAACAAACCAAAATACCGCCAGCAGCCCCTCGCGGACGACTGCTGGCTACCGAAAATAAATATAACTGCCAGCAGCCCCTCGCGGACGACTGCTGGCTAAATTAAAATACAAAAACAAAACAAAACAACTAAAATACAGGCCTGTTCCTCTCTCGATCATCAACGTCGTCGCTCCTCCTTTATGCTTCCGCTCCTCCGTGAGAGATGCGAGACCGGTGTGCTTCACAGGTGTTGCTCATTAGCAAATCGCACCACCGGCCTCGCGCCGTTCTCTCACGTCCCTCGGCCGTCCTGTTCGCCACATACCCCATCGCCCCTCACAGGCCGGGGGGTACCCACGAGCCTGTGCCTACTCCCCCCCCCGGCGGCGGCGATCCCTGGGGAGTATGGACAGACAAACCGAGGGAAACGGAGACGGAAGCATGAGGAGCGACAGATCGAGAGAGGGGAGAGAAAAAAAAAAAAAAAAAACTTGGTCCGGTTCCCACAACGCGCTGCCATCTGGTCCCCCACCAGCTGTGCGCTCTCCTCCGCGGTGCCTGGCGGTGACGCTGGGTAGCCCTCGGTGGACGGCTCGACGCTCCTCCGCCGCCCGGTGGACGGCGACGGCTCCTCGGGTGCCTTGGGCAGACGGCAGGAGTCCCCCGCTCCCTGCTCCTCCCCTTCACTGGTGGACGGCAGCAGGCTCCGGCCCACGGCGAGCGGCGGCGACTCCTCCTCTCCCTCCCGGATGGCAGCCGCCCCTCCAATACCCAGGCGGCCGGCAGCGAGCTCGACCGTCCCACCGGCAACTCACTCCAGCGCACCGCCTCGAGCGCCCGTGGCCGCGAGTCCCCCGCTCCCTGCTCCTCCCCTCGCTCGGCGGATGGCAGCAGGCTCCGGCCCATGGCGAGCGGCGGCGACTCGCGCACCATACTCGATGGCACCGCGGATTCCCCACATCGGCGAGGACTCTCTGACAGCGCGTTCCTCCCTCTTCCCGGGTTTCGGCACCAGTGTAGCAATGTTCAGGGAAGAAGGAGGCGGGAACCGGCGAACAATCAAAATATAATTTATTTAAAATAAAACAAACAAACGAAAATACCGCCAGCAGCCCCTCGCGGACGACTGCTGGCTACCGAAAATAAATATAACTGCCAGCAGCCCCTCGCGGACGACTGCTGGCTAAATTAAAATACAAAAACAAAACAAAACAACTAAAATACAGGCCTGTTCCTCTCTCGATCATCAACGTCGTCGCTCCTCCTTTATGCTTCCGCTCCTCCGTGAGAGATGCGAGACCGGTGTGCTTCACAGGTGTTGCTCATTAGCAATCGCACCACCGGCCTCGCGCCGTTCTCTCACGTCCCTCGGCCGTCCTGTTCGCCACAATCTGTACTCTCATCGCATGCTATCGAGTAAAAATCAAAAGCACCAGCTTTGTCTCTCAGCTGAAGTTTCACGTTAGCTGACAAGTCCTCGATTCTCCACACCACTGTATAAGCTCTGGATAAGCTCACATTGTTGAAATCCTGCACTTTCTCCGGGCACATTATTTCTGTGACTTTGATGAGGCACTGCTTTATGAAACCACCGTCTGCGAACGGTTTGCTGTGCTGGGGAATAAGTTTAGCGACTTCATAGCTAGCTGTTGTGGCATTTTCCTGTATTTTGTTAGCACGAAAAAAAATTGTTCTTGAGCTTGCAGACTAGCTGCCAATTGCTTGACTTTCTGTGTTGTTCGGCACCGGCGTACGATGTGTGGCTCCTGATGTTTGGTTTCATAGTGCCGACGGACATTATAGTCTTTCATCACAGCAACATCTTCATTGCAAATCAAACAGACACACTTTCCGTTGATTTCTTTGAAAAAATATTCATTTTCCCACCGTGTTTGAAATCTTCTACACTCACTTGCTATTTTTCGTTTCTTGGGTGCTGCCATTTCTGGTGACTCGCGTTAAAAGTTTTTCTAGCGGTAACAGTTGAGAAGCACCGTTTCTGTGGCTGGCTGCCTGGCTTCATCTAGTGTTGAAACTGAGAAGTGGAACAGAGTTGAGCTCAAGCTTCTTGTGTGGGCCATATTCAATTATTTTTTCAGAATTTGCCGCGGGCCAATAAAAACTGGACTGTGGGCTGTAGTTTGGACACCCCTGAACTAAACCTACCATAAAAATGATAGACCCTTAATTTCTTTGTAAGGGGGCGAACTTACAAAATCAGCAGGGGATCAAAAAATTATTTCCCCCACTGCATCTCTTAATTCAGTTGATAATTTTTTTTTTCTCCTACCTCCTTAGATTTCAGATGGAAAACCTCTGTATGTGTTCACCAATGTCACAGCTGGTCAGCAGCTGGAGCTCTCAACGGAGGGTAATGTGTCAGATGGACAGTGGCATGTTCTTCAGCTACGCAGAAAGGGTGCATACATCTCTCTGTTTGTGGATGAACGGCCTGTTGTCAACACCACCAATGGCACCATAACTCAATCTGCATTCTTAGTGGAGACCATTTTTCTGGGAACTGCTTCATTGGGAGAATCCAGAGGTTTCCCAGAGATGATCCAGGACATAGGTTAGATTGCCCCTGGTTTATTGATTATAAAGTACTGTACTTAAACATGCTTTACAGTACTTAGTTCTACAGTACTTCACGAAGGTGCAATTTATGTTGTTTAATCATGAAAAGTGTGAAACTACAAAGAAGAGAAAATACACAAGCATGAATTTCACAAAATAGACAAATCATCAAAATGAGCACTCTCAAATACACAAGGCAAATAACCAACAACAATACAGTTGTATATCAACAGCATTAATACTTTGTAAACTTGAGTAGGAAAAGTAACAAACAAAGCTACATTACATAGCACAACAATAGAGTACACATAATGCTCACTAAACAAAATCAAACAGTCACTTACAGATATTGCATTGGAAAGGGCTTTGATAGGCAAGATGAAGCTGGATGTCAGCAACCACATCGAGCACCTTGCACAACTTGAGCACAGAAGAAATATGGCCTACTTCCTCTTTTAAACAGGAAGCCATAGGAAAACTCAAATAAAGTATCAAAATAAAAGTCCTTGTTTAAACCAAAGTTTAAAGTCCAGCACAATTTGTTTATTTTATAGTATAGAATTAAAAAGTTTTTATTCTTATTTTATTTTTTGTTGTACTTTATTCAATTAATGAAAAAATGAGTATCAATTAATTTATTCATGATTTTTTAATAGTGTTTATTTGTTTTTTAGTTTGATTATAAAGCCCTTATACAGGGATTGGACAAAATAATTTGAACACCTGGGAAATAGGCAATATATCTTTATTAAGGTGTTTTACCAAAATTTGCCTTTAATCCACCTTCCAGCCTTATTAGAATAGATGAATCAAACTTTTGAATAGTCTCCAGTTGAATGTCGTCTAACAGAACATCTGCCAGTTATTTCAGGGATATTGAAGGAGGAAATCTGCTTCTCATTCTTCTCTCCAAAACTGCCCACAGGAGTTCAATAATATTACGGTGACCAGATTTCTCAAAGTGTAATACAGGAAGGACAGCCACCCTCCTCCCCAGCCCACGCATAAAAGTATCTATATGACAACAACAACATTGCTATGTTACGATCTTTTGCTATGTTATAAAGGAATAGGCTCTATTGTTTGAAAGTTATGAAACATCATCGCATGCTGCATTTCAATTAAAGCGCACGCCTAAAATGGCTGCAATATAGACCTAAACAACGAACGATTGAGTGAGACGTTTCAAATATGGACAGGCCCAGGCAGACTAGCTTTAAAAGCTTTTTTCAGAGGCCAGACGATAGTGAATCAGGAATTTTATTTTGTGATTTCACCGGAATTAATAGAGTCTCCACAACGGCGATAGATTGAACCGTGTGTCCTAGTGAAGATTGCGCAACTCGCGCAGCGCGTCGTCCATGCAACTGATAGCAGCGGACACGAGCGCTCAGCTTGATTTCAAAAACAAAAGATTTTAGCGCTAGATCTCTTATTTAATAACAGGCTAAAATAATGATTTGCTAGTTAACTGGAGATGTTTTATTTATATGTATTAGGTAAATCCGTGCCTCAATGTTTCAAAAAGTGAATGTGTGTGAAACCACAGTAAAAAAACAATTGGCGTTGATTGACGCCAATCGGACGTTCATGGTTTTTTTCCGTCTATTTGAAAGTTAAGCTAATAATAACATGTTGCATTCTATACGGCCTGATTATGTCATTTTTTAAGTTACATAGACTGCCTCCAGTTTTCCTCAACTTGACTAATTAAGATGCGATATATTTGACCGGCATATCATCAAAATGTCCGTAAAACGAAACCTCTGCCGGTCACTCTGACCGGCACCATTTTTTTCTAGCGGAAACTCTGATATATATATATTCAGTGTGCAAATTTAATTTAGAAAAATTCAAACCTCTTTTTTGGGGTCAGTGTCTGTCTACATTACACTACTACATAATAATAGTTCCCTTTCGTTGTCACTCCGAGTTACGTCGGATGACGACGAATGGGGTTTCGCTTAGAACACCTATCGACTTCGAGTATACAAAAACGAGCCAATGGCAGAGAAATGCCATGGGTCTGCGGAATTTGCATGACGTAACTCCGCCCCACCTCGTGGGTATAAAAGGAGGACGCCGGCAACATGCCATTATGTTTCTTCGCTGAGGAGCCAAGAGTATCTCTTCACTCCACAGCCATTTCTGACTTCGCTCTACGAGACGAGCCATTCTCTCCGGTGTTGGTGTGACGGTGATCTGCAGCGAGTTCACATTGCCTGCTGATCTGTGCAGTGATCTGCCAGTGAGTGTGTTTCTCCCTGCTCGCTTCAACATCGCAGAGTTTTCTTTTCTCTTCTCACAAAAGAGCTTGCACGCCGCACGTCTTTTTAAAGACGGCTCGCCCGTGCATTTGTGGTTGCGGCAGATTGGTATCGGACTCTGATGGGCACGAGCGCTGTCTAGTGTGTTGGGCTTTGATCATGCTTGAACAGCGCTCGTGGGTGATTCATGTTCTCTCTGTGGGAACATGATCATCGCGTCATTTAGGTCGAGACTCTGTGAACTCGCAAGAGTGAGAGTCCCCTCATCCACCCCCCGATTTTCGGCTAGGGGCCAGGGTGAACTGAGGGTGATGGTCTGGAACAAGGCGCCGACTCTGTGTCCGTGACACCAGCCCCCCTCTTCAATGACGGTGCCCGCTAGCGATCAGGTGATTCCACGAGTCTACCTTCGGGTGGCCCGTGTGTTTTCATTTGAAAGCTACAGAGGATGGTGCTATGTCTGTAGCAGCATCACTAGGTGGGCTTTATTCTTCTGGAAGTGACGACTCGTCACAGCTGCCACCTTCTGGTGTGCTATGGCTGTGCCTGAGTCTGATCTGGAGATGACGGCCATGCTTTCTTGGGACGGTTGTTTTTTGCGTAAGGCCGCCGACCCGCGTCCACGGCAAACCCCAATATCTTTCTTCCCGGACGTGCATGATGAGATCTCGACGTCCTGAAAGACCCCCGTGTCTTTTCAGGACCGCTCGTTGGTCTCATCCACCTTTCCCTCCCCTCAACGGGGCCGCTGCCCATGGGTACACTGGGGTCCCCCCGGTTGAACGCTCTGTTGCGATGCTACTGTGTCCTCAGAGTGCTTCCCGGCGCAATCCTAAGCACCCGTCCGAAGCCTGTAGTTCTTTTCGTCTACACTAATCTGTGGCGAAATCCTATAGTGCCACAGGACAGGCGGCCGCCTCACTGCATCCCATGACCGTTCTGTGGTCTACCTGACCCAGATGCTCATGGTTATACATGAGGGCGGGACTGACTCGAGGCTCTTTAATGAGCTACCAAAAAGCGCGCCGCCACTGACCTTGCTCTCCGAGCGACGAAGGTGGTCGTGCGCTCTCCGAGTCAGGTGATGTTTACCACTCTGGGGCTGACCGGTCTGATGTGCAGGATGTCGGCGGACTCGTCTGCTCGACACCCCCATATCCCAGGTCGGCCTCTTCGGCGGTGCGGTTGAGTACTTCTGCCCAACAGTTCTCAACCGCCCGGGAGCAGATTGAGGTTTTTCTGCCGACGGCCCCGCCGTCCGCTCAGGTCCCTCAGTCTGCCAACCGGCAAAGGCGCCCTCCCGCGGTTCCAACCCCGCCCGTTCACCCGGGTTGGCTTTGGAAGACCGTGGGGGGATGCCTCAGACCTTTCCGACCCCTGCTAAACGCCGGTTTAAGCGGCACTTTTGAGATGGGCTGCTCAGAGATGGGACTCAGTTCTTTCCAGGAGTTGGTAGCAGGGCCACTCCTTTCCCCAGTGGAGGGCTGGGGAATAATCTTTATTCAGAAAGAACTGACTCTCTCGTCTCTGAGCATACAGAGTTTCGGACAACAGGTGCGCCGCCTCCGAGCCGTGCACCCCTCGTCCCCCTCTGTCTCAGAGCCGGATGACAGTGTGTGCCGTCCCTGGACCGTACCGCTCTCATCCCTCTCTGTCACCAGACCCCTGGCAGAGCAGGCCCCCGCAGAACGCTGGTCCTTCCCTGGCGTCCTCTGTCAGGGTGCGGTTATGACCTTGCCCCACTCTGGGCCGCTATGCCGTCCACCTCTGGGCCGGTCATTCCGCTTCGCTGCACCACCGAGGGGACGTCGGTGGTTCGTTGACTCAGCTGGCACAGTTCTTGGGAGCCTGCCTAGAGCTTCCCTGTCTGTTTCGCTGGGTCGCGCGAACCATCGGCTCGGCTATGCGATTCAGTTCGCACGGTCTCCTCCCCGCTACAGGGGAGTCCGCTCCACTCTGGTCGGTGGCAATGCTCCTATCATGAGAGCAGAGATTGCCACCCTGCTGGCGAAGGGTGCAATCGAGACTGTTCCTCCAGCCGAGATGAGGTCCGGCTTCCACAGCCCTTACTTCATTGTGCCCAAGAAAACCGGTGGGTTATGACCGATCCTGGACTTGCACTTGTTGAACCGCTCCCTTCACAGGATACCGTTCAAGATGCTCACCGCCAAACGCATTTTCGAATGTGTTCGGCCCCAGGATTGGATTGCAGCGATCGACCTGAAGGACGCCTACTTTCATGTCTCCATTCTTCCTCGACACAGACCGTTCCTCCGGTTTGCTTTCGAGGGGCAGGCATACCAGTACGCGGTTCTCCTTTTCGGGATAGCCCTGTCTCCTCGCGTCTTCATGAAGGTCGTCGAGGCAGCCCTTGTTCCTCCATGGGAACACGGGGTTCGCATCCTGAACTATCTCGGTGACTGACTGTCCTAGCTCAAGCTCGAGACCAGGTTTGCGAACACAGGGACCTTGTGCTCCGGCACCTAGCTTGTCTGGGCCTTCGGGTCAACTGGGAGAAGAGCAAACTTTGCCCCGTGCAGAGGATCTCTTTTCTCGGTATGGACATCGACTCTGTCGCCATGTCCGCGCAGCTTACGAGCGAGCGCGCATAGTGACTGCTGACTTGTCTGAGACAATTTCAGGGCAAGAGTGCGGTTCCACAGAAATTTTTTCAGAGGCTCCTGGGGCATATGGCATCTGCAGCCGCAGTAACGCCGCTCGGATTGCTTCATATGAGACCGCTTCAGCTTTGGCTACGCGACCGAGTCCCGAGGTGGGCATGGCAACAAGGCACGCTCCGAGTATCAGTTACTCCGACCTGCCGTCAGACCTTCACCCCGTGGTCGAACCTCAGTTTTTCAGGGCAGGTGTCCCCCTGGAACGAGTTTCCCGGCATGTTGTTGTCTCAGCAGATGCCTCCACCACGGGCTGGGGCGCCATGTGCAATGGACATGCTGCCGCGGGCTCCTGGACAGGACCACAGCGCCTATGGCATGTCAATTGCCTCGAGTTGCTGGCAGTACGCCTTGCCCTGCACCGCTTCGGGCGTTGCTCAAGGGTCAACACGTACTAGTCCAATCAGACAATACCGCCACTGTAGCGTACATCAACCATCAAGGTGGTGTACGCTCCCGCCGTATGTCGCAACTCGCTCGCCACCTCCTCTTATGGAGTCAGAAGCATCTGAGGTCGCTTCGAGCCATTTATATTCCCGGAGCTCTGAACTGTGTAGCCTACGAGCTCTCACGGCTTCAGCCCTTCCCTGGAGAATGGCGACTCCATCCCCAGTCGGTTCAGCTGATTTGGGACCAGTTCGGGGACGCACAGATAGATCTGTTTGCCTCTCACGACTCGACCCATTACGACCTGTATTTTTTCCCTGACCGAGGGCACGCTCGGCACGGATGCACTGGCGCACAGCTGGCCGCGGGGCCGCAAATATGCGTTTCCCCCAGTGAGCCTTCTTGCGCAGGTTTTGGGCAAGGTCAAGGAGGACGAGGAGCAGGTCCTTCGGGTTGCGCCGTACTGGCCCACCCGGACTTGGTTCTCCGAACTGGTGCTCCTCGCGACAGCACCTCCTTGGCCAATTCCTCTGAGGAAGGACCTCCTTTCTCAGGGACGGGGCACCCTGTGGCACCCTCGTCCCGTTCTTGGAACCTCCACGTGTGGCTCCTGGACGGGACGAGGCAGGTTTGAGTACCCTACCACCAGTGGTGGTGGCTACCATCACTTCCACTAGAGCGTCGTCCACGAGACACGCCTATGCGTTGAAGTGGAACCTCTTCGTCAACTGGTGCTCTTCTTGCCGAGAAGACCCCCTGAGGTGTTCGATCGGTGTCGTGCTTTCCTTCCTTCAAGATGGGTTGGAGCGAAGGCTGTCTCCCTCCACCCTCAAAGTTTGTTGCCGCTATTGCCGCACACCATAACTTGGTAGAAGGTAAATCCTTAGGGAAGCACGACCTGATCGTCAGGTTCTTGAGAGGAGCGAGGAGACTGAATCCTCCTCGTTCTCCTCTCGTTCCCTCTTGGGACCTCGCAGTGGTTCTAACTGCCCTGCAGAGTGCTCCCTTTGAGCCTCTGCAATCAGTGGAGCTTAAGTTCCTGTCAATGAAGACAGCGCTCCTGGTTGCATTGGCCTCTCTCAAGAGGGTCGGGGACCTGCAAGCATTCTCCGTTGACGAAGCGTGCCTGGAATTCGGGCCGGCTTACTCTCACGTGATCCTGAGACCCTGGCTTGGATATGTGCCCAAGGTTCCTACCACTCCCTTCCGGGACCAGGTGGTGAACCTGCAAGCGCTGCCCTTGGAGGAGGCAGACCCAGCCTTGGCACTGCTCTGTCCAGTACGCGCTCTCCGCGCCTATGTAGACAGGACCTCAGAGTGTTTCAGGACCTCAGACCAGCTCTTTGTCTGTTATGGTGGGAAGCTGAAGGGAAAGGCTCTCTCCAAGCAGAGGTTGTCTCACTGGATAGTGGACACCATTGCTTTGGCATACCAGCAGCAAGGTCGACCGTGCCCCCTTGGTGTGACTGCCCACTCCACCCGGAGTTTGGCATCCTCTTGGGCTCTAGCGCATGGCGCCTTGCTAACAGACATCTGCAGAGCCGATGCAGGCTGGGCGACACCTAACACATTCGCCAGATTCTACAATCTCCGAGTGGAGCCTGTGTCCTCTCATGTACTCGCTTCAACTAGCTAGTACTGGACCCGCTCAGGTGTCTTCGCTTGCTCGCCATTCCACTCCACGGACTAGATACGTGCGATATTTTCCTCAGGTGAGCTTTCCACAAGCCCTGAGTTCCTCCAGCACCCCTGATGCTAGCGCCAGTGTCTTTTGCCTGGGCGTCGGCTAGCTGCCTCCCGTGTGCATGGTCCCTACCCGGAGCTACCCCCACACGTGTATTTCCACTGTAAGCCTCTCTGAACATGTGTCTTTCCCTTGGCAAGCCACCTTGCCACCCCTGAGGTTGAAATATTCCACCTGCGGCTGGACACCTCAGTATTCTCCATATGTTTCCTTCGGGTCATATGTGTATTTCCAAATGCTCCAAATTCAAACCTCTTTTTTGGGGTCAGTGTCTGTCTACATTACACTACTACATAATAATAGTTATAATATTAATCCCATGACAGTAATAGCCATATATTGTAAAACAAATGCAATGAAAAATAAAGGTAATTCTCATAATAAGTTTTGCACAAATTTCTATACTTGAAAGTATTTGTACAAATTTCTATACTTGAAAGTAAGTTATATAGTTGGAAGTAACCCAGCGCCGCCAATTAAACAAAACAAAATGAATGGGCCCCCGATGTACGAGTTTTATGGGCCGTTAAGACAAAAAGAAAATAGTATGAGATGTAAAAAGCAAAGATGTAATGAGATGCCCAAAAAGCACGTCAGCCCACCGGGAATCTCCCAGTTCCGATGGCCAGTACATGCCTGTGCACAATACTAAGTAAATATATTTCGTTTGACACCTTAATGGCTGAGATGAGAAGACTTATCTCTATACTGGGTTTTCTTTTTATCTTATTCCTTTTTCTTCCCTGTGCACCAGAGAGTTCAGATTGCTTCATTTTTGATCAGCGCGCCAGCTGAGAACTTGCCTAACGTAACGAAACTCCCCTCCCCCCGCTAGGAAATGATCGACAATAATCATCAATTCAATCTAATAATCAAGTTGACTAGTAATTAAACGTATGATTGAGGGGGCGTAATAAACATGTTTTATTTCACTTGTCAATCTAATTCTATGATTAATGGGAAGTAGGCCAAGGGCGACACTAGAGGGCGCCCGCGCCCCCAACATTTTGTCGCCCTAGGCAACAGCCTAGTTCGCCTACAGCAATTGCCGGCCCTGCCACTATCTTTTTCACATTTTAGCAGTGTTGTCTGAGATTAAATGTTAAGCAATTGCAGCTCTTTCATTGATGATGGTTTTATGAAGTTTTCTGTGGTCAGTTTTTGTGTAAACATGCTCTCCAGGGGAAATATTGAGGTTTGCTGTCACTTAGCTGCAGTTGTTCTGTGTTGTTTGGACACAATCCTTCTTAGTGTTCGACGATCCCTATCATTAGCCGCGTTTACATTACCCTTCAAATTGCACAAATTTAAAATACACCTAATGGAAACATGTCAATTTCACAAAAAATACCATTTAACGCCAAAAAGATTTTACGTTCGCATGAGGTGGTTTTCAGGCAATTTGAAAAATAAATATTTCGCAAAACTGCAATGGAAACAGTTTTTGCTAGCTACATTAGCATTTGCATCAACAACATTGTGCCCCGTAAACACATCCAGAAATATCCCAACCAGAAACCATGGATAAACTGTGTGAGGTCCGATCCATGCTGCATGCACGCTCCAAGGCATTTGTCTCAGGTAATGCAAGTGACTACAAGAAAGCCCGATATGACCTACGAAGAGCCATAAGGGATGCCAAAAGACAATACAGATTGAAACTAGAGGGTCACTACACCACCGCAGATACCCAACGCATGAGGCAGATGAGACAGATGAGGAGCCAAACAGAAATTTAAATAATTCCTATCGAAGAAACAGAAATATCTGGTGTGTGTGAATAGAACCAGTGGAGAGTTGGGCAGGTGCATATAGGCATAACTTAGAGGTGGAACGGTACTATTTGTATTGAACCGAAACGGTATGGGCGTCACGGTTCGGTGCATGAATATACACTGAGAATACACGGCATAAAAATAAGTAAAACTCGCGTGCAAATTAACTAATGCGGAACTGCTTTTAGATACGCGGGTTATTTAGGGACACATAATCTGTAGCTCCGCCTTAGCTCTGAAGCTCCATGGCTATAATGAACAGGCTGCGATGTCAAGATTGCAATGCTGAAATATGTTGGTGTGTGTGTGTGAAGCAGCACTGAAGTGTGTGTGAGGGGGGGGGGGGGAGACGCGGGCGTGATCGAACAGTGGAAACATAAAAACTGTAAGAAATGTGCACTGCAAATGACCGAAGTCTTGGATACCGAAGCGGCACTGAAGTCAGCGCGTTTGGTCCGAACAAAGTTGACCCAGGCACGCAACACAGACCTGCTTTTTGGGAAAAAGTGGACTCTGTGACCGTTTTTTAACAGTGTTTTTGCACCCAGCATAAACGCAGCCATTCATCATCGTGAAAATACGCCTGCGGATACCTAACCAACTACCTAACTTAAATAGCTAACTAAATAAATAAATGTCCTAATTCTCTCGCTCTATCACTCGTACTATAATAATAACTTTATTCTCATACAGCGCCTTTAAAGCAGCTTCTCAAGGCGCTTTACATAATAAAACAAGCGAAATTAAAATACAACACGGAGAAAAAAATAAAATAAACAAAGATAAACTACAATAAAATAAAAGTCAAGTAAAAGCTAACCTAAAAAAATGCGTTTTCAATAAAGATTTTAAATTACTTAAAGACTGCGCATCTCTGATATTTGGAGGGAGTGCATTCCAAAGTCTAGGAGCATAGGATGAGAAATCCCTATCCCCTACAGTACGCAACCGAGTCTGTGGGACTGCCAATAGACCAGCTTGTGAAGAGCGTAAATGACGCTTGGGTGTGTATAAAGTTAAAAGCGCAGACAGATACTGCGGTGCCAGACCATGCAGTGCCTTATATGTGAGCATAAGTATTTTAAAGTCAACTCGGAACCTGACCGGGAGCCAGTGCAAAGACTTTAAAATTAGTGTAATATGCTCATTTCTTCTGATTCCAGACAAGATCCTAGCAGCAGAATTTTTTACACATTGTAATTTGTTCAGTGTGTTTTTTTAGAACTCCAGCAAGAAGTGCATTACAATAGTCAATGCGAGAAAAAACTAAAGTATTAATAAGCTTATCCCGAAAGGGATAATATAGAGCGGAATCTGGCAATATTTCTGAGATGAAAATAAGAGTTCCTAACAATGTACCGCACATGAGAGTCAAAGGACAGACTAGAATCAAATATAACTCCCAAATTTTTTAACTTAGTCTGTGCCTCCAAATCAGTCCCATCTATGTTCAAAATTAGTGAACCAGCCTCACGAAGCTAATGGGGAGTGCCAATAAGCAAGAACTCAGTCTTATCACTATTTAGACACAGGAATTTTGAGACATCCATATTTTTATCTCAGAAATACAGTGTGTTAAAAAAGGAACATCCAGATTTTGACCAGGCTTAGAGGGAATATAAATCTGAGTGTCATCTGCATTATAGTGATAATTAAGTCCAAGTGATCTTAGTAGCAGTCCGAGTGGAAAGATATAAATGCTAAAAAGTAAGGGGCCAAGAATTGAACCTTGGGGAACACCCGTACGGACAGAGCCAATCTCAGACCGAAAACCATTCATACAAACAAACTATTTACGATGCGAGAGGTAAGATCTAAACCAGGTTAAAACAGTCTCAGAAACACCAAAGACAGTTTCCAGACGGTTGAGTAAAAGATTGTGATTAACAGTATCAAAAGCGGTACTAAGATCAAGAAGGATAAGAATCGAAAGAGAACCAGAATCTGAGGCTATTAACAGGTCATTGGTGACCTTGACCAAGGCTGTCTCAGTACTATGAAATTTTCGAAAACCAGACTGAAGGGGCTGAAAAAGATTATTTACTGTAAGATGACTATGTAGCTGCAAAGCCACAACACGTTCCAAAATTTTTGCCAGAAATGGAAGATTTGATATAGGGTGATAGTTATTTATGTTATCCAACTCTGCATCACGCTTCTTCGGAACAGGCGTTACAGCAGCAGTTTTCAATGCTGCTGGAACAACACCAGAACACAAAGATTCATTGACAATGCCAAGAACAACTGGACACAGTGAGTCAAAACAGGATTTAAACAGGCTTGTAGTGAGGGGATCAAGTAAGCAAGTGGTAACTTTCATACCTGTTACCACCCTAGTGAGCAGCTCAGAGTCAACTTCAGAAAAGATAGTAAAGGATGTGCCAGAGAAACATGGCAAGCGTAGTATAGAAGAAGAAACCGGTATAGCATGAATCATTTTGTTAAAGTTGTCAATTTTAGAGCTAAAAAAATGAAGAAAATCATTACACGCCTGATTTGAAACAGGCAGAGAGGTGCACACATTAGCTGTAAGAAGCCTATTTATAGTATGAAATAGATGTATTGGATTACTTAGATTATTATCAATTATTTGGGAAAAATAAACAGATCTGGCAGACTCAATTTCAGATCTATATTCCGCCAAGTGATCTTTCCAGGCTTGATAAAACACATTCAGGCCCGAGTGACGCCACTTACGCTCCATTTTACAGCAAGCTGCTTTCCTAGAGCGCAGGTCATCATTATACCATGAGGCAGAACGAGAAAAAGAGACTCTGCGTGACTTCAAGGGAGCAAAAGAATCAAAATAGAGGCAATAACAGCATTCAAATGTAAAATCTTATCTTCCAGATGCGCTGACTCAAGACCACTAAGAGGAAACAACAGAGTCTCCAAAATCTGACGAATTAATTAATTTCCATTTACTAAAATAAACAGAGTGAGAAGAAGACGTAGAAGGAAGAGGCAGTTCCATCTTAAAAAAGATTGCCAGATGATCAGAAAGACCAATATCAACTGTGCGTTGCTGTGATATAATTGCTTGGTTTGCAATCACAAGGTCTAATGTATGACCTTGGTTATGTATTGGGCCACTGATAAACTGTTTAAGATTAAAACAGTCTAATAAAAATAGGAAGTCCTTTGCCATCACACAGTCATTTTCGTCAATGTGTATGTTGAAGTCCCCTAGAATGAGGATTCAAATTTATAACACAACATTGACAAGTCAGCAAAATCAGTCATAAAAGCTTCATTTGCCTTTGGTGATCGATAGACAGTAGGTAATTGCCTTTGGAGCAGAGATATTTAAAACAAGACATTCAAATGATGAGAACTGTGGTACACTCACAGCGCTGATGTTAGATTGCAGATTATGAACCACAATAATTCCACCACCTCGACCAGTAGATTGCGGTAAATCAAACAGTCCATACCCCTCAAGAGTGATCTGGTTGAAGAGGAGACCGTCATTTTGTTTATGCTATGTTTCAGTTAAAAACAATAAGTCCAGTATTCGCTCTGCGATAATGTCTGATAAAAGCAGGGCTTTATTGTTTACTGAGCGTGCATTAAACACCGCAACGTTCACGGGGCTATGGTACATCACAGAATGCAACTCCGACCGAATGAACGAGGATAGATACTCAGGACTGCACCAGTACGAGACACGCCTTTAGCCTGACGCCGACACATAGGCACGCATATGTTGTTAAAAGGAGAGAGGTCATATCTGCGGCCAAAACTCCGATGTATGTACCGTCTTCGTCTCAGCAGACCAGCGTTTCGACAGAGTTCATAAACATTTTTTTGTAAGTAGTAGTTTTGTTTTAAGTTCAGCAACTGGTGTGCAGTGTACCTTAAAGCCATGCTTCTTGGATCCAGGATCGCAACAGTCTCAAGGCAGCGAAAGTTCAAAGTAAGGCCACAGGGTAAACTCCTCGGATAGGGCTCCAGGGTCCTTCAGAAAACGCAGGCAGATATAAGCAATAATCCAGCGAATGTCAAATAGTCCCGCGACATAGTAACAAGTTGAGAACTAAAAACAGCAGGTAGAAAGACCCGCATCAGCATAAAAACAAACAACAGTGAAACAGTTTAGGAGCGGAACCCAAAGCGCGCCAGCTTTCCCTAGCACGACTTGTTCATGAGTCCAACTTGGAAGTGAGAGTGGTAGAAAACAGCCAATTATCAACAGTACTATTATCAACACAGCTCACAAACTCACTTTCTCAGCGACCTGGGGAGACGTCCCCCTCTTATGATGTCAAGCGATCCGTTTGGGGGGCAGGAGCAGTTTTAAGTGAGTACTGAAAATAACGAACTTTTTCATCTCATATTCTGCCTTTAGGTATCAAAAATCATACAAAACAATACAACAACTTGTCAAACGTGTATTTCCCCTAAATATTTTGTGTTAATCATAATTACAAATTTAACCTGACATACGCACTTTAATGAATTCTACACCCGCTTTGACGCCCTCAACACCGACCCACTGGGGAGAGAGTTGGCCAGTGGGAGCAGGCGGAACCCACCATTCACAATTACATCTGCAGATGTGGCAAAGACTCTGAGGAAAATAAACCCTCGGAAGACATTCCTGGACATTCCTGGACGAGCACTCAAAACCTGCGCATGGATGCTAGCAAATGTCTTTGCGGACATATTCAATCTGTCCCTCTCACAAACCTCAATTCCCACCTGCCTTAAGACAACTATCATCATACCACTGCCAAAAAGGATAAAGCAACCTGTCTTAATGACTACCGGCCCATTGCATTGACTCTTATAGTTATGAAATGCTTAGAGAGAATCGTCATGAGCTACATCCAGACGATTGTACCGGACACTCTGGACCCTTGCCAGTTCGCGTACAGACCGAACAGGTCTACAAGGGATGCCGTCAGCACAACCGTACACACAGCCCTCACGCAACTAGAGAGCAGGGACAGCTTTGTTCGACTGTTGTTCTTCGATTTCAGTTCAGCGTTTAACACGGTGATACCATCCAAGCTTGTCAAACAAGCTCTCCACCGTTGGTTTGCCACCCACCCTCTGTAACTGGGTCCTGAACTTTCTAACAGGCAGACCCCAGTCTGTTAGAATGAGCAACCACATATCCAGGAAAATAACTGTAAACACAGGAACTCTGCAGGATTGCGTATTGAGTCCCTTACTCTACACACTATACACCCATGCCTGTGTGGCCTCCCAGATTAACACCAGCATCATCAAATTTGCTGATGATACCACAGTCATTGGACTAATATTTGGAGGTGATGAGTCAGCATACAGGAGGGAAGAGACTGTGGTGGAGAAAAGTCAGCACATTCAAATTTCTTGGTGTTCACATATCTCAGGTTCTCTCCTGGACTCACCACATCACACACTTGGTGAGGAAATCCCGACAGCGGTTGTATTTTCTGAGAAGGCTGAGGAAATTTGGCATGCCAGGCAAAATCCTCGGCAGCTTCTACAAATGTACAATCGAGAGTATCCTCACCAGCTCTATCACAGTCTGGTTCTGCAGTTGTACTTCATGGGACTGCAAGGCTCTGCAACAGGTGGTGAGGGCATCCGAAACCATCACTGGAAGAGCCTTAGGCCGTGTGTCCACTAAAGCGTTTTTAGCCAGCTGAAAACACTAGGCGCTCTACTGAAAACGCCTTACTCTGAGCACTTGAGAGCGTTTTGGCAGCGCAGCATTTTTTTCAGTTGAGACGCTTTGCTTGTTATGATACGGAATATCCGCGAAAGTGTTACTAGTATCTCATTTCACACATATTTTGTTTATGTGTTTATTCTATATTAAAATGTCAATACAATGTAACGTTATTTTCTCTGGCTGTTGTTTTAAATTATTTTGTTCCGTTATTATGCTTGTAAAAACACTGGACACTCAGCGCCTTGTTATGGTCATGGTGTTTAAAAAAAACGTGCCGCTCCCATTGAAAACAATTGGAAAAATACGCCAGCCGCGTGAAAAAATGTTTTGGTGGACACAGGGCCTTAACCACGCTGGAGAAGATCTACCAGATCAGGATCAACAGGAGGGCCCACAACATCATTAAGGACAGTAGCCACCCCCAACATAACCTATTCACACTTCTACCATAAGACGACGCTACAGAAGTGTGAAAGCAAGGACAAGAAGACTGAAAAACAGATTTTACCCACAGGCCATCAGGCTTGTGAATGGCACTCACCCTTATGCCCCTTCCCCCAACACTGCAAACTGCCCTCTGATCTTGAGAGGTGCAATGATCTACCCCACATTTTACACACACACACACACACACATGCTCACAAGGACACACACACAAGCACACACACACACACACACAAACAAGCAACACATGCACAGGGACATGGAAGCGAACAACTACTGACAACCTACCTCTGCAGACTTTGCACTGATTCCTCATGTGTACATGGCATATACATGCACAACTACTTACTTTTTGCACATTGTTTTTTATGTCTCTTTGTCATCTATGTCACTTGTTATTTGTGTTGTAGGGTGTTTAATTGATGTTCAATGTTTCTGGGAGGATTCGCAGAATAAAAATTTCATTGTACTGTGACAACTGTTTCCTGTCCATATGACAATAAAAGTTTGAAATTTGAAACGCTCGGCTTTTGCCCTCTATTCTTATTTGCTGATGAAAATGTCTGAAAACCACTTATACTGCTCTGATATAGAGAATATAAACAAAAAGATCAATAAAATACAATCGCAATGTTTGTTTTTTTGTCTCTATAGCTTACACGAAATTATATTAACCCCTATAATAATGGGTGTTTACATTATTTTGTCCAACCCCTTTATTTTGCTGCTTATGTTGCTTTTCTTGTCTTTCCAGGTTTTAGAGGCTGTGTGGAATACATCAAATTCAACGGCCACCTCCTATCCTTCAGCGGCTATAATGAGATAGTCCAGGCCAGCTCCAGCCCGTCTGTTTTCCAAACCTTCTGCGTTTCTCCAAACCGCTGTGTTCTGACTCCATGCCTCAAGGATTCCTGTCTATCTGAGCCCTGCTGGAATGATAGTGACTGTGGATCTTCTTCCAAAGAAGACTACTGGTGCATTTGTCTATACAACGTGTCCGGGTCTCCGTGTGGATCTTGTTCATCTGATGTCGTCCACAGCGAGGCCTGTTCTCAAACACAAAACAGCGTCCCCTTATGGATAATGGCCATCGTTCTTCCCATTATCCTCATTCTGCTGATTCTGGTTCTATGTATTTTCCTCAGGAGACAAGGAAAACTTTGTGAGGGTGAAAAGAGGAGTCATGTCTACCTCATCCCACCAAGCAAACAGCACGGAACAGATAACCTGGCGTTTAGTTTAGGTCCTGCTGATGAGTCTCATCGGAACGTCTCAAATGGGGCCAGCAAGCAACCGGATTTGATAAAACCAAGGGATTTGATGCAAGGAGTGGAAAGTTGTACTGAAAGTGGGCCTTCTTGTCATGTCACAGGTTTTAGAGGGAGTGAACTGGAGTATTACGAGATTGACAGCAAATACTCAGATTTGAAGACCCCAGAGCTGAAGGAGGAGGATGAACGTGGAGATCAGGCCAATGGTAATCCAACATTTTCTCAACCTCAAACTAATCATGATCCATCTCCTAAACTTCATCAGAAAACGTCTAGAGATGATTTTCACCAGTGGCAACGTCAGTCCCACCTGTTCTTCAAGAGAAAACTGGCTCCTGATCTGAAAGGCCCTCCACAGCATCTCTCAGTAGATGAGGTTAAGAAGCTGAACACCCCACGGAAACACAAGGGATACCCTCATCACAATTTCAGAGAGTGTCCCATAAAGCCATGCAGAAGCGGGGCGACAGAGACGTCGTCAGAGAGTGAAAGTCACTGCTCCTTCACCGGCTCAGAGTTTGACTGTGAGCGAGAACTGTCCCTTGTCAGCTCACATGACAAAGATGAACATCCACCTGAAGGCAAGGACACACTGGCAGTTTCAATGATGACACCTAAATTAAAGAGGCTCATAAAAATGGGTTGGATATTGGTTTGGCCTTTTAGTTATAATATTCAGAAATAAAATAATATACATAATGTGTGTGACACAAACAAGAAAAGAGAGACATTTGTGTCTTGGTACGAAATGAATTGTTGCCATAAGGCTGAAGAAAAAACTGGATTTATACATGGGTCAGAAGGATAAATGTGTTATTTTTAACATGATTTTTAATTAATTAACTACACTAACATTTATTTAAAAAGTTAAAGTGTGTTTAAAATAGTTTTTTTATTAAACCTAAATATATATAAAAAAAATATTCAAATAAGGATTTCTAAAATTGTTCATTTAGTTAATTATTTAAATATATATATATATAAATAAAACACTTAATAATGTCCCCTGATCCATATGTAAATTAATATGGGTCAGAAAGATTAAATGTGTTGATTTTAAAAAAAATAAAAAAATAAATGAGCATTTATTTTGAAATTGAATTTGTTACATTTTTAATTTCCATTAAAAATGTTATTTTCTAAAAAATAAACAAAAATAAATTCAAATGTTGATATGCGATTTTAATTTGAATAATTAATCCTCTTTTAGAACAACTGTCAGAGGCATTCTGAAGATTTGGTGCTATCTAGTGGCCATGTAACATCAATTCACCACCACTTCTAAATTTTACACTGTGCTTTAGGAAACAAGAACTTTTTTTTTTTACTTTTTAATATTGTTTACTTTTCAAACGAAATATTAAGACACAAATTTAATTTGATAAATATCAAATGTAAATGCCCAGCATTGATTGATTTTGACAATTGTTGAACCACTACATGGGTTTGGTTTTTATTTGACTCTTGTTTGACTGTTTCAGCTGCAGATTGGTCCAGAGGACAGTTTATACCAACGGCCCCTTCACCCTTCAGAGACATGGTCACATCCCCCTCCGTCCACAGTCTCCCCAACACCTCTGTCTCCGGCGGGATCCAGCAGCTAGAGAATCTCCTAAATCTAGGTGTTCACTTTAACACCTATGCAGATGTGTTCGAGGACATAGCTAGCTTACCGAACATTCAGCCACCTGATTGTGATTTTCAAAGTGATCAAGAGGAAATCATTTGAAAGTATGTTAAAACAACATTCACAACATCCTTTAGGTATTATTTAGTCAGTACTTGTACATGTACTTGACCAGTGAAATACTGGTGAATCATTTATTCATTAAGAACATTAATAAAATAGTAAAATTATTATTTAAACTTATTGTAATTTACCAATAGTGACTGAATCATTAATATTGCTTTTATCTCTTGTGTATAACCACAGACGCTGGGTTTATTTTAGGGGAGCTTTACTTTTAGCCAAACTTGATCAAAAATAACATTATTTTGATAGGCTTTACCCATAGGTGCTCTAAAAAATACATTAATGAAATGTTCTGGGGGCTTTAAAAACTTATTGAGAATACCCCCTTAAAACAGGCTTAGTATCACAGTGTTTGAGGAGCGTAATAATCTTGTTACATTAGCGCCATCTGTTGTCAGATCTCTAACATTCCGCTTATTACACGGCTCTGTGGAATATTTGATTCTGATTGGTCAATCGCACATCCAGCGGTATGTTATTATCAGATAACAACCGACTGCTCAAAACCAATAATATCTGTCTGCAGAGCCACAGTTTTACCCCAGCAGTTTCACTACAGCAGTAAAAACATTGAACTAAATACAGAGTTTTAGACTTATCATCTTCAGATTTTAAATAGGCTATAACACGGTCAGACGTGGCTTTAGCAGCAGTACAATTTCTAGATTGATACAATGCAACTTCAATTTTATTTTCACAAAGATATTTCATAAAAATACATTTCTAATAACTTTACAAAACTTAGAGCTATTTATAAAAAAATGTTTCATTATGACAATAATTAATTCTAAATGTACAATAAACTGCCAAGTGTCAAGCTTTCAAATGAGATCATACTTGTGCTTTTAGTGCAAAGGGTTCATGAACTGTATCTGTTTTAGTTTGGGTATACCATTTCTGGGGATTTTTCAAAAGTGGGGTTGCTGGCTAACAGGTTAAGACCTATCCCAACCTTTTTGCCCAAGGTCTTCAAAACAGAGTTCATAAACCAGTCTAATGACTTACCAGCATACACTGAGTGAGAGCAGTGATGATAGACGGCACCTGCTATGCGCAGTCAGGGCATTGAGGCACTATGTTACTGCAATTGATGGGGTACGCCATACAGATTAGATCTTTGTGTGTTTTTCCACAGCCAAGACGATTTCCCACTCTCTATGCAACATCTGTCCCAATGGATGGTAGAAGTGATCGAGATGGCCTACATGCTGGCCAGACATTACCTAGTTATGCTACAAGCCATTCCTTTAGGGGTATAGCAACATAATGGACTGCTCTTAAAGGGTTAGTTCACCCAAAAATGAAAATTAGCCCATGATTTACTCACCCTCAAGTCATCCTAGGTGTTTATGACATTCTTCTTTCAGATGAATACAATCGGAGTTATATTAAAAAGTGTTCTGGCTCTTCCAAGCTTTATAATGGCAGTGAATGGCTGTTTCTGTTTTGAATTCCATAAAAGTGCATCTATCCATCATAAAAAGTGCTCCACACGCTCCAAGGGGTTAATAAAGGCCTTCTGAAGCGAAGTGATGAGTTTGTGTAAGAAAAAGATGAATAATTATGAACGTCTATAAAAAGATGAGTAAGTGCAGTGAGTTTGCTTCTTTCTTCTCTGAGAAAATCAATAATATCAGAAAGGTGATCAGCACATCCTTGAGCCGCACTGGGGTCAGACAGATCAGACAACAGCCTGAGAAAGTAGTCACTATGTCTGATTTCAAAGAAATTGATGGCAAAATTTTGGAAGAAATCGTACAGCACCTTAAAACATCAACCTGGGCCCTTGACACACTTCCCACATCTTTCTTCAAAACTGTGTTACACAGCTTAAAAGCAGATCTCCTAGAAGTGGTAAATGCCTCACTTCTCTCTAGGAGTTTTCCGAACTCCCTGAAAACTGCAGTTGTCAAGCCCCTCCTGAAAAAGAGCAATCTGGATAAGACCATATTAAACAACTATAGACCGATCTCAAATCTTCCTTTCATAGGCAAGATCATTGAAAAAGTTGTCTTCAATCAGCTGAACAAATTCTTAAGCTTGAATGGATACTTTGACTACTTTCAATCTGGTTTCCGACCACATCACAGCACAGAGACAGCGCTCATAAAGATAATAAACGATATTAGCTTAAATACTGACACAAGCAAATTATCAGTTCTAGTACTACTCGACCTCAGTGCTGCATTTGACACTGTCGATCACAACATACTTCTTGACAGGCTGGAAAACTGGGTCGGGCTTTCTGGGATAGTCCTAAAATGGTTCAGGTCATACTTAGAAGGGAGAGGTTATTATGTGACTATAGGAGAGCATAAGTCTGAGTGGACATCCATGACATGGGGAGTCCCTCAAGGCTCAATTCTTGCGCCACTCCTATTCAACCTGTACATGCTCCCAATGAGCCAAATAATGAGAAAGAACCAAATCTCATACCACAGCTACGACACACAGCTCTACTTAGCCCTATCGCCTAACGATTACAGCCCCATTGACTCCCTTTGCCAATGCATTGATGAAGTAAACAATTGGATGTGCCAAAACTTTATTCAGTTAAACAAAGACAAAACTGAAGTCATTGCGTTTGGAAACAAAGATGAAGTTCTCAAGGTGAACGCTTACCTTCAGTATAGGGGTCAAACAACTAAAAATCAAGTCAGGAATCTGGGTGTGTCTCTAGAGTCAGACCTTAGTTTCAGTAGTCATGTCAAAGCAATAACTACATCAGCATACTATCATCTGAAAAATATTGCAAGAATTAGATGCTTTTAGATAACTCAGATCAATAGGATCACATCAGCTAGAAATACCAAGGGTTCACTCTAAGCACGGTGAGTGTGCTTTTAGCTACTATGCCAGCCGTAGCTGGAACCAGCTTCCAGAAGAGATCAGATGTGCTCCTACAGTAGTCACATTCAAATCCAGACTCAAAACACATCTGTTTACCTATGCATTTACTGAATGAGCACTGTGCTACTGCTCGTCCGACTGTTTGTACTGTATTTTTTTAATGTTTTAATTATTCTAATTTTATTTGATTATTTCTGTATTTTATCTTTTATTCTAAACTGTTTTAATTTTTCTGATTTCTTTTGTTTTAATTTCTTCTATGTAAAGCACTGTGAATTACCATTGTGTATGAAATGTGCTATATAAATAAACTTGCCTTGCCTTGCCTTGCCTTGCCTAATTAAGACATTACAAAGTAAAAATCCAGCTTCCGGCCAAACTCCGGTCTACTTACGCATAAAGTGCAACTTGCACAACTTGTGATGTCGGAAGTAGTACGTCATGGCGTCGTGAAAATATCAGCAGTAGCCTACGTCGCATTACTCGCATAAGTTGCGCTTAGACTTAAGTCAAATCCGTATGTTCGTTTGGCCGGAAGCTAGTTATTTTACTTTATAAAGGTTTAAATGTGGATATTTTTCTTACACAAAACGCATCACATCGCTTTGCTTCATTATTTGTTTACAACACTGATGGAGTCGGACTCGGAGCCTGCTGAATTTACAACATACAAGATCATCCATGTCTCCCAAAATATATGACAGTAAGTGGGTTTAAAACTGGGAGCAGAACAGAGTAAGCTTTAGTTATCTACACGATGTGTGTTTGACTTGAATAAAATAATATTATAAAATGTGTAAAAGGTTATCTTATTGTTATAGATATTAGTGTGTAATAACAAACTGTATTTAGTTGTATTTTTTGTATTCACACAATGTATTTTTGTTATTGTGTAATGTAATTTAAAGTGTGTGAAACCTAAAATAAACATCAGAATACATTGAACAGTTGTGATAAATGACGAGCTCTGAGCGCGTCCATCTCTAGCTCAGTGCCAGTCAAAGCGAATAATTATTTATATGATATTAGTAAGCAACAATACTGGGCCAGATTATTTTTTTTACCCAAGATTGAACTTTCCATTGACTCCAACCTGTTTTATCTTACATTTTTTAATTATTGCCTCTTTGATCTCTTTAGTCTTGAAGCAATATATAAACGGGTTAATGAAAGCAGGTATGAGACTATACATCATGGTGACCACAATGCGGATGTCAGTACTAAATTCATAGCCAGCAACATTTGTCATATACACAAAAGTTCTGGGAAGATAATACAGACAAATTATCAGTAACTGTGGAGTGCAAGTGGAAAGGGCTTTATAACGTCCTTCTGAATTTGAAATTCTCAACACAGTGATGATGATAGAGATGTAAGAAAATAAGATAAAACTAAAAGGACCCCACAGAACAAACATAGCAATGGCTGCAGATGTGAATTTCACGGTAGTTATATCTCCACATGCCAGTTTGCTTAAAGCAACGTGATCACAGTAGCAATGGGGTATGACATTTGACCCACAGAAATTGACACTGAGGAGCAGGAGAGTGACTCCAACTAACTGCAGCATGTTTGCTATCCAAACACATGCACACATAATGGCAATAGTTGAATTTTTAATCAGGGTATGATATCTGAGAGGATTGCAAATAGCTATGAATCGATCAAGAGCCATCAGTGCCATGAGAAATGAATTTGTAGCCCCAAGAAAATGGACGAAATACATCTGCGTCAAGCAGGAATTGAATGATATGACTTTGTCAAACATCCAGTACGTTGCAATGACTCTTGGGTAGGTTGTTGTTCCAAGTGCAAGATCTGCTATTGCAAGGTTACAGAAGATTAGGTATGTTGGTTTCTGAATGCTTTTCTCACACATCACAAAGACAATGATGAAAATATTCCCTGTAGCAAGAAGAAGGTATAAGATGAAAAACAAAGCTCCTAGAAATCCGTAATTCTCAGGAGGGAGGCCAGGAAACCCTCGTAGAACAAACTCAGTGATCATTGTTGTGCTGTTTGTATTTTGGTAGGTTCCATCATTGCTGCCCGACCCCATCTGGTGAAATAAAAAGTAAAATAGCACAAATAAACTCTTTATATACACAAACTCTGAGTACAATATGTATGCTTACATAAAGATAAAAAAGTTGAAGAACATTGCTCTATGATTTTAGCAGAAACATTCAATAGCTTAGATAATATCTTTTTACAGTGTGGTATCTACAAACACAATATTAACAAGTGAGTGAGGTGAGAAAGAGGGCAGGGGGAGGCAAAGGATAAGACAAAACACAGGCTCATGATCTTTTTCTAGACATAACATAAATATACTTTACAGCACTGGTCAGAATGTCCTCAGTTACGTTATAGGTACAAGTTTGCTTTGGCTTTGGTTTTTAAATGCTCACACTTGAGATACACTTAAACTCTTTGACGTAATATATAAGTCTCACATGTGGAAAAGCCTCCCCTGAGGGCCCTGTAGAACAGCAAATTTATTGTGTTATTGTTTTAAAATTACAGTAGGGGGTGGAAAGAGCAGTTTTGTTGCACATTTGTAATGTATTTATATACGTATTCACTGTCAACATTATATTGCCTATGAATGAAGTGCAGAGGTCAGCCAAGCTAAAATAAATAAATAATTTTGCTACTTCGTTTACATCAATGTTGGTTAGTCCGAGCGGAGCTGCTTTCTTAGTGGTCTGCGAATGCAAGAGAGCACTAGTCTTTTGATGAATGAGGCTTGTGTGGACATGGCCTTGGCAAGTGACGTACTCGAGGGAACAAACGCCGGCAAAAGACGCTTTCATATGGAGAAAAATGTTATATGAGTCTTTTTATTTTTACATATCATTTATCTATAAACTTTTTCAAAGCATTAACAAAGCTTCATACAATTAAAGTTAGAGCTTTTCCCCCATTATAACTGTCACGATGTGGTTGAGACAAGGAAGAAGCAGGATCCACTTGCAGCACACTTTATTTAAACAAACTCCAAACTTGACAAGGACTCAGACAGGGAACAGGACTCAGGAACAGAACAACCAGCATCCACAATACAACATCAAGAACTCACATTGACTGGACTGAAACACAGGGCTAAAATACAAGGGCAAACAAACTAAACAAGATGACAAGGGGGCGTGGTTAATCAGGGACACCTGGGAAGACTAATAGAGATAACGGGGAGAGGGAAACAGGACTAAACCAAAAACACAAAGAACGGGGAAACAGACAGACATCACAACATAGCCCCCCCTCTATGGGCGGCTCCCGATGCCCAACAAATCAGGACACAAGACAATTCGGGAGGGTGGTGGAGCGGAGGCGGTCCTGGTGGAGGGATGGAGGGCCAGGTCCGTGCAGGGAACGGGACCAGGCCTTGCAATGGCGGGCATGGGCCATGGAACGTGGCCGGAGCTGGACGTGCAGGCGGCCAGGGCGGAGCAGGACGAACAGGCTGCCAGGGCGGAGCAGGCTGTGGGTGTGTCCAGGACGGAGCAGGCTAAGGGCCTGGCCATGGCGGAGAAGACCCCTGGGGCGGCCACGGAGGTGAAGACCCCTCGGGCGGTCACGGCGGAGAAGACGCCACGGCGGAAAAGACCCCTTGGGCGGCCACGGCGGAAAAGACCCCTCGGGCGGCCACGGCGGAAAAGACCCCTCGGGCGGCCACGGCGGAAAAGACCCCTCGGGCGGCCACAGCGGAGAAGACCCCTCGGTCGGCCAGGGCGGAGCAGGACGTGGTGGTGGCGACACCGGCTCGGGAACAGCAGACACCGGCTCGGGAACAGCAGACACCGGCTCGGGAACAGCCATCACACAATGGCTCGGGAACAGCCATCACACACACTGGCTCGGGAACAGACCCTTCGGGTGGCCACGGCGGAGAAGACCCCTCGGGCGGCCACGGCGGAGAAGACCCCTCGGGCGGCCAGGGCGGAGCAGGACGTGGTGGTGGCGACACCGGCTCGGGAACAGCCATCACACAATGGCTCGGGAACAGCCATCACACACACTGGCTCGGGAACAGACCCCTCGGGCGGCCACGGCGGAGAAGACCCCTCGGGCGGCCAGGACGGAGCAGGACGTGGTGGTGGCGACACCGGCTCGGGAACAGCAGACACCGGCTCAGGAACAGACAACGCAGACACGGCTCGGGCTCAGGAACAGACAACGCACACACGGGCTCGGGCTCAGGAACAGACAACGCACACACGGGCTCGGGCTCAGGAACAGACAACGCACACACGGGCTCAGGAACAGACAACGCACACACGGGCTCGGGCTCAGGAACAGACAACGAACACACGGGCTCGGGCTCAGGAACAGACAACGCACACACGGGCTCGGGCTCAGGAACAGACAACGAACACACGGGCTCGGGCTCAGGAACAGACAACGAACACACGGGCTCGGGCTCAGGAACAGACTCTGGCTCGGGCTCGGGCTCAGGAACAGACAATGAAAACACGGGCTCGGGCTCAGGAACAGACAACGATTAGACTCTGGCTCGGGCTCAGGAACAGACTATGGCTCGGGCTCGGGCTCAGGAACAGACAACGAACACACGGGCTCGGGCTCAGGAACAGACAACGAACAGACTCTGGTTCGGGTTCAGGAACAGACTCTGGCCTGGGCTCGGGCTCAGGAACAGACAACGAACACACGGGCTCGGGCTCAGGAACAGACTCTGGCTCGGGCTTGGGCTCAGGAACAGACAACTAACACACGGGCTCGGGCTCAGGAACAGACAACTAACACACGGGCTCGGGCTCAGGAACAGACTCAGGCTCGGGCTCAGGAACAGACAACGAACACACGGGCTCGGGCTCAGGAACAAACTCGGGCTCGGGCTCGGGAACAGGCTCTGGCTCGGGAACAGACAACGAACAGGCTCTGGCTCGGGCTCGGGAACAGACAATGAACAGGTTCTGGCTCGGGCTCAGGCTCGGGAACAGACAACGAACAGGCTCTGGCTTGGGCTCGGGAACAGACAACGAACAGGCTCTGGCTCGGGCTCGGGAACAGACAACGAACAGGTTCTGGCTCGGGCTCAGGCTCGGGAACAGACAACGAACAGGCTCTGGCTCGGGCTCAGGCTCGGGAACAGACAACGAACAGGCTCTGGCTCGGGCTCAGGCTCGGGAACGGGCTCGAGGACCGGCTCTGGCTCTGGCTCGGGAACGGGCTCGGGAACGGGCTCGAGAGCAGACTCTGGCTTGGGAACATACTCTGGCTCGGGCTCGGGAACAGACAACGAACAGGCTCGGGCTCAGGAACGGGCTCTGGCTCGGGCTCGGGAACGGGCTCTGGCTCGGGAACAGACAACGCACACACGGGCTCGGGAACAGACAACGCACACACGGGCTCGGGAACAGACAACGCACACACGAGCTCGGGCTCAGGAACAGACAACGCACACACGGGCTCAGGAACAGACAACGCACACACGGGCTCAGGAACAGACAACGCACACACGGGCTCAGGAACAGACAACGCACACACGGGCTCGGGCTCAGGAACAGACAACGCACACACGGGCTCGGGCTCAGGAACAGACAACGAACACACGGGCTCGGGCTCAGGAACAGACAACGAACACACGGGCTCGGGCTCAGGAACAGACTCTGGCTCGGGCTCAGGAACAGACAACGAACACACGGGCTCGGGCTCAGGAACAGACAACGAACACACGGGCTCGGGCTCAGGAACAGACTCTGGCTCGGGCTCAGGAACAGACAATGAAAACACGGGCTCGGGCTCAGGAACAGACAACGAACAGACTCTGGCTCGGGCTCAGGAACAGACTATGGCTCGGGCTCAGGAACAGTCAACGAACAGGCTCAGGCTCGGGCTCAGGAACAGACAACGAACACACGGGCTCGGGCACGGGAACAGGCTCTGGCTCGGGCTCAGGAACAGACAACGAACACACGGGCTCGGGCACGGGAACAGACTCTGGCTCGGGAACAGGCTCTGGCTCTGATTCGGGAACAGACAACGAACAGCCTCTGGCTCGGGCTCGGGAACAGACAACGAACAGGCTCTGGCTCGGGCTCGGGAACAGACAACGAACGGGCTCTGGCCCGGGAACAGACAACGAACAGGCTCTGGCTCGGGCTCGGGCAGAGACAACGAACAGGCTCTGGCTCGGGCTCGGGAACAGACAACGAACAGGCTCTGGCTCGGGCTCGGGAACAGACAACGAACAGGCTCTGGCTCGGGCTCGGGAACAGACAACGAACAGGCTCTGGCTCGGGCTCGGGAACAGACAACGAACAGGCTCTGGCTCGGGCTTGGGCTCGGGAACAGACAACGAACAGGCTCGGGCTCGGGAACGGGCTCTGGCTCGGGAACGGGCTCTGGCTCGGGCTCGGGGACGGGCTCTGGCTCGGGCTCGGGAACGGGCTCTGGCTCGGGCTCGGGGATTGGCTCTGGCTCGGGCTCGGGAACGGGCTCGGGGACGGGCTCGAGGACCGGCTCTGGCTCGGGCTCTGGCTCGGGAACAGGCTCTGGCTCGGGCTCGGGAACAGACTCTGGCCTGGGAACAGACTCTGGCTCGGGCTCGGGAACAGACTCTGGCTCGGGCTCGGGCTCTGGAACAGACTCTGGCTCGGGAACAGACAACGAACAGGCTCGGGAACGGGCTTTGGCTCGGGCTCGGGAACGGGAACGGGCTCTGGCTCGGGAACGGGCTCTGGCTCGGGCTCGGGAACGGGCTCTGGCGCGGGCTCGGGAACGGGCTCGGGCTCGGGCTCGGGAACGGGCTCGGGCTCGGGCTCGGGAACGGGCTCGGGCTCGGGAACGGGCTCGGGCTCGGGAACGGGCTCTGGCTCGGGAACGGGCTCTGGCTCGCGCTCGGGAACGGGAACGGGCTCGGGAACGGGAACGGGCACGGGCTCGGGAACGGGAACGGGCTCTGGCTCGGGCTCGGGAACGGGCTCTGGCTCGGGCTCGGCAACGGGCTCTGGCTCGGGCTCGGGAACAGACTCTGGCTCGGGCTCGGGAACAGACTCTGGCTCGGAGACGGCTCGTCAGAGGTGACGCTTCGCGTCTCTGGCTGTGCAGACGTGACGCGAAGCGTCTCTGGCTGTGCAGACGTGACGCTTCGCGTCTCTGGCTGTGCAGACGTGACGCGAAGCGTCTCTGGCTGTGCAGACATGACGCGAAGCGTCTCTGGCTGTGCAGACGTAACGCGAAGCGTCTCTGGCTGTGCAGACGTGACTTGGACAATCTCTGGCTTGGCTGACGTGACGTGGACAGTCTCTGGCTTGACCGGAGGCTCAGAAAGGGCCTCCAGGCATTGAAGGATGCAGGAAGTCCTCCTCCTCCTCCGTCTCTGAGAGGGTGCTGGGCTGGACGGGGCCAGCGGTGAGGGCTCTGGGCTGGACGGGGCCAGCAGTGAGGGCTCTGGGCTGGACGGGGCCAGCGGTGAGGGCTCTGGGCTGGACGGGGCCAGCGGTGAGGGCTCTGGGCTGGACGGGGCCAGCGGTGAGGGCTCTGGGCTGGACGGGGCCAGCGGTGAGGGCTCTGGGCTGGACGGGGCCAGCGGTGAGGGCTCTGGGCTGGACGGGAACAGCGGCGAAGGAAACTCTGGGCTGAACGGGACCAGCGGCGAAGGAAACTCTGGGCTGAACGGGACCAGCGGCGAAGGAAACTCTGGGCTGAACGGGACCAGCGGTGAAGAGGGCTCCAGCTCTGGCTCGGGCTCGGGAACAGACAACGAACAGGCTCTGGCTCGGGCTCGGGAACAGACAACGAACAGGCTCTGGCTCGGGCTCGGGAACAGACAACGAACAGGCTCTGGCTCGGGCTCGGGAACAGACAACGAACAGGCTCTGGCTCGGGCTCGGGAACAGACAACGAACAGCCTCTGGCTCGGGCTCGGGAACAGACAACGAACAGGCTCTGGCTCGGGCTCGGGAACAGACAACGAACAGGCTCTGGCTCGGGCTCGGGAACAGACAACGAACAGGCTCGGGCTCGGGAACGGGCTCGGGCTCTGGCTCTGGCTCGGGGACGGGCTCTGGCTCGGGGACGGGCTCTGGCTCGGGCTCGGGAACGCGCTCTGGCTCGGGCTCGGGGTTTGGCTCTGGCTCGGGCTCGGGAACGGGCTCTGGCGCGGGCTCGGGAACAGGCTCTGGCTCGGGCTTGGGAACGGGCTCTGGCACGGGCTCTGGCTCGGGCTCGGGAACGGGCTCGGGAACGGGCTCGGGAACGGGCTCTGGCTCGGGAACAGGCTCTGGCTCGCGCTCGGGAACGGGAACGGGCTCGGGAATGGGCTCTGGCTCGCGCTCGGGAACGGGAACGGGCTCGGGAATGGGCTCTGGCTCGCGCTCGGGAACGGGAACGGGCTCGGGAATGGGCTCTGGCTCGCGCTCGGGAACGGGAACGGGCTCGGGAACGGGCTCGGGAACGGGCTCTGGCTCGGGCTCGGGAACGGGCTCTGGTTCGGGAACGGGCTCTGGCTCGGGCTCGGGAACGGGCTCTGGCTCGGGCTCGGGAACAGACTCTGGCTCGGAGACGGCCATCTTGTCCGTAGACACTGGCTCGTCAGAGGTGACGCGAAGCGTCTCTGGCTGTGCAGACGTGACTTGGACAGTCTCTGGCTTGGCTGACGTGACGTGGACAGTCTCTGGCTTGACCGGAGGCTCAGAAAGGGCCTCCAGGCATTGAAGGATGCAGGAAGTCCTCCTCCTCCTCCTCCGTCTCTGAGAGGGTGCTGGGCTGGACGGGGCCAGCGGTGAGGGCTCTGGGCTGGACGGGGCCAGCGGTGAGGGCTCTGGGCTGGACGGGAACAGCGGCAAAGGAAACTCTGGGCTGAACGGGACCAGCGGCGAAGGAAACTCTGGGCTGAACGGGACCAGCGGCGAAGGAAACTCTGGGCTGAACGGGACCAGCGGCGACAGAAACTCTGGGCTGAACGGGACCAGCGGTGAAGAGGGCTCCAGCTCTGGCTCGGCAGGCGCGACGTGAAGCTCTGGCTGGACGTGGCTGACGTGAAGCTCTGGCTGGACGTGGCTGACGTGAAGCTCTGGCTGGACGTGGCTGACGTGAAGCTCTGGCTGGACGTGGCTGACCTGAAGCTCTGGCTGGACGTGGCTGACGTGAAGCTCTGGCTGGACGTGGCTGACGTGAAGCTCTGGCTGGACGTGGCTGACGTGAAGCTCTGGCTGGACGGTCTCTGGCTGGACGGGCACGGGAGCGATGGTTCTCTTGGTAGCACGAACTGACATCAGCGGGGGGTCAGCCACGCTGGAAACAAGTCCTGAATGGCCATAGACAGATCCGATGGCTGGGTTGACGGTTGCCGCGACGTGGGGAAACTCAGGCTCTGCAAGTGCCGAACCGCCCAAGGAAAGGGCCAGATCAACAAAGCCTTGCAGGGTCCAGCCAGTATGATCCTCCGGCATCACTTGAGCGATGTGCCAATCCAGCCCGCTACAAAACAGGTCCACGAGTTGGGCGTCATTTATCGCTCCCAGATGACAACACGCCAAAAAGTCCCTCACATACCTCTCCAAGGGCTCGCCATCTTGAGACAGAGATGATAGGAATTTCCCTAAGGCCTGGTTGCTAACAACTGCTGGATCCATTGGTGGTGAGTTCTTCAAGGTGAGTTCTTGTGGTTGAGACAAGGAAGAAGCAGGATCCACTTGCAGCACACTTTATTTAAACAAACTCCAAACTCCAAACTTGACAAGGACTCAGACAGGGAACAGGACTCGGGAACAGGACTCGGGAACAGGACTCGGGAACAGGACTCGGGAACAGGACTCGGGAACAGGACTCGGGAACAGGACTCGGGAACAGGACTCGGGAACAGAACAACCAGCATCCACAATACAACATCCAGAACTCACAAGGACTGAACTGAAACACAGGGCTAAAATACAATGGCAAACAAGCTAAACAAGATGACAAGGGGGCGTGGTTAATCAGGGACACCTGGGAAGACTAATAGAGATAACGGGGAGCGGGAAACAGGACTAAACCAAAAACACAAAAAACGGGGAAACAGACAGACATCACAACATAAACGGGGAAACAGACAGACATCACAACAATAACCCTTTCCGTCGAGATAAATAACCATACATTACATACAAAATTAGACAACAATAGTAATAATAACAATCAAAATGTATAATATATACATACATTGCCAATAATAACATTTTCTGACATATTCGTGGTCATATTTAACATTGATCAATAAGTGGGAGAGTCTTCATCTTCTCAAAATATGTAATCATGGGTTGCCAAGTCTTACAAAAGTTTTCAACAGATCCTTTCATTAAACATTTAATTTTCTCTAATTTTAAGTATAATAGATCACATAACCACATTGAGGCGGGTCAGCAAATACGGGATCACATAAAGCGGGTCAACAAACCCGCTTTAGGTGGGTTTGTTGACTTCCACTCCAATAATATTCTCCTTCTCGCTAATAAGGTGGCAAAAGCAATAAAATTTTTACTTTATTTGTCAACGATACTCCATGTTCTGGTACTCCAAAAATAGCAGCTTCAACACTGGGTTTTATATCCAAGCTAAAGGCCTCATTTAATGTTTTAAATATGAATGTCCAATAGTCACTCAGCTTTTGACAACCTCAAAACATATGAAAAAAGTCTACCTTGTCACCTTTGCATCGATCACACAAGTCATCAACATTTGGGTACATTTTTGAAAGTCTACGTTTTATTTAATAGGCACGGTGGAGGACTTTAAGTTGTATAAGGCTGAGGCGTGCACAAGAGGTTGATCCATTTACTCTATTAAGAGCATCATCCCAAATTTCGTCAGGTAATCACTTCCTATGTCCTTTACTTATTCTGTCAATTAAAACATCATTTGAGGGCATAACCATCTAATATATTGCTGCAATTTGACCTTTAAGAAAAGTAGGACACAAAAGATTTTTATGGTTTTTAAAGGTTTTTCACCATTGCTGCGTTCCGGCTTTTTTGGGCGGGGCTAAAACGGGGGCTCGATGACGCACTGGAGCCCCTGAGCTCTTGGTCACGCCCCTTGATGACGCTTGTATAGTAGGATTCGTTCTTTAAAAAAACAAAAAAAAAACATATAAATTGTGTCTTTTCAATGGATAGATGAAAGCCCCACTCATATGACCACTTTTCAACCTTAACAACTGCTGATTGCATTTTAACCTTCAGGTTGTCAATATTCCTTCCTCTCACCCATAATGCCCCATCATCATCATATAATGCTCTACCTATCCTCTGATCTATTCCTTCAAAAATGTAATTTATCATTATATTAAAAAGCATTGGGCTACATACGCTTCCTTGTGGAGTAAGGCAAACTGATGTGAATGTGCTCTCGTTATATTGTTAGGGGAGGGGCCAGCCTCAGTGGCTCCAGTGCATCATCAAGTAGGGGCGTGTCCAAAAGCTCAGGGCCTCCAGTGCGTCTTCGAGCCCCCGTTTTAGCCCCGCCCAAAAACACCGGAACACAGCAATGGTGAAAAACTGTTTAACGTCTAACTCCACAATTCAGTAGCCTACTTCACAGTTCACAGTCTTTGTAATATGTTTTAGCAATGTTTCTTTAACATTTATAATGTGTTTAAAATTTTATTTTAGAATTTCCTTTACAGAGACTTTAAGTTATGATAACTTGATTTCTTTATTAATGACACATTGGAATTTACAGTGTATTCACTTCGTCTCCCAAAATGCTTGATAAACATGCTGTTTGGTGTCCTGTCCTCTACAGAGGACATGTATGAAATCATTGCCTGTTTTGTAACCACATTCTAAGGAAAAGGGATATGTAGAATTGCATTTGTGGTACTGCTAAAGAGTGCAATGTCAATACAGCCTGTTACCTTGATTCAAATTTCTCATAAGCTTAATTGAATTGGCCAAGAGAGAAAAATTCAAATGACATTTTTTAATAAAGACTACATATAAAATAGCTACCAAAATTAATGTCGGTAAATGCAGTTTAACTAAAATTGATGACTCAAAGTTAACAAAAAATGGATTGACTTTGTCAACTAAAACTAGACTAAAACTATGAAAGACAAAAGGACTAAAATGTGACTAAGACCAATAAGCATTTTCATCCGAAGATGAAAACTAAGACTAAATCAAAAATGGCTGCCAAAATTAATACTGTATCGAATTATATAGGTACTATTGAATATTTTGGCCAGAATTTTTTTAGATCGCAATAGACGTGAAGGAGTATAATGCGTTAAGATCTAGCTGCTGCGTTTTTGACCAGCTGGAGTTTGTTTATTAAGCGTTGTTATGTCCAAAGACGTATTGGTTTTGTTGTTTCTTCTTCTTCTTTCGTTTTTTGACGCATTGCGCTACCTTTGCTGTTATGCAGTCATGATTTCTTAGGTTTTGTTGTTTCTTTTCCTTTTTTATTCCCCGTTTCTTTCTCTCCCTCTCTTTACCATAAGCAGGAAGTAATGGCTGCCACCTGACTTCAATGATTGGTAACCTGATGTGATTGGAGGAGGAGGGGAAGCTGTGGGGATTTAAGCAGCATGATTCCGTAAACCTGGATGTGACAAATAGGAGAAATGCCACTAAATGTTAGACGTCTTAAATTGAGTATGGCGTACTGGATTGATTTAAATGGAAATGATGCATCACACCCTACTAGGAAAGTTCTTAATGAATGTTGTGAGTATGGAAGGTCCCAGATTTGTAGCTCTGGCTCAGATGGTAACGAACTAGCAAATCAATTGGAAATAGATGATATCAATTGTAGCAAGACTGTGCCTCTAATAACAATTCCACCTTGGTCGTTTTGTTTCCCTATGGTGAACATGGAAACTAAAGAGAAAAATATAGGAGTTTATCAGAACATAGAGCAATATTAGAAAATAGGTACTATAATACAACACAGGTTTATACAGATGCATCTAAAGATTCAGAAGGTAAAACAGGTATTGCAGCTTACATCCCTGATTACAAAATCTCTATCAAAAAAAGAACATCAGATCATCTGTCCATATTTGCAGCTGAAATGACAGCCATTCTTATGGCATTGCAGTGGATTGAAGTTAGGCCCCCTAAAGCAGTTATTTGTTCTGATTTCATCTCTCACATCCATTCAAAATGGACAATCATTATGCCGACAATCATCATGCCGACAGGACTTATTGAATGAAATTAACAACATCATAGTTGCAATTAATCAACAGGGAGTATCAGTCCAGTTTGTATGAGTTCCTGCTCATAAAGGAGTTGATGGTAATGAGGAAGCAGACAAGTTGGCAAAAGAGGCAACCAAAGAAGAGGAAGTTCAATTAAGCATTCCACTCAGTAAAATCAGAAGTTAAGGTAATCATTAAAAAAAGTTAACAAAATATGGCAAGCTAAATGGGATAAGGAGAAGAAAGGTACTTATACAATATAAAAAAATATATTTCAAGTAGCAAACATAGTTATCCAAACAGACGGGAAGAGGTTTGGTTTACAAGAATTTTTATTATTTAAAAAAAAAAAATTGGATTATTGATATACACTGATTGCACCTCAGCCCAGTAGATGCGGGTAATACGCTTAGATTGTAAACTGGCATAAAACCTAATAGAAGACCTGTATGTGTGTGTGTGTGGAGGCTGCATCGTGTGGTTCCATATATCAACCCCGAAGTTCTGTTGAATGTTGATTGATCCTCTTCAGTGTTATCTTGTTAAACACTCTTGTGGTAATAGGTGCCTACGACAAGACTTTCTTGTAATGTTGTAAGTTATTATTTACTAATATGTATGTGTTGAAGTATTCTTTATTATGTTAATTTTTTGGGGAAAGGATTGGTAGAGAGGTGGGTGTTTTTCTTTATTGTCTCTTGTTTTCTCCTGTTTAAGTTAGTTAGGGATTTAGAGTATTCATTGTACTTTTTCCTTTTTTTGTGTGTAGCCTTAGTTTCCACCGTAATAGTTAGAGGGTTTGTTTGTTATTTTTCTATTACCCCCTTTTGAAGCCTTGAAATCCTCCCACACGCATAAGAATAAAACCTTTTGTTTGCTCTTGAGTTTGTCTTGGGTTATTCTTGTTAAAGTATTGGGGTTGGGAGATGAACTTTGCTGCCTCCACACATCACACCATTTATTTTCTTTCATTTTATCCTGTTACACATTCCTTCAAGCCTAGACTAGATAGGGACATAACAAGTGTGTAAGGCAGCCACCCAGTAGAGCATTACAATAATCTAGCCACACACACACATAATTTATATTAAAAAAATATATAAATACACACATACATTATGTAAACCAAAACTTTTATGTTAGATGTGATTCATTGCGATTAATCGATAATTCCCAGGTGAAAAAGACGTATTGTTAAATGTATTAAACATGCATTATAGTATATTTCTATTGTGCTAAAAACATACAAGTACATTTAATACATTTAACAGTACGTCTTTTTCACCTGGGTTATGTAAACAAAACTTTTGTTAGATGTGATTCATTGCGATTAATCGATTTGACCGCACCAATACGAATATGAAACATTTTACTTAGATTTGATTCATATAAATAAATATAAAAACAGTGATACAAAGCACCCCATGCTTCTTATGAACCATTAATACAAAGTTACTAAAAATGACAAAAACAGTGAGCGATTACAACTTAACTGAATGAATTGTCTGCTAACTCACTCATAAAGACAGTCCCTTCCTGCCAGCTACTGGTGCAACAATGTAACCAGCACTAAAGTTGCTGAAAAATTCTTACTATTATTTCTCAATGCCAGGTACACCAATACCATTTAATTTTTATATAAAATATTTATTGAACAATATTATCCATGATGCAAGCATAAGTCTGTACAATAAAATATACAAATGTACGAAGGCATATGCTCTAGTACAGCATTAATGTCAAATAAAAAAAAATATAAAATTATTGAACTTAACTTTGAGACAGGGCAAATTTGCCCAGAAACAAATAATAGATTCATGAGATCAAAGCCTGTTAGATATACCCAAAATGAATGATCTCATGTTTAACCACTACAGAGACAAACGGACTTGCTGATCTGCTAAGGCTGTTGCTGGTGGGGTACATGAGCACCAATTTTCCAAAGAAAAGTACATGTATAGTAATCTATAAATATATGTAACTGATCATTGTTCATTCTCTGCCAGGGAAAGTTCAGTGGAGAAGGATTTGACATTTCTCTCACTCCAATTTTACCTCCATCTTGTTGTCACGCGCTGGCTAGAGATGATAATCCAGATTCACAAGGCTTGACACAGAAGAATGATACAATCACATTTAATAAACACAAGTAACATTAGCGAGAAACCCCAGCATGAAAAGTTAACATAAGACAAAGAAAAGAAGATAACTGAGGGTATAAATCCAAAGGATGATGAGTAACAGGTAAGACACTAATCAATGAAACAATGAATAACTATGGTAACCATGAAAACAGGAACTACACAGGAACTGAATGCAGGTAATGTCAAATTAAGAGTTCATGAACTAAGACACAGAGGAACCATATCACTCGTCTACAAATGTTAGCACTTTCTGAATTCTTTGATCAATCAATATGAATCAATATGAGGAAATGATGGTAAATAAGTTATCTTATGTTTAAGAAAATCATCTTGTCATCCTACTGTTTTCATTAAACCTACTGAACCTATTAGAGTACATTTGATGTGTCTCTGTTAAATGGATATACAGTATGCATGTATGTCACATAACAGAATAATGTATTTACAAAATCAGAAGGCCCACACTATTTGTATGCATATCACAAGGCAGAATTAGAAATCCTATCGGTTATTAATATCTTTTAATATTTTCAATTTCTATATTTTCACCCTCATCTATGAGTAAAATTACTTTATTTTTTACTACTGTATAATACCAGATAATGGCTTGAGCCATGTGGACTATTAAAATTTAAAATAACATTTCTGTTATTTCATGTAATGTTGTACTATTTTTCAAAAGGCAAATCCACATTTGGAATATATATAAATTATAACAAAACCATACAATTCAATTCTAAATGGTTTGGAATATCTTAATTAGAACAGGTGAACACATATATAAAAAACAGTACAGTCTATTAAATTAACATTTGCTAAACCTTATATGCAAAAAAGAAAATAGTTTGATGTATGTTGATGCTCCTTTAGAGGGCAATAAAATATACATATTGAATAAATTAGTTTATACATCAGGAAAATAAAAATTACATTTAGCATATTCTATTAAATAAAATCATTTCACAAATATGTAATTGAGTCGGATTGTAAGGGCTAGCACAGCAAAAATAACAGTATTACTGTAATATATTACTGTAATAAAGCAATTTAAATATTTTGTTCGAAATATTTTCATAGGCTGGTCTCTATATGCTCACTTTCATATTTCTTAATTTTTTCTTTAATGCATCTTTGATATCCTTGGTTCTGAAGCAGTATATCATGGGATTTACTACAGGTGGGAGCAGACTGTACCACATTATTAACATAACCCGGATGCCAGGTGAGATTCTCACATTTATCACATCATGCACATAAACAACACATCTGGGCACATAGTACAGACAAATGATAAGAAGCTGAGGAGTGCAAGTTGACAATGTTTTATATCGGGCCCGAATGTCTGAGATTTTGAAAACGGATATGATGATGGCAATAAAAGAAAATATAATGAAAATTAAAGGGCCCAATAGAACAAACATAGCACATGCAAATGAAACAAACTTTTTCTGCCTTACATCTCCACAAGACAGATTAATAATTGAATTTTGGTCACAGTAATTTTGGGTTATTACATTAGAAGAGCAGTAGGGTTCATCGAAGGCATTAAAAACAATGACTGACATCCACGATATACAGATTGCCCAAATCACACCACATGCCATAAAAATAGTTTTGTTTGTAATAAGGACACAGTATCTCAGTGGGTTACACACTGCAACAAACCGATCAATCGCCATTAATAGCATTAGGAAAGAGTTAATACTCCCCAAGTAGTGAACAAAAAACATCTGCACTAAGCAACTATAAAATGATATCTCACTGCTATCAAAAAAGTATTTTGCAATGGCTTTAGGCAGCGTGACAGTTCCAAAAGCAAGATCACATAGAGCAAGATTACAGAAGATTAAATAGGTGGGTTTCTGAAGGCTTCTCTCATAAGAAATATAATAAATAATAAAGATATTTCCTCCTGCCAGTGTCAAGTAGACAAAGAACAAAAGGGTTCCCACAGCTCCATAATACTGTGGATGGAGTCCTGGAAATCCCAGCAGGTAGAATTCAGTAAAGACAGTGACATTTGTGTAGATCATGACTCTATACGGCTTCACAATTACCTCATATAGCAAAAATTTTGAAAAGCATTGACTTTTACAAAAGCATTTGACTGTCAAGGCAAAATAAAGCAACATACAAATATTTTTAACAATTACTGACTTTATAAAGTACAGATTATATTGATAAGATATAGTTCACATACAGTACATACCTCTGTGGAAACTATTTAGATGTGAATAGCATAATCTATTAAATTTGCATTAATTTGAGTTTGATTGACTTCGACCACCAAACTGAGAAGTTTCACTGAATCACCAATTGTATTAATGCACAAACAAACAAAAAAAAAATCTGTCATGTGCATATGCCATAGGTATGACATAAATAAAAAAAAAAGTCTGTCTCTCTGTGCATCCATCTGACAATGACAAAGACACTGTTACATATATCATCACTCTCCAAAACCAAAAACACCTCCCTACAGGATGACGTTTTGTCTGGAGTTTCTCCCGTCTCATTGCTGCATGGTTTTCTTTTTTTCATGGAATCAGTTTGATTTCTTTGACAACACTAACATGCGTGAGTCTTGCTGTAGTTTGACCCTAATGCAATTGCTCCAGGGACAGTAACACAATTACCATGAAGTTATTTGCCACTAAAATGTAATGAGTCAAGAAATTGTAAAAAAAGATGTTTTGATGCACTTGCTGATTTGCCTTGCTATAGTTTTTTTGTTTTGTTTTTTACCAGCTGACCCTCACAATTATGGCTTGGATGAGCATTAGCAAATTCAGCAATTACTGTCAGAGTTGGGCAAGTTACTTTCAAAATGTAATACATTATATATTACTAGTTACAGTCATTTGAAAGTAATTAGATGCATTATTACTGTGTCGAAATTGTAATGCATTACACTACTTTGCATTACTTCTGAGTTACTTTCACCAAAATAATGTCTCGGGTTACAACTGTAAACCTTGTTCCCTGAGAACAGGGAATGAGACACTGCGTCCTGAGACGCTTATGGGGAATGCCTCAGCGTGACTGGTGTCTGAAGCAACTATCAAATCATGGAAATCGTATTGGCCAGCGACAGCCTATGACATTATACTAGTGCAACCAGGAAGTATATAAGGGGCACCTAGAGAACATGTCATCCACTTATTGTCTGAGAGGACTGTGCAGGCAGTCCGGAGGCATGGCAAAGAGGCGATAACCCGAGACGTTCCCTTTCAAAAGGAAAGTTGCACTGTGTCATAAGACGCTTATGAGGAACGAAATACCCTCGCCCCCATGCTGACAGGAGTGCATGCCAAAACAATGGCTGAGACTATTGCACAATAATGGCAGTTTCAATCAGAAATGCCAAAACCACTCACCCCTTCTGGTCACACACTAGACTGTCAGTGGCAATACTCCCTATGGCCACTTCCCTATCATGCCCCAATGAGCTCAGTAGAGCGGTGGCTTCAGCTTAGAGAGACTCTCTAGAGAGAGAAAGCTGAAGGGGGTGGATTTGGAATCCACTGCTGCTTCAATGTATATGTAATGATGAGTAATTATAATCAAGGTATTAATCAATATTTTTCCTTCTAAATATTAAATGACTTGAATGACTTCTCTAGGCTTATAAGATTTTACTTGGTTATAAGTTACCAGTGTGATTACTGAAATGTTCTTTTCATGTATTCTTTAATGTCTGTATTTGATATCTGAATGCAGTAACAGTGCTTGTTTATTTAGCTCGGATTCCAGAAATGAAATAGGGACTTATTTTGTGTTTGAGAAAGGTCTTCAACATGTTAAAACATATAGGGGTCATTGAAGCCAATAGTTTAAGGGATCATTTCTTTGTTGAAGCCTTACTTTCCAGTTAGACTAAAGTTCAGAGAAAGAATGCATTATCTTGATGTTTTGAGAGGACTCTCCTGTTTATAGTTAAAGCCTGGCCAAATCCAACCTTGGAGTAGCTGTGTGTCGGTGTGTGTGTGTTAGTCTTCTTGGTTACAGGTTAAGGAACCACTGGCATTATTGGAGTTAGAGTGAATTGTTGTTCGAGACATGCTGGGGGCCTGGCGCCCCGCAACCCAAATCTGCGACCTGGAAGGTCATGACGTGCCTAACTTCAGGGTCCGAATGTGTCAGCTCCATAATCGATGGAGATGTGCTTCCGTCTATCTGTATATGTGTGGAAAATTACAGTGTTTACCTATTTCTTAGCCAATGAGAATCATTCAACCTGTAAACAATGACGTAGCTTAGACCTTGAAAATGGTATAACTGCTGTGATCTTTGTCATTGTAAGCAGGGCGGCCTATAAACTCCTGTCTTGAAGAGTCTTGAAGCTGACTTCTGCTGATGAAACTGCAAACTATCTTCAGTAAAACTTTTCTTTAATTTATTATAATATCTGACTCTGGGTCTTCATTCTTCATATCTGGTTCTGGGTCTTTGACTGTATACCCCTTACAAAGCCAACTCACTCAACACTGATTTATGAGAGCTCCCAGAGGGCCGAACGCATGACATATCATTATCTGGCTCAGATAAGTGGAGGCCTCATCAAAAAGCTTCAAAGGCCGCTCAAGGGCTTGGAACCAACATCTTCACTGGAAAGAGATTTCTTTAAGGGAATATGGCCTGGGGTCTAACAGGAACCCTGGCCTGTCCCTTTTAGGTGACATATGTCGCTGACAAACTGAATGGGAATTTGTCCATCTCATTAATGTAGAATCCGTCTCTGCAGTCATCTCAACAATCGAATTCCAGCTACAGGAAATAGACGTGCTATTTTTTACTTGCACATTTTTTTCTCTGGTGCTGAAATGTCTCGCAGTGTTGGTAAATTGAAAAATAAATCAATAAATAAATTACCACTTGATTTCGGGTGAAAATGCGTTGTAACGTGCGCTACTGAAATTGTAACGGGTATAATATTACCCAAATTTAATTAGTAATGCATTATATTACTGCGTTATAGCAAAAAGTAATATATTACTGTAATATAATTACTCTTGTAAATACTTTACTCCCAACACTGATTACTGTTAACATGAATGAGGATGTCAAATAGGCTACATCTCTTAAAGAAATGGTTCACGCAATAATGACAATTCAGACATTTACGCACATCAATCCAAAGCCATATTCTACCATTTTAAACATGGAGCTTTAGGGAACAATTCTGAATAATTTTCACCCAACTCTTACCCATAACAACAGTTATTGGTGGCCACAGCTATCAAGCTCCAAAAATATTCAAAACACACCATAAAGCAACCACTAAAGCCATTTATCAAGCTCCAAAAAGAACGCTGGTTACTAATGTAACCGTGGTTATATGAATGGTGGAAGACTGTCAGAGATGGTCAATACATGGAGGAAGGGGTCATGTCTCACGCATCACATCGAGAATCTCGTATCAATTCAGTCACATGTGACTTTAACCGAGGTTGGTTCGTAGGTTTTTTCTTAAGAAAAGCCACCAATAACCTATTTGAACCATTTGACACCTGCTCCATATGATCCCGATAAACTGACAGGGCAGCCACAAACACTAAGCGTGGCTGGAGAACGTACAGCATCCAACAAGTACTGCAGGAAGTCCAAGACCTCACTAATAGGGCAATCAACTGGGTTGAGAGCATGATTTGTGCACCAAGAGACAAACAGCTTCCACTTACTGGCGTAAGTGTGACGTGTTGAAGGCAGCACTCATAACCATATTCCTTACTCCTATTGAACACTGAGAGAGCACCCTCTCAACCCCAGGGGCCAGATGCACAACTTCAGCCTGTCCGGAAAGGGATGCCACAGTGCCCCGTCCATCTGTGACAGCTGATCCTTCCGTGGTGGCAGGGGGTGAGGCGGACCAGGTGTTAGAGTTGATAAGAGGCAGTTACTCAACTCGATAGTTATCCAAAACATAAGGATCTTAATTGGCCTTTTTACAAAGTGGATTATCTACTGTATGTTTCAGGATTGATGGAACAGTGCCTTGAGATAGGCTACTATTTATAATTGTCAAAACAAAAGGTTCAACTACACCCAGCACTTCCATAAGGAGACGAGGAGGCACTACATCCAAGAAAAAAGGAGCAAGAGGAAAGCCTCATTTTATGGAAAAGCTCCACAAGAAAAGAATAAATAGGCTCAAACTCAGTTAAGCAGACTGTACATGGGTCATTAACAGATGAGTTAATATCAAATCTGGGGATAAAATATCGAATAGTATTAATTACAAAACAATTTCACAAAGTTATCACAGATTGTAAATGTAGCATCAGGGAATGAAAGCATATTGGGATTTAGTACATTATGTATTGTACATTATGTATTGTAAACAGAATCCATGGGCTGTGAGCATGCTTTGCTATCAAGTTAGAAAAATATGTTTCCCTAGCAGCCTTAACATCACACAAGTAAACGATTGACTTGTTAAAAGTTTAAATAATGTAAATTGAGGGTGTCTGTAGCAATGTTCAGGGAAGAAGGAGGCGAACAATCCAAATATAATTTATTTAAATAAAACAAACAACCAAAATACCACCAGCAGCCCCTCGCGGACGACTGCTGGCTACCGAAAATAAACATAAAGAACTGCCAGCAGCCCCTCGCGGACGACTGCTGGCTAAAATAAAATACAAAAACAAAACACAACTAAAACACAGGCCTGTTCCTCTCTCGATCATCAACGTCGTCGCTCCTCCTTTATGCTTCCGCTCCTCCGTGAGAGATGCGAGACCGGTGTGCCTCACATGTGTTGCTCATTAGCAATCGCACCACCGGCCTCGCGCCGTTCTCTCACGTCCCTCGGCCGTCCTGTTCGCCACACACCCCCATCGCCCCTCACAGGCCGGGGGGTACCCACGAGCCTGTGCCTACTCCCCCCCCCGGCGGCGGCGATCCCTGGGGAGTATGGACAGACAAACCGAGGGAAACGGAGACGGAAGCATGAGGAGCGACAGATCGAGAGAGGGGAGAGAGGAAAAAAAAATTGGTCCGGTTCCCACAACGCGCTGCCATCTGGTCCCCCACCAGCTAGGCGATCTCCTCCGCGGTGCCTGGCGGTGACGCTGGGTAGCCCTCGGTGGACGGCTCGACGCTCCTCCGCCGCCCGGTGGACGGCGACGGCTCCTCGGGTGCCTTGGGCAGACGGTAGGAGTCCCCCGCTCCCTGCTCCTCCCCTTCACTGGTGGACGGCAGTAGGCTCCGGCCCACGGCGAGCGGCGGCGACTCCTCCTCTCCCTCCCGGATGGCAGCCGCCCCTCCAATACCCAGGCGGCCGGCAGCGAGCTCGACCGTCCCACCGGCAACTCACTCCAGCGCCCCGCCTCGAGCGTCCGTGGCCGCGAGTCCCCCGCTCCCTGCTCCTCCCCTCGCTCGGCGGATGGCAGCAGGCTCCGGCCCACGGTGAGCGGCGGCGACTCGCGCACCATGCTCGATGGCACCGCGGATTCCCCACACCGGCGAGGACTCTCTGACAGCGCGTTCCTCCCTCTTCCCGGGTTTCGGCACCAGTGTAGCAATGTTCAGGGAAGAAGGAGGCGGGAACCGGCGAACAATCCAAATATAATTTATTTAAATAAAACAAACAACCAAAATACCACCAGCAGCCCCTCGCGGACGACTGCTGGCTACCGAAAATAAACATAAAGAACTGCCAGCAGCCCCTCGCGGACGACTGCTGGCTAAAATAAAATACAAAAACAAAACACAACTAAAACACAGGCCTGTTCCTCTCTCGATCATCAACGTCGTCGCTCCTCCTTTATGCTTCCGCTCCTCCGTGAGAGATGCGAGACCGGTGTGCCTCACACGTGTTGCTCATTAGCAATCGCACCACCGGCCTCGCGCCGTTCTCTCACGTCCCTCGGCCGTCCTGTTCGCCACAGTGTCCTTTTCCAGACAATTCAGAATAAGTATAGTTTTATCATTAGAATTACGGAATTTACTAAAAATGTAAATCAGCTAGCTAACACTGTTTTCTTTAAACAAAGACGTTCGTTGTTTAGCAGTTTAATGTGATAGTTACAAAACTTCAGTAAATTAAAACGATTTTATATCTCCTTTACCAGTGTTGATATTATGAAATATTTGTTGGCTACATAGCAAGCTACTGTTTACAAATGTACCTCAGCTTGTCCATGTAACATTAATAGATTGACCATGACTCGTCACATGATACATTCTGTGTTGATTTTGCAGGGGCTGATGAATACACCCGTGTTCTAATAGAGTGGAGAGTGGCTAATGAAGCCCTCTTCACCAGAAAAAGAAATGCTGCAATAAAAGGTTTTGAGTAAGTATACAAGACAAATGTAATATATAATTTTATTCAAGTGCTGTAGATTCAATGGTAAGTTAGTAAGATTTTTTTATTTTTTTTATTATCGTAGCTTACTCCAAAATGAGGATTCTGTCATGATTTAATCATGCTCATGTTTGGCCCTGTAATGGAATAATTTACCGAATCATATGTCTTATGTCTTGATATTCTTTTTTCAAATATTTGTAGGATCTGAAATGTCCACAGACTGGGGTGAGCACTGAGGATGGGGATGTTACAGCAGCATCCTGGAAATGGTATTCTGCCATGGTTGAGGCAATAGGGGGCAGACCCTCCATCACACCACCCACCCTTATTGACTCATCTGGCCCGGATGTTGCTGTTACCTCTCCATCCTCAGTGAGGTCAGAGCGTGAAGGAGTAAGGAGGAAAAGAAAATATTTTGAGGAGCTGATCCGAGAGATGGAGGAGAGGGAAGCTGAAAGAGAAAGAGATGCCATTGAAAGGGAGGAGAGAGATGGAGGGAAAGGAGGAAAGAAAAACAACTGAATGCTGGAGACCCTGCCAGCTGTGCAAAACCTGCTCCCACTGCCTCCAGGTCATCTGTGCTGGGGAAAGCGATGAGCTGCCTCAAAATGCCGATGATTGTCTATCTCATTCTGTGCACAATGTCGTGCACAGTAGACTTTGGGATGTCAAAGGCGGTGACACTACCCGGTATGATGCTGCATGGGCCAGCCAGTAAAGGAACACCACCACCTTTTCCCACCCATGGTCGCAATCAGGTTTCACTGCAGCAATCAGGGACTGGATGGACTACCGTGAAAGTCGGAGGTTGGGGTCGAGGTCAGCTCCATCTTCAAAATACAGCCGAAGAATTGGCACAGTAGCATTGAGGTGGCAGTAGGTTGTAGGGCTATGTTAAACATGTTAATCATGCTAGCAATATGCTAATCATGCTAACATTATGCTAGCAACATGCTAATAATGCTAGCATCATTCTAGCAACATGCTAATCTTAATAAATCATGCTAAAAACATGGTATATCATGTTATAATGTGGTAAATAGTGGTAAATCATGTTAGAGACATGGTAAATCATTGTAAATCATACTAGAAAATGGTATGTCATGGTATCACAACATGTTAGCGTCTGCCCAGGGCCGAGATTTGCCACTGCAAGCACCACTCACATTTTCTTCAGGAAAAGTTTTATAGTATTCTATACAGTGATAAAGGCTATGTCTAATTGCATTGCTTTATAATGCACTTTATTCTTATGAAAATACCAGAGATGTCTAGAAAAACACAGATAAACCAAAATTGTCGTAGTTTTAAGTTTATTATCTCTATATTTCATCAATCAAAACAGTCTTTGTCCATATAAGGGATCTCCTTGAACCTCATATGTTTTATGACTTCTATAGTCTCATTTGTGGACTTTCAACTCTGAGGCACCCTCTGCTCTGGCTACGAATATGAATGAAACAGACATTAAATCACATGTAGTCACTAATGCTCACAACACTCTATTTTGGGTAAAAATAGTAAAAATAATACTTTCCTCTAAGGAAATTTGAATTAAACAAATGTAAAACCATAAGTTTTTCTCAGGTGTACAGGAGTTTTTTCTCTCAGTGGATGTGTAACAGACCTAGGCCAGTAAGAGCTGTGCGTGCAAACCTCATTCCCCTGGCCCCAAGAGGTGTACTATCGACTGACGCTAGTGGCTGCGGTCTTTAGCGTTCCTTGGCCTGCCTCCCACACGCCAGAGATCTCTGTTTAAATCCTGGCCGGAGCGGGTCGAGTAGGACTGGTTACATTTGGTGCCGTTTACCTGGATGGTTTAGGGGGGTGAGTGTATAACGTACATAGGCCAGTAACAGCTGTTCATGTAAACCTTTGATTAGGACCAGTTACACATGCATAAGTTTTCCTGACAAAAAAAGAAAGAAATTACCATCACAAATTTTTATCATAATAAATTAATATTTTATAATAAAACTTTAGACCTTTTTAATGATTTATAGGAAAATAAAGCTGCATTTTCAAGTGCTTAACTAATATGGAAGGATGTTGTTTGGATTGTGATTAGTGATATTGGGCTATATAAACAAAACTGACTTAATGTTAAGCAAGAGCTGTTATGTTCCTCCTGTCTGCCATTTTCTTTGCACATAAAGAAAATGTTTGTCTTACTCATTACTCTCTCTGGTTTATTTACATCACATTTTCCAGTATGCTCAGCTAATGTTTCTTGTGTGCACGTACAAGTTCCCAAACTATAACAATATAAACAACAAATACAATAGGTTCAACAACATAAGTAAAGTTCCTGCAATATTAACAGGAAGTAAGATAAAAATAAAACGTATTGGAGAGTGTTATGTTCCGTCTCATGACAAACATACTCAATGTATATAATTTATGCAGTGTAAACTGTAAGCACAATATATTATAAGCACTGTAAATATTGTTGGAATCAAAGGTACCAAAAAATTCTTAATTGCTGAAAGTTAAAAATCAATTTTCAGGAGACCTTCAAAGGGCTTACATTACTGTTTTTGGTATTCAGTCCAGTTCAAAACCTACTGGAATATGTTTTGTAAAATGGAGATATTATCTAAAGTTGTGGACCTTAAGACAATGGCAACAGTTTAACCACCTATTTAAATAAAGCACATCAGAGCAACCGTAAAGGAAAACCAATTTGGTTCTTTTGAAAATGACTTCTAAATATCTTTTTTACCTCTTCTGTTCTCAAACAATAAATAAGGGGGTTGATCATGGGTGGTAGCAGACTATATATCATAATAATGACTAATCGTAAATCAGTGCTGAATTTTATACCAATATTGCCAGACAAATAATTAAATAACCTGGGTAGGAAAAAGAGAGTAATTATGATGAGCTGAGGACTACAGGTGGAAAAAGTCTTCAGTTTTCCTTGAGTACCTGCAATTTGCATAACTGCTGCAAAGATGGAGCAGTATGAAAAAATAATAAGAGCAAAGGGCCCCAACAGTATTGCAAAGGCATAGATGAGAGCTGGAAGACTATATGGTGTTCTGTCAGTGCATGCCAGTGTTGTGATGGAAAAATGATCACAGAAACAGTGTATAATGGTGTTTTCTGTACAATAAGGGAGAGGGTAAGCTCGAATGACCATTGCCAACGGGCCTAAGGAGCCCAAAATCCAAGAGCCAAAAAAAAGAAATAGCACATTTCTGTTTGTCATGATACTATGATATTGAAGTGGGTAACATATTGCTACATAGCGATCTATAGCAATTATTGCCAGAACAAGTGAACAGACACCACCTAAATAATGTACAAAGAACATCTGAACAAAGCAACCCAAGAATGAAATGGTCCCATCTTGGAACCAATACCTGCTAATTAACTTTGGTAATGTTGTGGTGCTGAATAATACATCACACACAACAAGATTTATAATGAAATAATATACAGGCTTCTGAAGGCTCTTAGTCATTACAAACAATGTAAAAAATACAGCATTTCCCACCAAAGTAAATGCATAAACAAAAAACAGAAGTGCTGACACAAGGCCATAATAATGAGGCTGAAGTCCAGGAAAGCCGACTATGATAAAATCCTTTACAAAGCTGATGTTTTCCATTGACACGATGAATATTATTCCTTAGAGAAATATTTGTATGTGTATCCTTTCTGTATGTATAAAATATAGAATTTAATATTAGTACAATATATATTTTGACTTTATAATGTACTTGCTATAGAATATTACATAAGTGTAATAATGGCAATAGCTGGATAGTTTAACAAATTATAATAAAGAATGAAAAGAAACAAACCTGTCTGTTTCACAGGCTACTGCTAAAGTGCATTCTGCTCCTTACACTGAGATTTGCTCGTCTCAGTATTTTTATACTTATGACATGTACATTGTAAAAAGTCTATGGCCTGAAAAACAGATGACGCAGTTGCTCCAGGGACAGTGACAAAAGTGCAATGTTGTTCTTAACCTCTAAAACGTTACATTACAGTTCTACCAGAAAGACTCGGAAGGCAAGATGATATCACAATGACATTTATTAATTAATAGACCAGAAAATGAAAACAAAAATATTGGATGGTAAAGTTCTTTAACATAGGCCCCGTCCGTAGTTTACATTCGGAGGGTATCGGACTTTGCATATCCTGCCTGAAGATGAAGGCAGGGGCGCAGCCGACCCCCGGGGAGGTATGGACAGGAACCATCCTGGTGGTGGTGGGGAGGATGGAGGTGAATGTTTGCGTTATCATCTGCAAACTCAAACATGTATAAGTAACAATCTTTTATTCTCCAAGTATTAGATAGTGATTAGATAGACCAGAAAGTAATGAGTGACATCATTTTTGAGTTTTCCTGGTCTTCCTGGCAGAACTTTACGTTAGGGTTTTAATTTTTTCTCAATTGCTAAAACACTAAACTCCATTCTCTGAATCAAATGCTCAGTGGCCTAAACATATTTGTCAAATAAACCACCCTTTTGGCAAAACCTTAAACAAGTTTAGGTAGTTGTACACCATTTGTAAATGTCATGCACTCTTTTGTGCGAAACTCTTAACACATTCTCACTTACTAAAACACATTTTGCACTGCGATGCACTGTCATGATGTCAGGATTCAGACCAGGAGACAGAGGTAAGTGATGAACTCAAACTTTCTTTATTTTTCCAAACAAAGGTAAGTATTCGAAATTGCAGATGCTCATAAGTGCTCATGGAAAAGGGAGTGTGGCAGGAACGAATCCAGGTGAATAACTCCTGTTCTTAGTGCAGAAACGTGTGTGAATCTCGTGGATCAATAACCCTCCTTTCTCTCTTCACAGATCATCTCGGGACGGACAGGATTCAAGAAGGGCTACAGGTGAGTTGATCCAGTATGTGCAATCAGTGATAACTTAACCAGTTCAATGATACCTTCACTTTCACTTGCAGAGAATCCGGGGGGAAGTGAGACTCGTTTGTAGATTCCAGGGGACGGTGAACGAGAGTCATGGAGCATATCCTGGGAACAGCAGAACAAGGATATCAGGGTTAGTATCTTACAAGTGTATATACTTCTCGTCTGTTGTTGTAAGATGACTCAGAGCGCGATAAGCGGAGACTGGATAAGGGTCCTTTCCTGTCGGAGGCTTGACGATGACTGTGAGTAAACTGGGTGTTTTTATACTGGCTGGGAAGTGATTGTTGAGTGGAAAACAGGTGTTGGTGATTAATAATCTGGGGACAGGGATCTTTGCGTGGTGGTTTGTGAGGTCTCTGATTGGCTCCTGACACTACCCCCCCCTCCAGAGTCCGCGCCAGCGGACCTTGGACCTCGACGTCGTGGGGGTCTGCCTCTGGGTCTTGGTGCAGGCTTCTCGGGATACTGAGCATGAAATTCCGAGAGCAGACTGGGATCAAGAACATCTTTACGAGGTACCCAACTTCTCTCTTCTGGTCCATATCCTTCCCAGTCAATGAGATATTCTAGTTGACCCCCTCGACATCGAGAGTCCAAGATCTCCTTGATGAGATAGATGGAATCTGGTTCGATGGGTGGTATCGGGGGGTTGTTCCCTGATACGACCTCGTTGACTGACTGGGGTACCGGTGGATGATGGGGTTTCAGAAGGGAAACGTGGAACGTGGGATGGATGCGGTATTCAGGGGGCAACCGGAGCTGGTAAGTAACTGGATTTATTTGCCTGACGATTGGAAAAGGTCCGATGTACTTGGGGTTTAGTTTTTTACAGGACTGACGAAGTCTGATATCCCTAGTGGAAAGCCAGACTAATTGTTCAGGTTGGTATTCTGGAGTAGGTCGTCGGCGTGTGTCGGCGAACTGTTGTTGCCTATTGACAGCTTGTTGGATATGATGGTGAGTTTGATTCCAAACCTGTTCGCTTTCCTCAAACCACTTATTGACAGCAGGCATTTCTGAAGGTTCTCCGGACCATGGGAATAGCGGCGGTTGATAACCAAGGACACATTGGAATGGGGTTAACTGAGTGGATGACTGTCTGAGGGAATTCTGTGCGTATTCTGCCCAGATGAGATACCGACTCCAGATGTTCTGATTGGAGTGGCAGAAAGTACGCAAGAACCGACCTATATCCTGGATTTTTCGCTCGGTTTGTCCGTTGGTTTGTGGATGGTACCCGGAAGACAGACTCACAGTCACATTCATTAACGTGAAGAATAATCGCCAGACTCGGGAAATGAATTGGGGTCCTCTAACGGAGACGATGTCTTCTGGAAGACCGTAATTCCGAAATACATGTTCCATAAGGAGCTCGGCAGTATCAAAGGCGGTTGGCAGCCCCTTCAACGGGATTAACTTGCATGCTTTCGAGAACCGGTCAATGACCACTAGGATGCACGTATTCCCTTCAGATGTGGGAAGGTCGGTGACAAAGTCCACCCCAATATGAGACCATGGTCTATTCGGGACCGGCAACGGTAACAGTTTCCCCACGGGCAGATTTCTTGGGACCTTGGAGATTGCACAGGGGATACAACCTTGGATGAACTGGGTGATATCTTGACGCATGTGGGCCCACCAATATTTTTCTTGAAGTGTGGCTAGTGTCTTGTTTATCCCTGGGTGTCCAGTGGCTACTGAGGAATGCGCTGAGGAAATCAAGCCGTTGCGGAATTCTTCAGGGACTGATCTTTCCGGGAGGGCATGCGGGAACTCTGGGCTGTTGCTGAGCTAATTCTTGGAGTTGTTCATTTATTTCCCACTGGATGGGATTTACCCATAAACTCTCTGGTAAAATTGTCTCAGGTTTCTCAATAGGACTCTCAGGGGCATGAATACGGGAAAGAGCGTCTGCTCGGGCGTTCTTGGATCCGGGACGATAGGCAATCTTGAAGTGGAATCGTGTAAAGAACAGAGCCCATCGGGCCTGACGTGGATTTAATCGTTTTGCATCTCTCAGATACTGGAGGTTCTTATGATCAGTTAAGACTATGAATGGGTGTCTTGCTCCCTCTAGCCAATGGCGCCATTCCTCTAACGCCAGTTTTATTGCGAGAAGCTCTCGATTTCCAATATCGTAATTCGCCTCTGCTGGAGAAAACTTCTTCGAGAAGAATGCACAGGGTACTGGCTTAGAGGAGAGTTCAGAACATTGGGACAAGATTCCACCCACACCGGTGGTGGATGCATCCACCTCGACCACAAATGGTCTATCAGGATTTGGGTGATGCAGCAAAGGGGCACTGGTGAAAGCAGACTTAAGGGACTTAAAGGCATTCTCGGCTTCCGGGGTCCATTGCAGGGTTTTAGGTTTTCCTTTTAACAAGGAGGTCAATGGAGCCGTGAGGAGGCTGTACTGATCTATGAATCGCCTATAAAAGTTTGCAAACCCGAGGAATCTCTGAAGCTCCTTTACCGCTGTGGGACGTGGCCAGGACAGGATGGCCTCAGTCTTTCGTGGGTCCATTTCAACCCCTCGATCGGTGAGGATGTACCCCAGAAAGTCAACAGTGGTCTGGTGAAAGGTACATTTTTCTGTTTTCAGGAACAGCGTGAACTCTTTGAGCCGTTGAAGTACTAAGGACACGTGATGTTGGTGTTCGGCGGGGTCCAGTGAGTAGATCAGGATGTCATCGATATATACCAGAACAAACTTCCCTAAAAAGTCTCGGAGGACCTCGTCCTTGAAGCTTTGGAAAACGGAAAGAGCGTTGACCAGACCATATGGCATGACCAGATATTCATAGTGGCCAGCAGGTGTTATGAATGCTGTTTTCCACTCATCCCCTTCTCTCACTCGGATCAGATTGTAGCCACTTCGTAAGTCAAGCTTAGTAAATATCCTTGCCTCCCTGAGTTGTTCGAGAGCGACTGGAATGAGAGGTAGAGGATAGCTGAATTTTACAGTGACCTGATTTAAGGCTCGGTAATCAATGCATGGTCTCAAACCGCCATCTTTCTTGGCCACGAAGAAGAAGCTGGCTGCTGCCGGTGAGGTGGAAGACCGGATGTACCCTTGATCTAACGCCTCTTGGATATACTTTTTCATTGACTCCTGCTCTGGAACGGATAGGGAGTAAATTCGACCCTTAGGGAGTTGTGCATCAGGGACCAGGTCTATTGCACAATCCCATGGTCGGTGTGGTGGTAACCTGGAAGCTATGACAGGATTAAAAATATCGGCGAACTTGGAGTAACATGCTGGGATATTCGTCGACAGGTTTTGAGTAGGACTCTCTATAGATGTGGAGTTAACTGTGAGCTCCTGATTCCCCTGCTGGTCAGGTGGACGAGGTACTGGATCTGGGATCATGTGACCCTGACAACCCCAATGAAGCACTTTCCCAGACTTCCAGTCAATGGTAGGTTGGTGAAGAATTAGCCAGGGTCGCCCAAGGATGAGATCAGTCTGACTGTTCAGGAGTACAAACGGTTCAAACCATTCTTGATGTGTGCTATCTATACACAGTTGAATTGGGTTTATCTGGGTAGTAACATCTTTCATGTTGATTCGCTCACCTGTTACGGCGTAGATGGAGTAGGATTTGGGAGTGTTGACTTCTCGTAGGTTGAGTCTTTTACAAAGTTTCCCCGAGATGAAGTTTCCCGCGGACCCCGAGTCGATGATTGCTGTGACAGATACGCAAAGTTCTTCAATTCTGAGAGTAACGGGGATTGTGAGGGGCGTTGAAACAGTGTGATGATTTAAAACTGAGCTTACCATCAGATTTCCTGGTCGAATGGGGCAGTTGAGTCTGAAATGTCCTTTAGCCCCGCAGTACATGCATAATTTTAACTCCTTTCTCCGAAGACGTTCAGACTGGGAAATCTTGAAAGTGTCCACTTGCATGTCCTCGGGGTGATTCTCAGACGTGGGGTTTCTAACATTGGTTTGCGGAACAGGGTAATGGTATGACTGCTCGTTGTAACAACTCTGAGATCTTTGATTCACCCTCATGGCTTGTTGCATGAATTTTTCGAGTCCTAATGTATCGTCATATATGGCGAGTTGGAGGCGTAAAGCTGGATTTAGTCCTCGACGAAACACGGAAATGAGTGCTCGTTCATTCCAACCACTGTTAGATGCGAGCGTGCGGAATTCCACGGAATACTCTGACAGTGATTTTCTTCCCTGACGTAATTGTAGCAGGTGTTCTCCGAACGAGGAATCATCCGCTGGCCGTCCGAAAACTTCTTTGAAGTGTTTAACGAAGTCTTGACTTGTTGCCATCACTGGTGATTCTTGCATCCACAACGATTCAGCCCATCTCAAAGCTGCTCCTGATAACTGTTGATTCACAAACGCTACTTTTGATCATTCAGTGGGATAGAGTTGAGTTTGCTGTTCCAGCGCGAGAGAACACTGCAATAGGAATCCATTGCAATCCTCCGCCCGGCCAGAGAAGGGCGCTGGGCGCGACGGAGGACTTGCAAAGCATGTAATCGCCGAAGTGGTGTTCCCGGAAGTACCCGAGGGGGTAAGCAACGGCCGCGCTATGGTAGCGGATTCAGGTAGTGGATTTGTAGCAACTTCAGGTCGTCCGGAATCCATCCTGATTTTACCTCTTTTGTTTTCTTTTTTGGGTCAAGCCTTCTGTCAGGATTCAGACCAGGAGACAGAGGTAAGTGATGAACTCAAACTTTCTTTATTTTTTCAAACAAAGGTAAGTATTCGAAATTGCAGATGCTCATAAGTGCTCATGGAAAAGGGAGTGTGGCAGGAACGAATCCAGGTGAATAACTCCTGTTCTTAGTGCAGAAACGTGTGTGAATCTCGTGGATCAATAACCCTCCTTTCTCTCTTCACAGATCATCTCGGGACGGACAGGATTCAAGAAGGGCTACAGGTGAGTTGATCCAGTATGTGCAATCGGTGATAACTTAACCAGTTCAATGATACCTTCACTTTCACTTGCAGAGAATCCGGGGGGAAGTGAGACTCGTTTGTAGATTCCAGGGGACGGGGAACGAGAGTCATGGAGCATATCCTGGGAACAGCAGAACAAGGATATCAGGGTTAGTATCTTACAAGTGTATATACTTCTCGTCCGTTGTTGTAAGATGACTCAGAGCGCGATAAGCGGAGACTGGATAAGGGTCCTTTCCTGTCGGAGGCTTGACGATGACTGTGAGTAAACTGGGTGTTTTTATACTGGCTGGGAAGTGATTGTTGAGTGAAAAACAGGTGTTGATGATTAATAATCTGGGGACAGGGATCTTTGCGTGGTGGTTTGTGAGGTCTCTGATTGGCTCCTGACACATGATTCCCGTCGTGTGTTTAGAGAATTTTAAGTTTAAGTGTTTTCTGTTTGTATTGTTTCTGTATTCTCTTCCTGTGTTCAGTTTTTGTTTGCTTTGTCCCTTGTTAGTTTACCCTTGTTTGTCTCTAGTTAGTTCTGTAACCCTTGTTTCCCTGTTTATTTATCCCCCTGTGTTTCAGTTGTCTTTTTCAGTTGTTGTTGTCTTTGCTTGTGTTTGTGAAGCTGTTGCATTCTTGTTCCTAGATTTTGGATTTCTTGATCCTTGGATTTTGTTCATGTTCCTGGTGTGGGTTTTAAGTGTGAATTACCTTTGTTTTTATGAAAACATTTGATTAATTGCTTCAATTGGACATTTGCCTCTCCGCATCCCTGCTGTCCCGTAACAGACCGACTTGAGATGAATTCAGCAGAACGTCTCAGTCAAGGAGATTGGCCCATCAAGGACTATGTGGTGGATTTTATTGAGCTGGCACACTTGCATGTCTGAGTCACCAGCCGCCACGTCCATCTTCTAAACGTCTGACATCTGACAGGAAACGTCCTATAGACGTATTGCAGATGAGCAAACACTCTTAAATATATGTCTTCCAGATGTAAACATCACATCAAATAGACTTGTGCTATGGGGAGGCGGGGTCCTATACTAGGACCGGCCACCGGGGAGCGATCGAGACGTTTTGGCTTCACTTTTCGGCGCTTTTCGGTATCTTTGTTTTGATTTGTTTTGTGCTCAGGAGAGTGAAGGGGCCATTTTTCACTTTCCCGGCCACCACGAACACGATCGAGCCACGATTCAGTCCTGCAACGGGGTGGGTGGTGTGAATGACTGTGTTTGTGTGTGTGTGTGTGTGTATGTGGGCCCACCGCAATAAACATTGGTTCATTTAGTAATATTCAGTGCACTGAAAATATGATGTGAATATTCAGAGTAAATTTTGTATAATCTGTGGGAGTTATTGTATGCATTCATCGCATCCAGGTTATTGGTTCAATTTATACTGAGTGCATTTGACCCGGGGTCTACTTTCTGTAGTTCTGGCAACTGAGATATTGCCCTTCGGGGTTTAAATTGTGTTTGATTTAAAGGCAATGTGATTGTGTGAGTACTTCACATTCTGAAAGTCATTTCTTGAGCTAGTTAACATTCAATAACTTTATTCCAATTAAAGCCTAGATTTGTTTTTTGTACTTTTACAAGTGTTTTATTCTTTCCAAAGTGTTTATGTTGACTTGACTAGTTAAAGTGCGTGTAGATTTAAATCTGGTAACTTTCCAATAGAAAAGTAGGCCATACATTGTGACTTCTGAGGGGCCTAATTTCAACATCTGAAGGCATTTAGTTCATGAATCTGGACCGCTGTCCTACTTAGTTACAAGAAAGACAGGTAGGGGGCATTAAAAACATTCTGTGTGTCTACTTTTAAATTAAATAATTCAAAACGAAAACAAATATTCTCGGTTTATGTAATCTATATGAAAAGAGCTAATGTGAACGCTTATGGCGAGCATGCGCTTTTGAAACGCAAATGATCTGAAGCGACCCATGCAAAGCTGTCAACAGCCACATCAACTCGATAAAACGTATCAAGTTTAATCAGATTCATGTACTTTACGTCATCTTGCGTCGCTGTGAGGAATAATAATAGCGTGATAGCAATATAATCCTGGTAAAAAGTGCTGGTTTCGGTTTCACTTCAAGGAGCAACGGATCCAGCTGAGGATTGTGAGCAAGTTCTTTGTTCTAATCGCGATATGGAATAGTGTATGTGAACCGTGAAAAGAATATTATAAATCGCGTGTCTATGTGTGAATGAACGGCACAGATGCGCGGTGTTGTTTATATTGCTACTGAGTTGAGTAAAAATCGACTGAAATAGGTTGAAATAAAATGTCTTTGTATAAGCAACGCATTAAACTGCAAATTAACAGTTATATGCCTTATATTAATGTAATGGGTATTTGGGCCTTGCTAACCGATAATAATACATTAATATTAACTATAATAAATTAAATAGGTGGCTATAGAAATAAACAGTAGGCTATAGGCTTGTTAGGTCACAGAAGTCTAAATTCGACTACAGGAGCTGGTGGTCAGTTACAGTAACATAAGACAGAAACATAAATTTTAAATTTGGCGCAGGTACCATATATTGATAGGTGATAAAACAAAATATTTACAACAAAAATAATAAAGGAAAAAAATAGACCCCCCCCCCAAAAAATATTGACAGACTACAGTTGAACTGGTTATAGTTAAGTGCACTTTGTGGTTATTGTTCAAGTAAAATATGAAAATGGAAATTACAACAAATGCCATAGACAAGAACCAAAAACAAAAAAAAAACTGTCCCAGTGATGTTTGGTTTCTTCAAGACCAACGCGACAACCCACAAGGGTTTTATGAGAGTTTATATTGATAAGTCCATAGGTTATTGTTCGTCAAAGGGAAGGATGTGCATGTGGGACTGAAGCGCTGGTCTATGGAGAAGTGTGTGGGGGACAAGCTGCAGACAACCTTCCTACCAGACCAGTAGAGCGGCTGTTCAGTGGATGCTGCGCAGATGGTAGGCTCCCAGCCGTAGTAATTCAGCTCGCCATCATTCATCTCCAAAAGGAGAGAGAGAACCTGGCCAGTTCCTCTATACAAACATACCCTGATGGCAGCGACGGATTCCCTACAGCCAGTAAGTTGTTCTGTCCACAGCTGTCGATCGGCTTCCCCACACCTCTGAATGCGGAAGACGCCACGGCCCGGTTAAACCATAGACAGTTAGGGTGTACTCACACTAGCCAGTTTGAACCGTGCCCTAGTGCGCTTGACCACCAAAGCGCGTTTCGTTTGACTAGTGTGAGTGCTTCGAACCGTGCCCGGGCGTGGCTCGCTTAGCCGGCCCTGGCCCGCTTGAAAGAGGTGGGCCAGAGCACGGTTCAGTTGGACTCGGGCGCAGTTCGCATGCAGTGTGAGCGCTAACCGTGCTGGAGCACGGAACAGGACGCGTGACGTCATGGTTTTGCGACACTCCTTGCTGCACTTCAGCTGGTACCTTGCAAACCTCCTCATACGAGCAGCACGATTACGTGAAAATCGTACTCGGGCCCGGTTCATGGCAACCATGCCTAGTGTGAGTACAACCTAAAAGAAATGGACACAGCAACCCCGTTGATTTCAACGGAGAGAGTTGAAGCCCAACATGGGCACTCACTTCCTGATAGCCAAGCGTTCTGCGCAGGCTCAAACTGAGCTTGATGATGTAGATGTCACGCGAGCAACCTGACTGACAGTTGTAAATCTTCTAGTAGCTGTGTGGAGAAAAAGAAAAGAAAAAAGCCAACAAAAAGTTATCACATTGAATTAACAAAATACCACCTCTAACAATACTTGTCTTGAATGATGATCAGAAGTTTCCAAGGTCGAAGTATCACGGCTCTCCAGAAATAAGGGCTTTGTACGGTGGCCGAGAGAGCTCAACATGCTGCAAGCTAAAGAAGACGCATGCAAATAGAAAAAAACGCATGCAAGTAGAAAAAAAACGCATGCAAAAAGAAAAAAACACATGCAAATAGAAAAAAACACCCGCAAATTAAGAAAACATCTTCATCAGTTTCACAACACACGTCTACTCCAAATACTCACAACACAACAAATACAGAAACGCGCTGCAAGTAACACAGACCACAATGGAAATGTTTCCGGGGGAACCAAAAAAGTGAAGAACCCGGCTGGGACTGTCATGATAGATTTGACGGAAGCAAGTGCAGATTAAACTCTTTATTGAAGTAGTCACAAGTAGGAAAGTCCAACACAGAAAACAGGTAAGTGGCGCAGGGACTCCGATGGTCAGATGGAGATAGTGCAGAAACAGTGGTGCGGTGATGAGAGTCCAATGATGAATGAAATCCAGATAACCCACAGAAACAAGAACCGGAACAGGATGGGTAGAGACTCGAACACGACTAGAACACAGACACACCGGGGAAACCACATACAACGATCTGACAAGAAAGATGAGAAGGTGATGACCACAGGATCAGATAAGCTGCAGCTGGTGATGGGATAATGAGGGGATGGCTGATGAACGCTGATGAGCGGCCACGCCCATCTAATCAGCGCACACCCATACAACAACAGAAACACGAGACAAGAAGCAGACATAGGATTTACCAACCGTGACAGTACCCCCTTCCCTAGGCTTCCCCAGACTCCCTTACCTGCCGATTGTAATCATCGATAAGGGAGTGATCCAGGATGTCTCTAGCCTGTACCCAACTTCTCTCCTCCGGACCGTAACCTTCCCAGTCCACCAAATACTGAAGTAGGTTCCCCGTCTACGGGGGGGACCGGGACAGGCGGATTAATACGAGCAAAAAATACGGGTTTAATTTTGGATACATGAAAGACTGGATGAATCCTCCTGTACACTGGAGGAAGATTAAGGCGGACTGTCACCGGACTAATGATTTTGGTGACTGAGAACGGGCCAATAAATTTAGGTGCGAGCTTATTTGAAACGGAGCGGAGAGGAATGTCCTTGGTAGAAAGCCACACTTTAGAACCGACGACGTATACGGGAGGGCTCCGCCGGTGGCGATCGGCTTTGGCCTTGGTGCGCGCCCTCACCTGGAGTAGAGTCTCACAGGCTCTAGTCTAAGTGCGGTGACACCTCTGGACAAAGGCGTGGGCGGAAGGGACCGCAACTTCGGATTCCAGACTAGGAAAAATTGGTGGCTGGTAATCTACACTACACTCAAATGGTGATAGGCCCGTGGATGACACTGGCAACGTGTTGTGGGCGTACTCCACCATAGACAGTTGGTGACTCCAGGAGGAAGGATTCTTGGACACTAAACATCGCAACGTTCTCTCCAAATCTTGGTTGGCTCGCTGTTTGGCCATTGCTCTGGGGATGGAACCCAGAGGACAGACTGACAGTCACCCCCAGAAGTTTACAAAACTCTCGCCAAAATTTGGACACAAATTGGGGTCCTCTGTCAGAAAACCACGTCTGTCGGGAGGCCATGAAGCCGAAAGACGTGGTCAACGACAATCAACGCTGTCTCCTTGGCTGAAGGTAATTTGGGCAAGGGAATGAAATGGGCCGCCTTCGAGAACCGGTCCACCACGGTCAAAACTTCCGTGTGACCCTGGGAGGATGGGAGGGCGGTGATAAAATCTAGCGCGATATGGGACCAGGGTCTCGAAGGCACCGGCAGCGGTTGGAGTAACCCGTCTGGAGGTTGATTGGAAGTCTTACCCGTTGCACAAACTGAGCAAGCCAATACAAAACTTGTGAACGTCACGAGCCATGAGAGGCCACCAGAATCATTGCTTAACCAAAAACATAGAACGATTGACTCCGGGATGACAAGCCACATTGGTACAGTGTCCCCACTGAATGACACTGGACCGTAAACTCTCCGGCACAAACAAACGGTTCGGTGGGCAATGAGTCGGAGGCGTTACCCCTTCTAAGGCCTTCTTGACCTTCGATTCGACCTCCCATGTGAGTGTAGAGATTAATAGATTCTCTGGTAAAATGCACTCGGGAGTAGATGGGCGATCGGAACGGTAAAAAATGCGCGACAAAAATCGGGTTTGATGTTCTTGGAACCAGGGCGGTACGAGAGAGTAAAGTCAAAACGTCCGAAAAAAAGAGCCCACCGAGCCTGCCTAGAATTAAGTCTTTTAGCAGTACGAATGTATTCCAGATTCTTGTGGTCGGTCCAGACGATAAAAGGTACCCCAGACCCTTCTAACTAGTGGCGCCACTCCTCCAATGCTAGCTTGACCGCCAACAACTCTCTGTTGCCAATGTCATAATTGCTTTCGGCAGGGGATATACGATGTGAAAAAACGCGCAAGAGTGCATCTTGTCGTCTGAAGGAGAGCGCTGGGATAACACTGCACCTACCCCCACCTCTGACGCATCGACCTCCACCACGAACTGACGTGATGGATCAGGGGTTATCAGGATGGGGGCTGAAACGAAGCAACCCTTCAGTTTGGCAAACACAGCTTCTGCTGCGTCTGACCACCTGAACGTCGTTCTGGGGGAGGTCAAGGCGGTCAGAGGCGCGGCTAGTTGGCTGAAATTGCGAATAAACCGCCGGTAAAAATTGGCGAACCCCAGAAACCTCAGTAGGGCCTTACGGGAATCTGGACTTGGCCAATTCACCACAGCCTTAACCTTGTCAGGATCCATGCGCATTCCCTCAACCGAGATGATGTGACCTAGAAAAGGAACAGACTGTGCATGAAAAGCGCACTTCTCCGCCTTGACAAAAAGCCCATTCTCTAGCAACCTCTTTGGTATTTAATATTTGGCAAATATTTGGTTATGCCGTTCGGCCTTTCCAACTCCCCAGCGGTCTTCCAACCACTTGTCGAACATGTTGCACCTGTTCCTGGAGAGACGATGAAAAAATCAATATATCATCCAGGTAGACAGATATGAATTGATCAACCATGTCTCGCAACACGTCATTGACAAGTGCTTGGAAGACCGCTGGGGAGTTGGAAAGGCCGAACGGCATAACCAAATATTCAAAGTGCCCCCTAGGGGTGTTAAAAGCGGTCTTCCACTCATCCCCCTCCCTGATGCGGACCAAATGATAAGCATTCCTTAAATCCAGTTCCGTGAAGATAGATGCTCCTTGCAACCTCTCGAAAGCTGAAGACATCAACGGCAAAGGATAAGTATTCTTTACCGTTATGTTGTTCAGCCCCCGGTAATCAATACAAGGTCGCAACGATCCATCTTTCTTCCCCACAAAAAAGAACCCCGCCCCCGCTGGAGAAGAGGAAGGGCGGATGAATCCCGTTGCTAGGGAATCAGAAATGTATTTCTCCATGACCTCTCTCTCTGGGACAGAGAGTGAATATAACTTGCCCTTAGGCGGAGACGTACCTGGCAGTAAGTCTATAGTACAGTCATAGGGACGATGCGGAGGAAGAGAATCAGCCCGAGACTTACTGAACACCTCCTTCAGATCCCGATACCCCGTGGGCACGTTTGATAAATCCACTGTCTCCTCCTGTAACACATGAACAGAAACAGACGGACAGGCAGACACAAGACAGGACTTATGACAAGAACTGCTCCACGCTGCCACCGATTTGAGCTGCCAGTCTATTTTGGGGTTGTGACAGTTGAGCCATGGGTGACCAAGAACGATGGGTGTAAGCGGAGTGTCCAGAATGTAAAAGGAGGTGGTTTCAGTATGGTTGCCAGACGTGATATGGGTGATGTCTTCGGTGATCAGTGAAATAGTGGGGAGCCTTTGACCATTGAGTGCGTGTACATCAATCTGATGTGACAGGTGTCGGAGGGGAACTTGAAGTCTTAGTGCAAATGAGTGATCGATGAAATTACCTTCCGCCCCTGAATCCAGTAGTGCCGACAGTCATGGAGGTGAGTTGACCATCAGAGTCTTACCGGGAGGAAGGTAGATGTAGATGAGGTCTTCTCGGCAGAGATCCCACCCGACAGTAGCCTAGGGCTGGGACTGCCTTCTCTGGGGCAGCACTTGCAATATCACTACCTGGTGCTGAAAGGGAGTGCTGGGAGCTTTGGGCACATATCCCGTATCCCGAGGTGCGATTCGCTGTCCAAAAATACCCACAGGTCCCCCAACCTCTTGAAGGAGGGAATCGTGGTCAGGAGTGCTGTCTTTTAAGACAGGATTTTAAGCTCAACTCACTCTAGGGGCTCGAAGGGAGCTCTCTGTAGACCCGAAAAGAGGACCGAGAGGTCTCAGGAGGGGATAAGGCGCGGCCTGGGAGGATTTCACCTCCTGACTCCTCCCAGGAACCTGATGACCAGGTTGTGCTTTCCCAGTGATCTGCCATCAAAAGCATAGTTAGGCGACATGCACCTTCAAGGTGGAGGGGGACAGCCTCCGCTCCAAGCCCTCTTGAAGTAAGGAAACCACAGAGCTGAACGGGCATTTCCGGGGGTTCTGCTACATTAACATTTAATCATTTAGCAGACACTTTTATCTAAAGCGACTTACAAATGAGTAGAGCAATAGAAGCAGTTAAACTAACAATAGGACAACAATCTTGTATCTCTCACGGAGGAGCAGAAGCAAAAAAGAGGTAGAGGCCTGGCCTGGACTGGACTGTTTTGTTTTATTATGTGAGGCGGCAGTCGTCCGTGAGAGGCTGCTGTCTTTACTTTCATTTTGTATTTGTTTTATTTTGTTATTAAAATACGTTGAGTTTTCGCCGGTTCCCGTCTTCTTCTTCCCACATCTAACTGTGTTACAAATATGTAAGTGCTGTGATCCTCACCAGTTTAGTCTAACGCAGTATATATATATATATATTTTTTTTTTAATGCATATAGAGTAGAAGAGAAGAAAGTTTTATTATTATTGGATCAAGTGGTACCGAAAAAGATGCGTCTTCAGCCGTTTCTTAAACATGGCAATGGACACAGCAGCTCGGATTGACTTAGGCAGGTCATTTTGAACAATCAAGGTAAAAGTTTGTGAAAGTGATTTTGTGCCTCTTTGAGATGACACCATGAGGCTACGTTCACGTGCAGAAATCAATGCACGTTTTTGGATGGCACGTAAAGTCTACGTTCACTTGCAGAAATCAATGCATGTTTCTGGATGGCACGTAAGTCTGGAGTAATGACTTCTGTAACACTTTACGGTAAGGGTACATGAATTATCATGAATTATGCATTCATTCATGCATTAATATCTCATGAATCATCAGGAACTAACACGAGTTCAGCGTTTTTCCTTTGTCTTCATGGATGAACAACACCTTAATTAAAACATTAAGATGAGCACATCATCATGAATTCTGATTTATTACCCATGATCATGATGTTTTCGTTGTTCACAGTTATGCCACCATTACAGTTTTTCTCGATTGTTTACACACATTTTCTGAAAGAATGCCCCATATTCTCAGAACTCTACACACAAATCAAAAAACACACACACAATGGGCAAAACCCCTCAATTCTCCTGCAAAATGAAACTTTACATTCAAAACAATGTTATTTCTTCTCAAAATGGTATTTTGTTTCAAATGACACACACAAACGATCATATGAATAGACATTTATAAGAACCAGTTGAACACTGATGTGCTCAATATAAAACACTTGTGATGAATGGAAAACACTTCTTCTCCATTCATCATAATGACTTTTTTTGTTCAGTTACACTTACTACAGACAGTACATACATAAGTGTGTTGTAAAATATTTGAGAATATTGTTTTTATACTACACCCAATATAAAACAACACACAAATACACGGTAACAAATATATTTTATTTTTCCCACAAAAACAATGTACACAGTGTACATCCCATTCCCAACCAACACAAAGTTGCACATACACTACGTACAAAACAACAGAATAATTTACTGTACACAGTTACAGTAAAAAAAAATGTTTCCAATGTTGGCATCCATTGCTCCATTGAAGAGCTCACCTGTCGCCCTTTTATGCTAAAGCTCTGATTGCTAATTGTAAAACTGTGTGACGGGTGTTTGCCCTTGTGATGAGTCAGTGTGCATATTTGAATGGCAGTGTGTTCCTTGTGAAAACAAGATATTTTCTGCATGAAAATTGTGCCAAAAGCAGATAATTGTGTGTAGTGTTTTGAAAAAAGTGTGTTTTAGAACTGCAATTTGAGTGTAAAGCAGGAATTGTGCTGGTAGTTTAGCAGAAATGGTTCAGGGGGTTGGTGAATGAGTACGTGTTGTGGTCATTGTGTCTCAATTACCAGAATTTGTGTGTAAACTATTGAGAAAAACTTTAATAGCACTTTGTTCATCAGTGTTTCAAAGGACCTAGTCACCACTTTAATTGAGGAGCCACACACATGATGAAGTCATTGATAGACTACTGTTTTTGAATGTCAACAGAATTTGTGTGCTATGAGCTGTGATTGGTCTATTTTGGGGTCTGTCCAATACAGCAGTCATCATTAACTAAGCATGTCAAGTCAAGTCAAGTCAAGTGTATTTATATAGCGCTTTTCACAATATAAATTGCATCAAAGCAGCTTCACAATATCAATCAAATAACATAATGTTTGTTTCTTAGTGAAAAAACATCCACGTTTGGTAGGGCTGATCAATGGTATTAATGCTTGGTTAATTATTTTGAATATCCCCAACTGAGCAAGCCAAAGGCAACAGTGGAAAGGAACCGAAAAACTCCATCAAGTGACCTACTGGTGTCCTAAAACTCCATCAGGTGACCTACTGGAGAAAAAAAAAAACCTTGGGAGAACCCAGGCTCAGTCGGGGGTCAGTTCTCCTCTGGCGTTTATGAACTAGAGGCCGGATTTACAGTAACTGTAATTTGATACAGAATTTTGTTTTATTTTATCACTTCGGGGTGGGTACGCGAACCGGAATCACAACGTTCTATCTGTTCGAGTGGGAAAGGGATCCTCCATAGGGAGAGGCTAGTTGGCACTTCAGCACTGCGTTGTCATCGGGTCCAGGCAAAGCTCCTAGTCAGATCTGGATACGGCCTGGATCCGGTTGGCTGCGGGAAAACCTCGGGATAAAAAAAGACACTAAAATTAGCGTAGATGCCATTCTTCTTATGATGATGTAAAGAGTACATCAGGATTTAAGGGAAGTGTTCCCAGTTCCGGCTGACCTAATCTATGCAGCCTAACATTGAATTATAGAAGACTATAATATATTATGTGTATGCTAGGTCAAAGAGATCTGTTTTTAGTCTAGCTTTGAACTGACAGAGTGTGTCTGCTTCCCGGACAATGGTAGGAAGACTGTTCCAAAGTTTTGGTGCTAAATAGGAAAAGGATCCACCGCCCGCAGTCGATTTTGATATTCTAGGTATTATCAACTGGCCCGAATTTTGAGATCGCAATAGACGTGAAGGACTATAATGCGTTAAGAGCTCGCTCAAGTACTGCGGAGCTAAACCATTTAGTGCTTTGTAAGTAATCAACAATATTTAAAAATTTATACGATGTTTAATAGGCAGCCAATGCAGTGTTGACAGAACCGGGCTAATATGGTCATATTTCCTGGTTCTAGTAAGAACGTCTCGGTTACGTATGTAACCCTCGTTCCCTGAGTAGGGAACGGAGACGTTACGTCGGATGACGACGAATGGGGTTTCGCTTAGAAAGCCTATCAGCTTCGAGTATTACAAAACGAGCCAATGGCAAAGAAATGCCATGGGTCTGCGGAATTTGCATAATGTAACTCCGCCCCACCTCGTGGGTATAAAAGGAGGACGCTGGCAACATGCAGTTATGTTTTATCGCTGAGGAGCCAAGACTGAACTCGGGCGATCCCCGCGAACAGCGGAAGTGGCAGGAAGACGTAACGTCTCCGTTCCCTACTCAGGGAACGAGGGTTACATACGTAACCGAGACGTTCCCTTTCGTTGTCACTCCGAGTTACGTCGGATGACGACGAATGGGGTTACCAGTCAAATCACGCCACCTTCACAGCTGTCTTCCAGCGCCCTGCGAAAAATCTGAGTCCTCGAGATATTAGGACGAAGGACTCCTATTTAAAACAGGAATACCAAGGTACACTGGGAAGCATATCCCAAGCTTTTAAGGGGAAATATGCAATTATCACCAACCCAGTGGGGGGGGGCATTTGAAAATACACATATGACCTGATAGTAACATATGGAGAAACTCTGAGGTGTCCAGCCGCAGGTGGAATATTTCAACCTCAGGGGTGGCAAGGTGGCTTGCCGAGGGAAAGACACATGCTCAAAGAGGCTTACAGTGGAAATACACGTGTGGGGGTAGCTCATGGGAGGGACCATGCACACGGAGGCACCTAGCCGACGCCCAGGCAATAGACACTGGCGCTAGCATCAGGGGTGCTGGAGGAACTCAGGGCTTTCGGAGAAGCTCACCTGAGCAGAATATCGCACGTATCCAGTCCGCGGAGTGGAATGGCGAGCAAGCGAAGACACCTGAGCGGGTCCGGAACTAGCTGTTTGAAGCGAGAACACGAGAGGACACTGGCTCCACTCGGAGATTATAGAATCTGGCGAATGTGTTAGGTGTCGCCCAGCCTGCAGCTCTGCAGATGTCTGCCAGCGAGGCGCCATGCGCCAGCGCCCAGGAGGATGCCACACTCCGGGTGGAGTGGGCGGTCACACCAAGGGGGCACGGTCGACCTTGCTGCTGGTAAGCCAAAGCAATGGTGTCCACGATCCAGTGAGACAACCTCTGCTTTGAAAGAGCCTTTCCCTTCAGCTTCCCACCATAACAGACAAAGAGCTGGTCTGAGGTCCTGAAACACTGCGTCCTGTCTACATAAGCGCGGAGAGCGCGTACTGGACAGAGCAGTGCCAAGGCTGGGTCTGCCTCCTCCGAGGGCAGAGCTTGCAGGTTCACCACCTGGTCCCGGAAGGGAGTGGTAGAAACCTTGGGCACATATCCAGGCCGGGGTCTCAGGATCACGTGAGAACCGGCCGGCCCGAACTCTAGGCACGCTTCGTCAACGGAGAATGCGTGCAGGTCCCCGACCCTCTTGAGAGAGGCCAATGCAATCAGGAGCGCTGTCTTCATTGACAGGAACTTAAGCTCCACTGATTGCAAAGGCTCAAAGGGAGCACTCTGCAGGGCACTTAAAACCACTGAGAGGTCCCAAGAGGGAACGAGAGGAGAGCGAGGAGGATTCAGTCTCCTCGCCCCCCTCAGGAACCTGACGATCAGGTCGTGCTTCCCTGTGGACTTACCTTCCACTAAGTCGTGGTGAGCGGCAATAGCGGCAACATAAACTTTGAGGGTGGAGGGAGACAGCCTTCGCTCCAACCCATCTTGAAGGAAGGAAAGCACGAGACTGATCGAACAACTCCGGGGGTCTTCTCGGCGAGAAGAACACCAATTGACGAATAGGTTCCACTTCAACGCGTAGGCATGTCTCGTGGACGACGCTCTAGCGGAAGTGATGGTAGCCACCACCGCAGGTGGTAGGGTACTCAAACCTGTCTCGTCCCGTCGAGGAGCCACACGTGGAGGTTCCACAGATCGGGACGAGGGTGCCATAGAGTGCCCCGTCCCTGAGAAAGGAGGTCCTTCCTCAGAGGAATTGGCCAAGGAGGGGCTGTCGCGAGGAGCACTAGTTCGGAGAACCAAGTCCGGGTGGGCCAGTACGGCGCAACCAGAAGGACTTGCTCCTCGTCCTCCCTGACCTTGCGCAGGAGCTGCGCAAGAAGGCTCACTGGGGGAAACGCATACTTGCGGCCCCGCGGCCAGCTGTGCGCCAGTGCATCCGTGCCGAGCGTGCCCTCGGTCAGAGAATAAAACTGGGCGCAATGGGATGAGTCGCGGGAGGCAAACAGATCTATCTGTGCGTCGCCAAACTGGTCCCAAATCAGCTGGACCGACTGGGGATGGAGTCGCCATTCTCCAGGGAGGGGCTGAAGCCGTGACAGCTCGTCGGCAGCACGGTTCAGGGCTCCGGGAATGTAAATAGCACGAAGGGACCTCAGATGCTTCTGACTCCATAGGAGGAGGTGGCGAGCGAGTTGCGACATACGGCGGGAGCGTAGACCACCTTGATGGTTGATGTACGCTACTGTGGCGGTATTGTCTGATCGGACTAGTACGTGTTGACCCATGAGCAGCGCTCGGAAGCGGTGCAGAGCAAGGCGTACTGCCAGCAACTCGAGGCAATTCACATGCCATAGGCGCTGGGGTCCTGTCCAGGAGCCCGCGGCAGCATGACCATTGCACATGGCGCCCCAGCCCGTGGTGGAGGCATCTGTTGAGACAACAACATGCCTCGACGCTCGTTCCAGGGGGACACCAGCCCTGAGAAAACTGAGGTTCAACCACGGGGTGAAGGTCTGACGGCAGCTCGAAGTCACTGGAACTCGGAGCTTGCCTAGTTGCCATGCCCACCTCGGGACTCGGTCGCGAAGCCAAAGCTGAAGCGGTCTCATATGAAGCAATCCGAGCGGCGTGACCGCGGCTGCAGATGCCATATGCCCCAGGAGCCTCTGAAAATGTTTCAGTGGAACCGCTTTCTTGCCCTGTATTTGTCTCAGACAAGTCAGCAGTGACTGCGCGCGCTCGCTCGTAAGCTGCGCGGACATGGCGACCGAGTCGATGTCCATACCGAGAAAAGAGATCCTCTGCACGGGGCAAAGTTTGCTCTTCTCCCAGTTGACCCGAAGGCCCAGACGGGCTAAGTGCCGGAGCACAAGGTCCCTGTGTTCGCAAACCTGGTCTCGAGAGTGAGCTATAATCAGCCAGTCGTCGAGATAGTTCAGGATGCGAACCCCGTGAACCCGAAGGGGAACAAGGGCTGCCTCGACGACCTTCGTGAAGACGCGAGGGGACAGGGCCAGCCCGAATGGGAGAACCGCGTACTGATATGCCTGTCCCTCGAAAGCAAACCGGAGGAACGGTCTGTGACGAGGGAGAATGGAGACATGAAAGTAGGCGTCCTTCAGGTCGATCGCTGCAAACCAACCCTGGGGCCGCACACACTCGAAAATGCGTTTGGCGGTGAGCATTTTGAACGGCATCCTGTAAAGGGAGCGATTCAATACTCGCAGGTCCAGGATTGGTCGTAACCCACCGGTTTTCTTGGGGACAATGAAGTAAGGGCTGTAGAAGCCGGACCTCATCTCGGCTGGAGGGACAGTCTCGATTGCACCCTTCGCCAGCAGAGTGGCAATCTCTGCTCGCATGATCGGGGCGTTGCCACCGACCAAAGTGGAGCGGACTCCCCTGTATCGGGGAGGAGACCGTGCGAACTGAATCGCATAGCCGAACCGGACGGTGCGGGCGACCCAGCGGGACAGTTGGGGAAGCTCTAGCCAGGCTTCTAGGAACTGTACCAGCGGGGTCATGCGGACCACCGGCGTCCCCCCGGAGGGGCAGCGAAGCGGAGTAACTGGCCCGGACGTGGACGGCATAGCGATCCGGTGTGGGGGCGCAGTTAAGCTCCGCGCCCTGACAGAGGAGGCCAGGGAAGGACCAGCGTTCCACGGGGGCCTGCTCTGCCAGGGGTCTGGCGACAGAGTGGGACAGGGACGAAACGGCCCGTGGGCGGCACGCCGTGTCAACCGACTCTGGGACAGAGGGGGACGAGGAGAGCACGGCTGGTGGGCGGCGCTCTGGGTCGTCCGAGAACTCTGTGTGCTCAGGGGTGAGAGGTTTGTTTCTGTCTTTAACCACATTAGGGTGCTGCCCACCCGTGGGTGAGCAGCGGGGAGTGGAGAACAAAGGATTCTCCCCCGGCCCTCCACCGGGGGAAGGAGTGGCCTTGCTACCATCTCCTGCGAAACAAACATCATCCCTGAGCAGCCCGTCTCAGGAGCGCCGCTTGGCCCGGCGCTTGGCGGGGGGCGGGGCTGGAGAGGGCTGGGGCGCCTTCCTGCGGCTTCCTCCGCGCGTCGGCCCGGGTGGAGGCTGCTGCTTGGGCCTAGCGGGAGGGGCGGGAGCTTTAGGAGGGCGCCCTCGGCGGGAAGCAGGCTGAGGCGTCTGCCCGACCGACGACGAGGCAGCAGCGGGTCGGCGGGGCAGAATGTGTTTAATGGCCTCAGTCTGCTTCTGTGCAGTTGAAAACTGTTGGGCAAAATCTTCAACTGCGCCGCCGAAGAGGCCGGCCTGGGACAGGGGCGCATCGAGCAGACGAGTCCGCTCGGAATCCCGCATGTCGGCCAGGTTCAGCCACAGGTGTCTCTACTGGACCACCGCGGTGGACATCACCAGACCCAGGGAGCGCGCGGCTACCTTCGTCGCCCGGAGAGCGAGGTCGGTTGCGGCACGCAGCTCATTGAAGAGCCCTGGGTCTGCCCTGCCCTCGTGCATGCTTCTGAGCATCTGGGCCTGGTAGACCTGCAGAGTGGCCATAGCATGCAGAGAGGTAGCCGCCTGTCCCGCCGCTCTGTAAGACTTCGCCACCATAGATGACGAAAATCTACAGGCCTTGGATGGGTGCTTAGGCTCGCCCCGAGAAGAAGCACTCTGAGGACACAGTTGCATCGCAACAGAGCGTTCAACCGAGGGAAGCCCAGTGTACCCACGGGCGGCCGCCTCATCGAGGGGAGGAGAGGCGGATGGGATCAGCGAGCGGTCCCGGGAAGACAGGGGGGTCTTCCAGGACTTCGAGATCTCATCATGCACGTCCGGGAAGAATGGTATTGGGGTTTGCCGTGGACCACGGGGGTCGGCAGCCTTACCCAAAAACCAATCGTCCAGCCGCGAGCGCTAGGGACAGGGTGGAGGCCTCCACTCTAAACCGATGCTCGCGGCTGCCCGGGAAAGCATGGCCGTCATTTCCGGATCCGACTCAGGCACAGCCGTATGCACACCGGAAGGTGGCAGCTGCGCTGAATCTTCACTTCCGGAAGAATCAAGCCCACCTTGTGATGCTGCTACACACATGGCGTCTTCCTCTGTAGCTTCAACCAAAGCCCGCGGGGCGCCCGAAGGTCCCGCGGGAATCGGAGGCTCACTAGCGGGCACCGTCACTGAAGAGGGGGGCTGGGGTCGCGGACGCATAGTCGGCGCCTGGTTCCAGACCGTTACCCTCAGGTCACCCTGGCCACCAGCCGAAGTAGTACTCCTCGGGGGAGCATTAGATCGGGGTGTGGATGAGGGGACTCTCACTCTTGCGAGTTCACTGAGTCTCGACCTTAGTGACGCGATGGTCATGTTCCCACAGAGAGAACATGACTCATCCACGAGCGCTGCTCTAGCGTGATCCATGCCCAAACACACTAGGCAGCGCTCGTGCCCATCAGAGTCAGACACATATCTGCCGCAACCAGAAGTGCACGGGCGAGGCATCTTTAAAAAGACGTGCCGCGTGCAAGCTCTTTTTGTGAGAGAGAAACACTCTGATGTCGAGGCGGCCGGGGAGACACGCACTCTCTGGCAAAATCACTGCACAGATCAGCAGGAAGCGCGCGCTCGCTGGAATCGCCCACAAACACCAACACCAGAGGAACTCGTTTGTAAAAGCTGACAAATTCAGAGATGGCTTGAGGAGTGAAGAGGTACTCTTGGCTCCGAAGCGAAAACATAACTGCATGGTGCCAGCGTCCTCCTTTTATACCCACGAGGTGGGGCGGAGTTACGTTATGCAAATTCCGCAGACCCATGGCATTTCTTTGCCATTGGCTCGTTTTGTAATACTCGAAGCTGATAGGCTTTCTAAGCGAAACCCCATTCGTCGTCATCCGACGTAACTCGGAGTGACAACGAAAGGGAACTCGAGCTGCAGCGTTTTGGACCAGCTGTAGTTTATTTATTAAGCGTGCAGGGCAACCACCCAGTAGAGCATTACAATAATCTAGTCTTAATGTCATGAAAGCATGAACTAATTGTTCCGCATTTGTTAATGAGAGCATATGTCGTAATTTAGATATATTTTTAAGATGGAAAAATGCGGTTTTACAGATACTAGACACGTGACTTTCAAATGAAAGATTGCTATCAAAAAGCACACCCAGGTTCCTAACCGACGACGAAGACTTAACAGAGCAGCCATCAAGTGTTAGACAGTATTCTAGGTTATTACTTGTGGAAGTTTTTTGTCCAATAATTAGAATCTCTGTTTTTTCAGGGTTTAGTAGTAGGAAATTACTAGTCATTCAATTTTTTAAATCAGCTATGCATTCCGTTAATTGGTAAGTTTCGTTAGGTTTTGAAGAAATATACAGCTGAGTATCATCGGCATAACAATGAAAGCTAATTCCATGTTTCCTAATAATATGTCCTAATGGTGGCATGTACAGAGTGAACAGCAGCGGTCCTAGTACTGAGCCTTGTGGTACGCCATACTGAACTTGTGATCGATAAGACATCTCTTCATTTACTGCTACAAACTGATAACGGTCAGATAAGTATGATTTAAACCATGCCAGTGCAATTCCACTAATGCCAACATAGTTTTCTAGTCTATTTAAAAGAATGTTGTGGTCAATTGTGTCAAATGCAGCACTAAGATCAAGTAACACTAATAGAGAGATACAACCACGATCGGATGATAAAAGTAAATCATTTGTAACTCTAATGAGAGCTGTCTCAGTACTATGGTGCGGTCTAAAATCTGACTGAAAATCCTCGCAGATATCATTTCTTTCAAGAAAGGAACACAGTTGTGAAAATACTGCTTTTTCTAATATCTTTGACAGAAAAGGCAGATTTGAGATCGGCCTGTAATTGACTAATTCTGAAGGATCAAGTTGCGTTTTTTTAACAAGCGGTTTTATCATAGCCAGCTTAAAAGTTTTTGGTACGTATCCTAGAGACAAAGACGAATTAATGATATTAAGAAGAGGATCTATGATCTCTGGAAGCATCTCTTTCAATAGCTTAGTCGGTATAGGGTCTAACATACAAGTTGTCGATTTAGATGAATTAACGAGTTTGCAGAATTCTTCCTCTCCTATAGCAACAAATGAATACAATTTTTCCTCAGGGAGACTACAATGCACTCCCTGATGCGATACTGTAGTAGACGGTTGCATAGTTATAATTTTGTCCCTGATATTATCAATCTTATAAGTGAAGAAGTTCATAAAGTCATTACTGCTGTGTTGCTTGGAAACTTCTGTGCTTGAAGCTTTCTTTTTCGTTAGTTTAGCCACTGTTTCAAATAGATACCTAGGATTATGTTTATTTTCTTCTAATAGGGTTGAAAAATAAGCAGATCTAGCAGCTTTTAAAGCCTCTCTGTAAGCAATCGAGCTCTCTTTCCATGAAATCCGAAATACCTCTAGTTTTGTTTTCTTCCAGTTGCGCTCCATTTTTCTGGCTGCTCTCTTAAGGGCCTGAGTGTGCTCGTTGTACCACGGCGTTGGACTATTTTCTTTAATCTTCTTTAAGCGCAACGGAGCAACTGCGTCTAAAGTGCTGGAAAAGAGAGAGTTAAAAGTTTCTGTTGCAATATCGAGTTCTTCTAAGCTATCCGGGATGCTGAGATGATGAAACTGATTAGGAAGATTATTGATAAAGCAATCTTTAGTGGCAGAAGTTATAGGTCTAACATATAACACGGAGTCGGCTTTGCAGCCTTGGCTAAATGTAATTTACATGAGACTAGATAATGGTCTGAGATGTCATCGCTCTGCTGCAGAATTTCAACGGCATCAACATCTATTCCATGTGATAATATTAGATCTAGAGCATGATTACGACAATGAGTGGGTCCTGACACGTGTTGTCTAACTCCAATTGAGTTTACAATGTCTTTAAGTGCCAATCCCAATGCATCTTTTTCATTATCTACATGTATATTAAAATCACCAACAATTAGTACTTTATCGTTAGCCAATACTAATTCTGATAGAAAGTCCGCAAATTCTTTGATAAAATCTTTATGGTGCCCTGGTGGCCTGTATACAGTAGCCAGCAGAAATCTCAAACGTGATTTATCGTTTACACTATATATTTTTACATTAAGCACCAACACTTCAAAAGAAGTATATTTAAAAATAGATTTCTTAGTGGTTTCGAAATTATTACTATAAATTACAGCAACACCTCCCCCTTTGCGTTTTAGACGAGGTTCATGTTTATAACAGTAATCTTGTGGGGTTGACTCATTTAAAGTAATGTAATCGTTTGGTTTTAGCCAGGTTTCTCTCAAACACAGCACATCTAGATTATAATCTGAAATCATATCATTAACTATGAGCGATTTTGAAGTAAGGGATCGAATATTCAGCAACCCAAGCTTTATCATTTGTTCATGTGTATTATATCTGTTTTTTATTTGTTGAACATCAATTAAATTTTTTACCTGACGTTTTTTGGATTTCCAAATTCGGGGAACAGACACAGTCTCTATATGATGATATCTAGGTGAAAGAGGCTCTATGTGATGGGATTTATCTGACCTTGGTGACGCGAGGCCGCTAGCAGACGGCCGGTTTAGCCAGTCTGTCTGCTTCCTGACCTGGGCCCCAGATTGTCATGTTTTAGCTCTAAGACTATGTGCCATATTACTAGAGAGAAGAGCAGCACCATCCCAGGAGGGATGAACACCATCTCTTTTCAACAGGTCAGGCTTGCCCCAAAAACTTTTCCAATTGTCTATGAATTCTATATTATTCAACGGACACCACTTAGACAACCAACCATTGAGTGAGGCAAATCTACTAACTATCTCATCACTCCTGCGAACAGGAAGGGGGCCAGAGAAAATTACAGTGCCTGACATCGTACTTGCGAGTTTACACACCTCTTTAATATTAGTTTTGGTGATCTCCGACTGGCGGAGTCGAACATCTGCCCTGCTGCGTGGGCTCTACTTCAGCCGGAACCGAATCATGTACAGAGTTCACTATGATAGGCGCATCCAAAAAAGTATCTAAAGCTCTAGTACTATCCTTACTATCCTCAATTAAAGTTTGGATGCGTGTCTCTAGCTCTGAAATCTTCCCCGTCAGTCTGACTGTCTCCTTGCATTTATCACAAATAAATCCTATATTGCCATCGGAGAAGGCTATACTAAACATATGACATGTGACACAGGTGACAATAACAGGACAAGACATTACTCACCGTTTGTGTTGACTGATTCTTACTTACCTGGGCTTTTATGAACTCAAAGGCGTGGGCGCGCGAGAGAAAATAAATAATAAATAAATGAGCGCGGGTGGCGCGTAAACACTAGCGTGCGGTGCTAACAATAACGGAAGCTAGCGATGTAAGGTTAATCTGAGATGGTGGGTAAACTATATTTAGTAATATAAACAACTAGAAATGATAGTAAATGATGGTTCAAAACAGAAAGAAATACGAAGCTAATACGAGGCGTAGAGCTTACAGCCTCGACGCAAACAAACTCACAGCAGGCAGGAAGGCAGACAGGAGCAATCGATCAGTGCACATGTCAATGACTTCATCATGTGTGTGGCCCCTCAAATAAAGTGGTGACAAGGTCCTTTGTCCTTCGTTAAAGACAACTCAAGTTGCAGCATTCTGGATCAGTTGCAGAGGTTTGACAGTGCAAGCTGGAAGACCTGCCAAGAGAGCATTACAATAGTCCAGTCTGGATAGAACAAGAAATTGGACAAAGAGTTGTGTAGTATGCTCTGATAGGAAGGGCCCGATCCTCCCAATGTTTTATAAGGCAAATATAAAACAGGAACGGACAGTTCTAGCAATGTGGTCTGTGAAGAAATTGATCATCAATAACAACTTTGAAATATATTCTGAATCTAAAAAATAAAATGCTATGTAAAAAATAAAATGCAAAATAAAATGCTATCAAACCAATTACATAGGTGACACCTAGTGATGTGACATTTGAAGCGAGGCGTCGGAGTTTGTGTCGAGAAAAAATGGGCGTGCCAGATGAAGCCGCGATTCGAGGCTTGTGTTGTTAACGTGAAAATCACGTGACTAATGACAAACGAGGCCTAGGTTTGTGTGGAAACGTCATCGGTACGGTTTGAGTGTCACTTCCGGATAAAGCGGGTTCGATACTCATGCCACCTTTTGCTGTTGTCAGGAGTAGTAGAAGCAGTTGTAGCAGTGTCAGAGAGTTAGAGAACTCTCATTGTCATTGTCGTTATTGTGTCATATGTTTTGTTAGGGCTGTATATTATTACAGTATATCAAGTTAGAATACTTATAGTATATTGTTATTATTAATCATAGTAGCTATATTATAATCTTGTTATATTAATTAGATAAGATTATTTGGATTGCTTTGGATTTTTGGATTAGGACTGGACTGCTTTTTGTTTTGGTTTGCCCTTTTGGATTTGTTTGCTTTTTGTGACTATTCATTTTTCCTGGTAATGGAGCCAGTAAGAAAGAGGAGATCCTCCCCCGTCTGGCCACCAACAGAAGCATCAGGATCCTCATTTATACCAGCTGGCACTGGCATTTTTATATTCCCCTGCATCCTCTGTTCCTTGTGAAATGATATTTTCCAAGGCTGGAGAGGTTTTGTCCAAGAAGATGAATTGTCCCCAACTCCAACACACACTTGAAAATTGTTTTGTTTCTCAATAAAAATCTATTGTAATCCTTCCTTCACCCACCCCAAAGTGTTGCAGTTTGCTCCTCTATATCCCCAGTCTCATAAGCACAACACTGCACTAAAACTAGTAACAGTTCACTGCACAACCCCCCCCCCCCCAACAAAAACAAAACAAAATTCTTAACTTTTCCCACCCCAGACTATTCAGATTATTCTGTTGCAGTTTACTTTATTACACTCCCTCCACCATAAGCACTGCACTCAACACAGTACAACACTGTTACTTTTGTTGTTCATACTGTCACTATCCAAACATTTTCTGAATAATTAATTAACTGTGTGCATGACAGTTGTCGCTGCACAAGCAAATTCAGATAGAGAAAGATACATATTTTATTTTATATCCAGGCAATGGACAAATGTCTGCTCAGGTCTTTTTATTATTGCAAATGAACGGTTACAGATATTAATAGTGATAATAAAATAAATAAATAAATAAATTAAACAGAACGTGTGTGTGTGTGTGGAGGGGTGGGTGGGGGGTGGGGGGGGGTATACAGACATCATAAGTCTGCTCAAGTCATTGGTTCGGAATTAATTAATTTATCTGCTACTTCTTTGCACAGTGGCTAGGTGTCACTAGTGAGCAATGCTGAATGAAGCTTCAAGTAATGAACCTTTGGGTGAAGCAATGGGCTGCGAGGTCTCAGTGGTTCAGGGAGCCTCATTTTGCCATCACTAGTGACACCTATACAGGAGTTAGCCTTTCAGTTTCATTATCTATACAAAATGGGAACACTTAGGAATGTATTGTATTCGTTAAATGTTCCATAAATTATGTTTCATTAACGTAGTTCGGGAGGAACACGTCAAATGAGCTACTCTAGTGCCACCTGCAATCAGTAACCACAAATACTCTAATATCATCAGCTGTCTACAATCAGTAATCAACAAATACTCTAGTATCACCAACTGTCTTCAATCAGTAATCAACATATCTACCCAATCAGCACGGGCCAATTACCAAGATCAGAGCCCTCTCCCCGGACAGCACGCCAAATATGTTTACCAATTTAATCTATCCGACTGATTTGTAAGTGTGAACTCGTGAATGGCCATTATTCAGTTCCTGACATAATTTGAAATGACCACACAAATTACAAAATTAATGTATTAACTTTTTCAGTGTAAATGCAATGAATTTGTAAGTAAACTTTATTTAAGAAAATAAAGTTGCAATAACACATGATTTTAGATTAAGTCGTGAACAAACACAAATCTTTGCTTTTGCTTTAAAATATAGTTTCAAGTTTATTTTTTACAATAAAGGATACAGCAGTTGCATTTCCTGGCTTCAAAAAGCAGAGCATTAAAATGTGAGAACTGGAATATTAGCAAAAGACCTAAGATATCTTTCCTATGATACAAATTTTGTGGATAAATCCTCTAGTTCAGTATGCTGCAAGACATTCAAAGAATACTATTTTGTTTTTGTATATGCTAATTTATGACTGCTGTAATAATTTACGTACACACAGTGGATACATTAACTTTTGTTGGATTAATTTGGGCAATTTTTGAAATGTTTAGCCTTTTAACTAAGCTTTCCTTGACATCTTTTGTCCTTAAACAGTATATGAGGGGGTTGATCATGGGTGGAAACAGACTATACATCATAATAATGACTAATCGTAAATCAGTGCTGAAGTTGATACCAATATTGCTAGCCAAATAAATAAAACACCTGGGTAGAAAATAGAGAGCTATTATGATGAGCTGAGGACTGCAGGTAGAGAACGTCTTCATTCTTCCTTGAGCGCTCGATATACGCAGAACTGCCACAATGATGGTGCAATAAGAGAAAACAATGAAAGTCATAGGGCCGAGCAACACAACCATAGCAGATGCAAAGGCTGGAACACTGTACAGTGCCCTGTTAGTGCATGCAAGTGATGTGATAGAAATGTGATCACAGTAACAGTGCATAATGGTGTTTTTTGCACAGTAAGGAAGAGGGTATGCCCTTATTGCCATCATTAAAGAGGCTGCATGTGATAGCACCCATACAGTGAGACAAAGATAGAAAATGTTCCATTTTGTGAGTATATTAGGATATCTTAGAGGATTGCAGATGGCTACATACCGATCAAAGGCCATTACTGCCAGGATAAAAGCATTGACTGAACCAAAATAATGAACAAGATACATTTGAATGAAGCAACCACTAAATGAAATACTACCAGCTTGGAACCAATACCTAGTAATAATTTTTGGTAAGGTAGTAGTGCTGAATAATATATCACTTACAACCAGGTTTAAGATGATATAATACATAGGTTTATGTAGGCATTTGTCTAAAGCAAAAATTACTAGAAATATCCCATTCCCCACAAAGATACACACATAGACAAAAAATAGCAGAGCAGCTACCGTGCCATAGTACTCAGTTTGAAGCCCAGGAAAACCAACGATGAAAAACTCCTTCACAAAGCTGATGTTTCCGACTGACATGATGACCTGATGGCTGGATGAAAAAATAGATTAAGGTACACAAAGATGCATTTTCTTTTATGGATTGTTATACTGCTGGTTTGGCATGAATCATATGTAACAAAAATTACTCTATAATATATATATATATATATTGCCTACTACAACATAATACAATAATATCTACAATACAATAATATTTGATCATAACAACCAGTTAAAATGTGAAATTGTATTTGATAATTTTTTTTAAAATACAGGAAATGACAGGAATTAGCACATTCTCATCTAAAAAATATTGACAAAAGTTTTTATAATAAACTGGAAAAGCATCTGATCCAACTCTGGAATAGAATCAATAGAATCATTTACTTACAATATACGTCTTTCTACACTCCTTTGACTTTGCCTGAGTCAAAGATATTTAAGTCAAATTTTTTTCTTCTCATCAAGGCGGGACATTTTGTGGTTGGTTGATGACACTGACCGTACACCTCACATTTCTAATAGGCTACAGTGATCTAAGGGATGTACTTAACTATAGGGGATTTCGCATTGGAGGAACTTTTTGCTAGAAATAATGGCGGAAATACCCGCTTTTTGGCGTGTTTGCACTGCAGGAGCTGGGAAGAATTTTAGTTCTAGGAACGCCTTTTGGGGGAAAAAAATTAGCTCTTACTTCAGAGTAGGGTCTAATCCAGGATAATAGGAACTACCCGTGACGGAAGTGTACGCTGATTGGCGAACGCATGCGAAACACTGCCACCCACCATTTTTAAAAATGGTGTACACACGCAGATTATAGCCTATATATTTACTCAACAAACTAACTCTACGACCATGGCATACATCGATAGATGGACCTCTCAATTTTTACACTAAGGAGAAAATCCAACTCAACTTTGAGGGGACCAAGCATGATTTTTGCACAGCGACATTAAGAATCAACCAAAAGACAAACGCTAATACCTTTTTATATACCGTCTACTTTGTATATCAGTTCTATCTAACAACGTATATTAGAGAGGGCTGTTAAACAGATCGTAAATTAATGAAGACAGAGAATAAGAGCTTTGTGTGACCATCCCTTCCGAGTTCCTGCTGGCGGCGAATGCAACCAGGAAAATTAAAGTATGGGGAACAATTAGTTCTGAGGGGAACCACCCTGTGGCTAGTTCCTATGACTAAGTTCCTACAACTGTGAGGGACAGACTTACAGTCAATGGCACACATTGGTTTTGGATCACATATTTCACAACTTAACAACTATTAATTGAGTTTTTGTCTACAGAAAGTTTTAGGAAGATGATTCTTAAGCTGAACATTTTGGATGTTGTTATTGGAATAACAAAGCACCACGGTATGTGACATTGCTTTTATAAACAATATAGACCCCTAGGCGGAGCTTAGGCGGAGGCCGAACAATTTCCCTGGATGCTTCACTTACGCTATTTAGCAAGTTTTGTTAGCTTGTTTTTTAACAATGACTGGAGAAAATCTGATTTTATCATAATATGGAAGATCATTATTTCAATTTAAACCAACAGAACAGTAGTTCTACCAGAAAGACTCGAGATACAATTATGTAACAAAAGCAAATATTTATTAACAGCCCAGCAAGCATTTATACAGTTCCCTTTCGAACGGTCACTTTGTATTGCCTATAGCTATACGCAGTGGGGAAACTCCTTTTCCTCGATTTACTGAAGCTTATTATGTAAAAAACGCATTTGCAGCTGCACAGCTAGCACATTGAGCGTCTGGCTCGCTCATAGGCTGTGCTGCGGCCACTGCACATCCAATGGAGCGGGCGCCCCTATGTCATTACACGTCAGAGCCCGCCAAGGGGGTGTGGCCTTAGTCTATAATATTCAGACAGTAAAATAAATGGACACAGCGACCCCATTGATTTCAACGGAGAAGACTGAAGTCCGATTATTTCACTTCCTGTCTGATGGCTGAGCGACTGCGCAGGCTCAAACTGAGCGTGACGACAATCTGACAGTTGTAAATCTTCTAGTAGCTGTGGCAGAAAGACAAATCTGAATCACAATCTTGAAAAATTCATTGAAATATTTTGTCCCGTTGCTTTTATGGACTCTCTATCTATGGGCTTCTCCCTTGACTTTATGTCTCAATTTCCCCCGATTGCCTCATAGACGGTAAAAGATTGCCTGCGAGCTTCTCCTCTTGTCTATACGGTAATGTTTCTATTGTGCGACAGAAAGTCGCGTGGTTATGACGTAATCGTTAGCCTATCCTTTCAAAAACGGCTTCTACGGGGCCATAAGATACAAAGTAACGGAGCCTTTTATACATTGTCGTGTTTCTTTAGAAATAAATAATGGACAAATGAAGTCTTTGGACGCCTCAGATGTAAAGTTATTCGCTGTCAAAGTGACGCCAAAATGAATGGGAGTCAATGGAATGCTAACAGCAGATGAAGTTCTACTACAATGGCGGCTCCCGCGAGGCTTCAACTTCCGGCTGATGGATCACCCCCTTGATAATATTCCCCCGAATTCTCCATTATAGCAGATTTTACTCCTTCAGCGACAACTGCATGTCTCTGACTGTTTTACTAAGCCTTTCGCCGTTGAACAAGCCCTACAGCCTGAGCGAGCATCATCTCAGCAGACTACGCCTTCTCAGCCGTTTTCTCCTGACGCCGTCTCACCTGTGGCTATCCGGCGACGACGCTATATCCTTTCTATTGTAATATTCTTTGTTTAAGTGTACGAGGCGTTGTTTCAAATGCCTCGCTCATCTTGTGCCACGTGCGGATGCATCTTTGGGACGGCAAACCGCCTCTCGCGCTCCCACGTTTTCTTCCCTCTTCGAGCCTCAGTAGTATTAACATATAAGTTGCAACAATAATTTATGGTCCTGTGTCGTGGTCCCCTGTCACTCATGACTGACAGTGTTCTTGTATCAAGAAAACAGCGCTTCTGATTTACGACGGCGGGGCTGGCGTCTGTGTGTCTAACGTTAGTAAGTTTGGCGTCATGTCCTCCTGTAGTGATATCTGGGTGTTAAAGAAAGGTGTCTGGCCATAGGCTTCCGGGCTCTATTGCCCTTTACCTGTGGCTAGGTGTTATGTCCGTGAGTTAATTATGTCGGCGGGCATGCCCAGAGTTCACACTTATGGCCCTCCAAAAGCTGCGTGTATAAATTTGTGTAGAACGCAACAACAGCTACCGAACCGAACAGACCGCATCAAGCGCTGGGGATTTTCCTAGTTCTCAAACTATTTTCCAAGCCAAATTGTGTTGTTGGAGACGTGAGTGCAAGAAGATGGCTGCCTGTCTTAACAGTAAGTGTGTTTTATTATTTAGTAATATTATTAAGAAACTTTATTTATTTACATGAGAGTCTTGCGTTACTTAAATAGGTTATCTGCGCTTCAGGTGATGCTAATTTGAGTCTCTTCGAGATTGTTGAGGAACTTAATTTCCTGAATCAAGCGAGTGGTACGTATAATTACGTTTTATGTTTAAATGTTGCATATTGTGTGTGTGTGTGTGTGTGTGTGTGGTGGATAATCGTGTTTTTTTTTTTTTCTCCAGGAGGTGTGGCTCGGCCTAGCACTGCAGCTGCATCGCTCAACGCTGTTGCATCTTCACGAGAGAGCGCGAACGCACTTGTGGCCGGTAATGTTAAATGTTGTTACACCCCGTGTTTAAACGTGGGTGTGACTGTGTAAAAATATCTTATCTTCTTTGTGTTTTTGTTGTTTTTACCAGGGCCGAAACGGGGAACTATCACGGCGTTAGTACATGCACCTCCGCGAGACAGCGCGCCCACTAACGTTGCACCACTCAGTAAGTGCTTAATTCGAATTTATTATTTATTATATGCTGCTGTGGTTTGTTGAGTTTATTTTAAAACTTTAACATGTGTATTTCCAGAAGGTTTATCAGACGTTGTGAGCAAGGGTGGTACGTCTGAATCTGCGAATGATGCGGAGAAGGCTAGATTGAGAGAAATAGTGGCAAAACCGAAAAATAGGCTGAAACGTAAAGCTACAGTGGACTCCCGTGCGAATGCAAAAGTTTCTGCTGATGGGGCTTCGAGAGACGTGCCATAAACATCTGTCCCGAAGAAGCCACGTCGATCAGCTGTTAAAAGTATGTAACGATCAAAATCTGTTGGATTGTTTTCGGTTCATACTAAACCAGAAAGATAAAGTAGCAGTGTATGATATTTTTTATTTGGATGTAATAGTGAGAGCTCGAGAGTGTTTGTGTACGTATACTGGGCCAATACATTAGTTTAGAACTGTTGTTGAAAAAACATAAAACACAAACCTGCATATCTCTTAGAGTATGCGTTTATTTATAATTTTAACTGACACCAATGGAGAACTGTGTGTAAAAGTGTAGACATGGTGATTTTTTTTAGACTGTTGCACCCTCTATAGGGGTGCACTAATATTACAGGGTCCGTTTCATAGGCGTTGTTAGTCTGGTCTTATTTGATTGTCTGTTTATATATCTGCCACTACAATACACATAGTACCAGTCTGATTTTATTTTATTTTAAGTCTTAGATAATATAATAATAATAATAATAATAGTATTACTATTATTATAATATTAACACACATCTGTAGCCTACTAACTTTTTGTTTTCACCCCTTTTTTCTTCTTCTTAACAGAGGTGGTCGTAGCTGACAGTGCAGTTCCTGATATAAATGATGTACAGAGCTGGAGTGATGGTCTGATACAATCGTGGGATGACTGAGTATTTACAACTGTCCCTAAAGAAACACAGCAGACTGTTCCATCAAGCAAACGTGTGGTGGCCGTGGAAGAATCCGACCCTGAAGAGCTGCCTTCAAATCAGGAGGCTTACAAACGGGAATCACAACCCAATATAGACAATCAACACATAACCGGACTGATACAGGACTCATTGAATTGCATTGAATGCCTTCGAGGTACATTTTGACAAACGCCTTAATGCAATTGAGAGACATTTAGATGCTTATGAGTCAGCACAACAACAACAACATTGTATTTGGATAAAACAATGCATAGCAGCGCCGCGATTGCATAGTGGCGCTATTCAAAAAGTAGCCAGAGAACAAAGCCTGACTGTAGAATTGTTAAAGCAACTTGTGCTCATGCTTAAAAAGAAACTTGGGTGAGTTGTGAACGTTTTATATATTTATTTATTTTTGCATACTATGTTTTTTGTTTTGTTTTTCAACATTTGTCACACACTGGGTGTGATTTTAGCATGACTGTATGGTTGTTGGTTAGGTGTTTTTTCTTTCTGTCTTTTTCACTGAATGGACACTGGGTTTATTATCCATAGTTTTTAAGTAAGTGTGATTTAAATAAATAAATAAAAAAGATCTGATTTAAAAATGTTGTCAACAACCAGATGGTTTTGATCAGGGTCCGGTAGATAGGTTTAGACGAAACAATGGTAGTGTGGTGCCCCTTGAACAGTGCAGTAGCACAGAAACATTGCTCTATTTAATACAGACTGTGGAGGATATGAATAGGTCTGAGTCTACAACTGGTACGTTGGTAGAATTATTAAACATTGTGAGGTCAATGTCCGATGAGCATCCTGAACCAAATATTGATTTTGAGCATCTTGTAAATACCCAACACACAGGAGAGGTGTCAGAACATCCTCCAGAACCAAATTCTGATATTGATCATCTTGTATCTTCTCACCAGTCAGGAGAGGGCACAGATACCCAGTCACACCGCACACTCAACCCTGATGGACCCAACATGGGTCTCACAGATAGCGATATAGAATCACTTGTAAGAGAGGGTGGCGATGTGAGTGGGTACACTGTACTGCCACTGTTGTGATGTCTGGGTGTTTCCCCGTTCTTTGTGTTTTTGGTTTAGTCCTGTTTCCCGCTCCCCGTTATCTCTATTAGTCTTCCCAGGTGTCCCTGATTTACCACGCCCCCTTGTCATCTTGTTTAGCTTGTTTGCCCTTGTATTTTAGCCCTGTGTTTCAGTCCAGTCCTTGTGAGTTCTTGATGTTGTATTGTAGATGCTGGTTGTTCTGTTCCTGAGTCCTGTTCCCTGTCTTAGTCCTTGTCAAGTTTGGAGTTTGTTTAAATAAAGTGTGCTGCAAGTGGATCCTGCTTCTTCCTTGTCTCAACCACATCGTGACAGAAGAATTCACCACACAAGATCCAGCAGCATGTTCACCAGTGTCTCTTCCCCAGCCTCTGAGCGGGAGGGAGGACATTCCTTTGTGGGGACCCGGTTGGTCAAATTTCGCGGGATCCGTGGAGGCCGTGGTAGAGGAGGTGGTCGAGAGGAACCCCGACACCACTCTACACTCTGGCCTCTCTTCAACCCTGGGTTGGTCCCAACCAGTCCCAAGCCTCACGTCAGCCACGTCCAGCCAGAGCCTCACACCCAGCCAGAGCCTCACACCCAGCCAGAGCCTCACACCCAGCCAGAGCCTCACACCCAGCCAGAGACCGTCCAGCCAGAGACCGTCCGTTCAGAGCTGCCTTCACCGCTGGTGCACGCCTACCCGCCAGAGACTAAGCACACCGCACGTGAGTCCACTCAAGAGGACACTGCATTGATGGTGATGTCTGCGGCGATTCTATGTGTGTGGGCTACACACGCATCAGTTCTGGCCCATGAACCCAGCCCTGAGCTTCCTTCGCCGCTGGTCCCGTCCGGCCCGGGGCTTCCTTCGCCGCTGGTCCCGCCCATCTCAAAGCCCTCTTCGCCGCTGGTTCCGCCAAGCTCAAAGCCCTCTTCGCCGCTGGTCCCGCCCAGCTCAAAGCCCTCTTCGCCACTGGTTCCGCCCAGCTCAAAGCCCTCTTCGCCGCTGGTTCCGCCCAGCTCAAAGCCCTCTTCACCGCTAGTTCCGCCCAGCTCAAAGCCCTCTTCACCGCTGGTTCCGCCCAGCTCAAAGCCCACTTCACCGCTGGTTCCGCCCAGCTCAAAGCCTACTTCACCGCTGTCTGTTCCCGAGCCCGAGCCAGAGTCTGTTCCCGAGCCCGAGCCAGAGTCTGTTCCCGAGCCCGAGCCAGAGTCTGTTCCCGAGCCCGAGCCAGAGTCTGTTCCCGAGCCCGAGCCAGAGTCTGTTCCCGAGCCCGAGCCAGAGTCTGTTCCCGAGCCCGAGTCTGTTCCCGAGCCCGAGCCAGAGTCTGTTCCCGAGCCCGAGCCAGAGTCTGTTCCCGAGCCCGAGCCAGAGTCTGTTCCCGAGCCCGAGCCAGAGTCTGTTCCCGAGCCCGAGCCAGAGTCTGTTCCCGAGGCCGAGCCCGAGTCTGTTCCCGAGGCCGAGCCCGAGTCTGTTCCCGAGCCCGAGCCCGAGTCTGTTCCCGAGCCCGAGCCCGAGTCTGTTCCCGAGCCCGAGCCCGAGTCTGTTCCCGAGCCCGAGCCCGAGTCTGTTCCCGAGCCCGAGTCTGTTCCCGAGCCCGAGCCCGAGTCTGTTCCCGAGCCCGAGCCCGAGTCTGTTCCCGAGCCCGAGTCTGTTCCCGAGCCCGAGCCAGAGTCTGTTCCCGAGCCCGAGCCAGAGTCTGTTCCCGAGCCCGAGCCAGAGTCTGTTCCCGAGCCCGAGCCAGAGTCTGTTCCCGAGCCCGAGCCAGAGTCTGTTCCCGAGCCCGAGCCAGAGTCTGTTCCCGAGCCCGAGCCAGAGTCTGTTCCCGAGCCCGAGCCAGAGTCTGTTCCCGAGCCCGAGCCAGAGTCTGTTCCCGAGCCCGAGCCAGAGTCTGTTCCCGAGCCCGAGCCAGAGCCTGTTCCCGAGCCAGAGCCTGTTCCCGAGCCAGAGTCTGTTCCCGAGCCCGAGCCAGAGCCTGTTCCCGAGCCAGAGTCTGTTCCCGAGCCCGAGCCAGAGTCTGTTCCCGAGCCCGAGCCAGAGTCTGTTCCCGAGGCCGAGCCCGAGTCTGTTCCCGAGGCCGAGCCCGAGTCTGTTCCCGAGCCCGAGCCCGAGTCTGTTCCCGAGCCCGAGCCCGAGTCTGTTCCCGAGCCCGAGCCCGAGTCTGTTCCCGAGCCCGAGCCCGAGTCTGTTCCCGAGCCCGAGTCTGTGCCCGAGCCCGAGCCCGAGTCTGTTCCCGAGCCCGAGCCCGAGTCTGTTCCCGAGCCCGAGTCTGTTCCCGAGCCCGAGCCAGAGTCTGTTCCCGAGCCCGAGCCAGAGTCTGTTCCCGAGCCCGAGCCAGAGTCTGTTCCCGAGCCCGAGCCCGAGTCTGTTCCCGAGCCCGAGCCCGAGTCTGTTCCCGAGCCCGAGCCCGAGTCTGTTCCCGAGCCCGAGCTAGAGTCTGTTCCCGAGCCCGAGCCAGAGTCTGTTCCCGAGCCCGAGCCAGAGTCTGTTCCCGAGCCCGAGCCAGAGCCTGTTCCCGAGCCAGAGCCTGTTCCCGAGCCAGAGTCTGTTCCCGAGCCCGAGCCAGAGCCTGTTCCCGAGCCCGAGTCTGTTCCCGGTTCCCGAGCCCGAACCCGTGTGTGTGTGTGTGTTGTCTGTTCCCGAGCCCGAACCCGTGTGTGTGTGTGTTGTCTGTTCCCGAGCCCCGAGCCGTGTGTGTGTGTGTGTTGTCTGTTCCCGAGCCCGAGCCAGAGTCTGTTCCCGGTTCCCGAGCCCGAACCCGTGTGTGTGTGTGTTGTCTGTTCCCGAGCCCGAACCCGTGTGTGTGTGTGTTGTCTGTTCCCGAGCCCGAACCCGAGCCCGAGCCAGAGTCTGTTCCCGAGCCCGAGCCAGAGTCTGTTCCCGGTTCCCGAGCCCGAACCCGTGTGTGTGTGTGTTGTCTGTTCCCGAGCCCAAACCCGTGTGTGTTGTCTGTTCCCGAGCCCAAACCCGTGTGTGTGTGTGTTGTCTGTTCCCGAGCCCGAGCCAGAGTCTGTTCCCGGTTCCCGAGCCCGAACCCGTGTGTGTGTGTGTGTGTGCGTTGTCTGTTCCCGGTTCCCGAGCCCGAACCCGTGTGTGTTTGTGTGTTGTCTGTGCCCGAGCCAGAGTCTGTTCCCGGTTCCCGAGCCCGAACCCGTGTGTGTGTGTGTTGTCTGTTCCCGAGCCCGAGCCAGAGTCTGTTCCCGGTTCCCGAGCCCGAACCCGTGTGTGTGTGTGTTGTCTGTTCCCGAGCCCGAACCCGTGTGTGTGTGTGTTGTCTGTTCCCGAGCCCGAACCCGTGTGTGTGTGTGTTGTCTGTTCCCGAGCCCGAACCCGTGTGTGTTGTCTGTTCCCGAGCCCGAACCCGTGTGTGTTGTCTGTTCCCGAACCCGTGTGTGTGTGTGTTGTCTGTTCCCGAGCCCGAACCCGTGTGTGTGTGTGTTGTCTGTTCCCGAGCCCGAACCCGTGTGTGTTGTCTGTTCCCGAGCCCGAGCCAGAGTCTGTTCCCGGTTCCCGAGCCCGAACCCGTGTGTGTGTGTGTGTTGTCTGTTCCCGAGCCCGAGCCAGAGTCTGTTCCCGGTTCCCGAGCCCGAACCCGTGTGTGTGTGTGTGTTGTCTGTTCCCGAGCCCGAACCCGTGTGTGTGTGTGTTGTCTGTTCCCGAGCCCGAACCCGTTTGTGTGTGTTGTCTGTTCCCGAGCCCGAACCCGTGTGTGTGTGTGTTGTCTGTTCCCGAGCCCGAACCCGTGTGTGTGTGTGTTGTCTGTTCCCGAGCCCGAGCCCGTGTGTGTGTTGTCTGTTCCCGAGCCCGAACCCGTGTGTGTGTGTGTTGTCTGTTCCCGAGCCCGAACCCGTGTGTGTGTGTGTTGTCTGTTCCCGAGCCCGAACCCGTGTGTGTGTGTGTTGTCTGTTCCCGAGCCCGAACCTGTGTGTGTTGTCTGTTCCCGAGCCCGAACCTGTGTGTGTTGTCTGTTCCCGAGCCCGAACCTGTGTGTGTTGTCTGTTCCCGAGCCCGAACCTGTGTGTGTTGTCTGTTCCCGAGCCCGAACCTGTGTGTTGTCTGTTCCCGAGCCCAAACCTGTGTGTGTTGTCTGTTCCCGAGCCCGAGCCAGTGTGTGTTGTCTGTTCCCGAGCCAGTGTGTGTGTTGTCTGTTCCCGAGCCAGTGTGTGTGTTGTCTGTTCCCGAGCCAGTGTGTGTGTTGTCTGTTCCCGAGCCAGTGTGTGTGTGTTGTCTGTTCCCGAGCCCGAACCCGTGTGTGTGTGTGTTGTCTGTTCCCGAACCCGTGTGTGTGTTGTCTGTTCCCGAGCCCGAACCCGTGTGTGTGTGTGTTGTCTGTTCCCGAGCCCGAACCCGTGTGTGTTGTCTGTTCCCGAGCCCGAACCCGTGTGTGTGTTGTCTGTGCCCGAACCCGTGTGTGTGTGTGTTGTCTGTTCCCGAGCCCGAACCTGTGTGTGTTGTCTGTTCCCGAGCCAGTGTGTGTGTTGTCTGTTCCCGAGCCCGAACCCGTGTGTGTGTTGTCTGTTCCCGAGCCAGTGTGTGTGTTGTCTGTTCCCGAGCCAGTGTGTGTGTTGTCTGTTCCCGAGCCAGTGTGTGTGTTGTCTGTTCCCGAGCCAGTGTGTGTGTTGTCTGTTCCCGAGCCCGAACCCGTGTGTGTGTGTGTTGTCTGTTCCCGAGCCCGAACACGTGTGTGCGTGTGTTGTCTGTTCCCGAGCCCGAACCCGTGTGTGTGTTGTCTGTTCCCGAACCCGTGTGTGTGTTGTCTGTTCCCGAGCCAGTGTGTGTGTTGTCTGTTCCTGAGCCCGAACCCGTGTGTGTTTGTGTGTGTGTTGTCTGTTCCCGAGCCCGAACCCGTGTGTGTGTGTTGGCTGTTCCCGAGCCAGTGTGTGTGTTGTCTGTTTCTGAGCCCGAACCCGTGTGTGTGTGTGTGTTGTTTGTTCCCGAGCCCGTGTGTGTGTTGTCTGTTCCCGAGCCCGAACCCGTGTGTGTGTGTTGTCTGTTCCCGAGCCCGAACCCGTGTGTGTGTATTGTCTGTTCCCGAGCCCGAACCCGTGTGTGTGTTGTCTGTTCCCGAGCCCGAACCCGTGTGTGTGTTGTCTGTTCCCGAGCCCGAACCTGTGTGTGTTGTCTGTTCCCGAGCCCGAACCTGTGTGTGTTGTCTGTTCCCGAGCCCGAACCTGTGTGTGTTGTCTGTTCCCGAGCCAGTGTGTGTGTTGTCTGTTCCCGAGCCAGTGTGTGTGTTGTTTGTTCCCAAGCCAGTGTGTGTGTGTTGTCTGTTCCCGAGCCCGAACCCGTGTGTGTGTGTGTTGTCTGTTCCTGAGCCCGAACCCGTGTGTGTGTTGTCTGTTCCCGAACCCGTGTGTGTGTGTTGTCTGTTCCCGAGCCAGTGTGTGTGTTGTCTGTTCCTGAGCCCGAACCCGTGTGTGTGTGTGTGTGTTGTCTGTTCCCGAGCCCGAACCCGTGTGTGTGTGTGTTGGCTGTTCCCGAGCCAGTGTGTGTGTTGTCTGTTCCCGAGCCAGTGTGTGTGTTGTCTGTTCCCGAGCCCGAACCCGTGTGTGTGTGTGTGTGTTGTCTGTTCCCGAGCCAGTGTGTTGTCTGTTCCCGAGCCCGAACCCGTGTGTGTTGTCTGTTCCCGAGCCCGAACCTGTGTGTGTTGTCTGTTCCCGAGCCAGTGTGTGTTGTCTGTTCCCGAGCCCGAACCCGTGTGTGTGTGTGTTGTCTGTTCCCGAGCCCGAACCTGTGTGTGTGTGTGTTGTCTGTTCCCGAGCCAGTGTGTTGTCTGTTCCCGAGCGAGTGTGTGTGTTGTCTGTTCCCGAGCCCGAACCCGTGTGTGTGTGTGTTGTCTGTTCCCGAGCCAGTGTGTGTGTGTTGTCTGTTCCCGAGCCCGAACCCGTGTGTGTGTGTTGTCTGTTCCCGAGCCCGAACCCGTGTGTGTGTGTGTTGTCTGTTCCCGAGCCCGAACCCGTGTGTGTGTGTTGTCTGTTCCCGAGCCCGAACCCGTGTGTGTGTGTGTTGTCTGTTCCCGAGCCCGAACCCGTGTGTGTGTTGTCTGTTCCCGAACCCGTGTGTGTGTTGTCTGTTCCTGAGCCCGTGTGTGTGTTGTCTGTTCCCGAGCCCGAACCCGTGTGTGTGTTGTCTGTTCCCGAACCCGTGTGTGTGTGTGTTGTCTGTTCCCGAGCCAGTGTGTGTTGTCTGTTCCCGAGCCCGAACCCGTGTGTGTGTGTGTTGTCTGTTCCCGAGCCCGAACCCGTGTGTGTGTGTGTTGTCTGTTCCCGAGCCAGTGTGTGTGTTGTCTGTTCCCGAGCCCGAACCCGTGTGTGTGTGTGTTGTCTGTTCCCGAGCCCGAACCTGTGTGTGTGTGTTGTCTGTTCCCGAGCCAGTGTGTGTGTGTTGTCTGTTCCCGAGCCCGAACCCGTGTGTGTGTGTGTGTTGTCTGTTCCCGAGCCCGAACCCGTGTGTGTGTGTGTTGTCTGTTCCCTGAGCCAGTGTGTGTGTTGTCTGTTCCCGAGCCAGTGTGTGTGTTGTCTGTTCCCGAGCCAGTGTGTGTGTTGTCTGTTCCCGAGCCCGTGTGTGTGTGTTGTCTGTTCCTGAGCCTGAACCCGTGTGTGTGTTGTCTGTTTCCGAGCCAGTGTGTGTGTTGTCTGTTCCCGAGCCCGAACCCGTGTGTGTGTGTGTGTGTTGTCTGTTCCCGAGCCAGTGTGTGTGTGTTGTCTGTTCCCGAGCCAGTGTGTGTGTTGTCTGTTCCCGAGCCAGTGTGTGTGTTGTCTGTTCCCGAGCCCGAACCCGTGTGTGTGTGTGTTGTCTGTTCCTGAGCCCGAACCCGTGTGTGTGTGTGTTGTCTGTTCCCGAGCCAGTGTGTGTGTTGTCTGTTCCCGAGCCAGTGTGTGTGGTCTGTTCCCGAGCCAGTGTGTGTGTTGTCTGTTCCCGAGCCCGAACCCGTGTGTGTGTTGTCTGTTCCCGAACCCGTGTGTGTGTTGTCTGTTCCCGAACCCGTGTGTGTGTTGTCTGTTCCTGAGCCCGTGTGTGTGTTGTCTGTTCCCGAGCCCGAACCTGTGTGTGTGTGTGTTGGCTGTTCCCGAGCCAGTGTGTGTGTTGTCTGTTCCTGAGCCCGAACCCGTGTGTGTGTGTGTTGTCTGTTCCCGAGCCAGTGTGTGTGTTGTCTGTTCCTGAGCCCGAACCCGTGTGTGTGTGTGTTGGCTGTTCCCGAGCCAGTGTGTGTGTTGTCTGTTCCTGAGCCCGAACCCGTGTGTGTGTGTGTGTTGTCTGTTCCCGATCCAGTGTGTGTGTTGTCTGTTCCCGAGCCAGTGTGTGTGTTGTCTGTTCCCGAGCCAGTGTGTGTGTTGTCTGTTCCCGAACCCGTGTGTGTGTGTTGTCTGTTCCCGAACCCGTGTGTGTGTGTTGTCTGTTCCCGAGCCAGTGTGTGTGTTGTCTGTTCCCGAGCCAGTGTGTGTGTTGTCTGTTCCCGAGCCAGTGTGTGTGTTGTCTGTTCCTGAGCCCGAACCCGTGTTTGTGTTGTCTGTTCCTGAGCCTGAACCCGTATGTGTGTGTGTTGGCTGTTCCGGAGCCAGTGTGTGTGTTGTCTGTTCCCGAGCCAGTGTGTGTGTTGTCTGTTCCTGAGCCCGAACCCGTGTTTGTGTTGTCTGTTCCTGAGCCTGAACCCGTATGTGTGTGTGTTGGCTGTTCCGGAGCCAGTGTGTGTGATGGCTGTTCCCGAGCCAGTGTGTGTGATGGCTGTTCCCGAGCCAGTGTGTGTGATGGCTGTTCTCCGCCGTGGCCGCCCGAGGGGTCTTCTCCGCCGTGGCCGCCCGTGGGGTCTTCTCCGCCGTGGCCACGCCCACAGCCTGCTCCGCCCTGGCAGCCTGTTCGTCCTGCTCCGCCCTGGCCGCCTGCACGTCCAGCTCCGCCCACGTTCCATGGCCCATGCCCGCCATTGCAAGGCCTGGTCCCGTTCCCTGCGCGGACCTGGCCCTCCATCCTTCCCCCGGGGCCGCCTCCGCTCCGCCACCCTCCCGAATTGTCTTGTGTCCTGTTTTGTTGAGCGTCAGGAGCCGCCCATAGAGGGGGGGGCTATGTTGTGATGTCTGTTCGTTTCCCCGTTCTTTGTGTTTTTGCTTTAGTCCTGTTTCCCGCTCCCCGTTATCTCTTAGTCTTCCCTGGTGTCCCTGATTTACCACGCCCCCTTGTCATCTTGTTTAGCTTGTTTGCCCTTGTATTTTAGCCCTGTGTTTCAGTCCAGTCCTTGTGAGTTCTTGATGTTGTATTGTAGATGCTGGTTGTTCTGTTCCTGAGTCCTGTTCCCAGTCTTAGTCCTTGTCAAGTTTGGAGTTTGTTTAAATAAAGTGTGCTGCAAGTGGAACCTGCTTCTTCCTTGTCTCAACCACATCGTGACAGCCATGAACTCGGTTCAATGGTCTGGAAATCCACAGACTTATAAATCTGCGGGAGATACCTTCTACAGATTTATCAGCCTATGCAACATTTTTACACAACAAACTTTCTGAAATTGTGGTGTTTTCCAGACTGTTAACATTGACATGTTTGTGTTTAAAGGCAGAACAATCCCTGGTTCACACATGCTTCACTTAGTTAAAAGCGCCACGGCTCCACAAAAGATTGCTGATGAGCTGAGACCTGGCAGGTGGCGCGAGTTTCTGGAGGCTTTTGCTAGTTTAAATTTGTCATACTCTGTAGTACCAAACCACTATGTCAGACATACAATTAACTCTTTCAAAACCAAATCGACCCCGACTATAACCGGATCATCTAAGAGGAGGAAAAAACAGAAAGCGCTTCCAGGCACACCGATACATTCAAAATATTCAGAAGACCTCGTATTCAAATCACCCAATCTCGAGCAGAGTCAGTGGTTAAGTTTTTAATCTCACAGTTTGTATGTGTTGTGTTCTCATTTTCTCTCTCTTTTTTTTTGAGAACTTATGATGTGATGTATATGTAATAAAAGAGGAATTAAAGATACAAATTTCCATTCTTTAGTTGTTTTATTAAAAATATTAAGCATGAGACATGAACATTTCACCCATTTGGACACACTGAACACATTTGAAAACATTTTCATTAAATGGAGCTTGTTTTAGTTTTTTCACAAATGCTGACACCTTTTTGTCATTTTTAATAAAATCATTGCTATACAATTTCAACACATGATCATAATCAAATCCCTTTGCCATGTGTTAGAGAAGGAACACACAATGTTGACCACATGTGTCTGATGAAAAATCTCGGACTTGCACAGTTGAATGTTGTACTTGACTACAGTTGAGCTTTAAAAAGTTTTTGATAATCGCCGGAAAACCATGGTAATCTCGTTTATTACCAAAGCTGTCGAAAAAACAACCTACACCATCCTCATTAATGTAGAAGGATGTGTATTGATTAAAACCATTGCTGGTAGTTTTATTAAAGGTTTTTTTTGGTAGATCCAAGAAAATAAGTATTGCATGAAACCTTATCCACGACAGCCGTAATCTGTCCAGTGTTCATTTGAACGTCTTAGTAATAATCAACCAGGATCTGTCGGCGAATTGACACTTCTATCAAGCTGTCAAACAAAGCATAAACAATTAAGTTAACCGTACGTGGTAGTGGCTGTCTAAAACGGGCTTCTAGTCTAATGTTGCCACTTTTGACGAGCGATACATGCTGGCTGCATGCCTCATCTGGTGCGAAATTGAACGCGTAGAGTGTATAGCCGTGCAGAAAATCCTCCCTATCGATACATAGAGCCTGGTTTTTAAGATGCCTTCCAGAAGCCACCTCTAACTGGTAAAACTCCCGCACTGCAGAACCATTTTCATATTCAGGTTGCAGTGGCTTCGCTGGGTACTGTTGACCATCCAGATAAATGGCCAGAAATTCTAAATCATAGTTTTTAAATACAAATGGGTTTTTATTATATGCCCTCACAAACGCATCATTATCAACCATCGCTAGAACCAGAGATTTTGGTAGAGTTCCTAAGAATACGTTTTTCATGGAAGGTTATTGAAATGTTAGGTTTTGCTTTCAGAAATACTTTGTTTTTTACACGGTCGTAACCAAATACCCCCCTGAGGCGCTACTAAATCATTTATTACACTAACTAGAGATGGGACATTGTTGTAATACCCCGTTTTTATTGGTATGCGTGGTTTCAATAAGCTGGTCTTCTTCACGTCTACACCGTATGCTATTGGTGTATTTTTCACCATCGCCAGTGGTGGGTCCGATGTTTATCTCGAAAACGGCATCATTGCTGTTAAAGGTGTACCAGCTTCTAGGATATTCAATTATTATCAGGGTATACAGACAGTGAAGCGTTGCAGGGTAGTGTGACGTAAAATCCACCCTCAGCCATGTCTGGTTTTTATACAGCTGTATGCAACCTGTGTGTGTGCTTTGTTTTTATGGCTTCTGTACATCAACTAACTCTTTCTGATCGATCCATGATGCAAATTTCACGGGCCATCCGAGCCACTGTACCAGCACTAATGTTTTGCGACCCTTCGTCTTTTTGTCTAAAATTTTTTCAACTTTAAATGTCTTGTTTTTGCTGACACATATTTTTTGCAATTCTTCCGCATAAAAAACACCGTCGATCACATCCCCGTCGTAATCACTCAATCTGTAAACAGGGGGGTCCCGTGGGATACACGCTAATATAGTAAAATACTCTTGTGGGTAGTTTTCCTCATACCCTTTTGCAAACGGACCTCTGACTTTAGAAATTGGAACCACGTCACCAATATTGTATTTAAATATGGGCTTAACACTATGAGGTCTGGTATCACCATATAGGTTATGTAGCACCACAGACTCGTTTTCTTTCCTCACATCAATCGGCCTCATCTTGATGCTTCTGTGATGGCTCGCATTGTATCCTTGTGTGATGTCTTTAAGTATGTCAATGTAATGTTTGGAGTTTGTAGCTGTTAAATATCTCCACATTCTACCTTTTAAGGTTCTATTAAACCGCTCGACAACACATGCCTTTAATTCTGTGGCTGTTGCGAAATGGGCAATATTGTAATTTTTTGTTACGTTTTGAAAGTGTTTATTAAAAAACTCCTTTCCTTTATCTGGCTGTAATTTCTGTGGTACACGACCCTATTTCAGTATGGATTCAAAAGCTTTAGAGACCTCTACACCACTCTGGTTTTGTAAAACGCATATCCATGCATATTTACTAAACAGATCTTCTTTTAAGCGTTTTATTCCCCCTAAAGAGCCAGGATTAGAAGGTGTGTAATAAGTCTTTTTCATTTCTTCTGACATGTTTCCACTTCACGCTCCACAAAAGAATAACACAGGTGGTTGTCAAGAATGTAATCAACCAGTGTTTCAACAATTTCACAAACATCAGTCTGATTGTTTCTTGTCAATATGTCTACACATAGATCAGTCACGTATGTACACAAGCACAATACAGGTCCTTCTAAAAAATTTAGCATATTGTGATAAAGTTCATTATTTTCCATAATGCAATGATAAAACTTAAACTTTCATATGTTTTAGATTCCTTGCACACCAACTGAATTGTTTCAGGTGTTTTATTGTTTTAATACTGATGATTTTAGCATACAGCTCATGAAAACCCAAAATTCCTGTCTAAAAAAATTAGCATATCACGAAAAGGTTCTCTAAACGAGCTATTAACATAATCATCTGAATCAACTAATTAACTCTAAACACCTGCAAAAGATTCCTGAGGCTTTTAAAAATTCCCAGCCTGTTTCATTATTCAAAACCGCAATCATGGGTAAGACTGCCGACCTGACTGCTGTCCAGAAGGCCATCATTGACACCCTCAAGCAAGAGGGTAAGACACAAAGAAATTTCTGAACAAATAGGCTGTTCCCAGAGTGCTGTATCAAGGCACCTCAGTGGGAAGTCTGTGGGAAGGAAAAAGTGTGGCAAAAAATGCTGCACAACAAGAAGAGGTGACCGGACCCTGAGGAAGATTGTGGAGAAGGACCGATTCCAGACCTTGGAGGACCTGCGGAAGCAGTGGACTGAGTCTGGAGTAGAAACATCCAGAGCCACCGTGCACAGGCGTGTGCAGGAAATGGGCTACAGGTGCCGCATTCCCCAGGTCAAGCCACTTTTGAACCAGAAACAGCGGCAGAAGCGCCTGACCTGGTCTACAGAGAAGCAGCACTGGACTGTTGCTCAGTGGTTGCATGTCATTCGGAAATCAAGGTGCCAGAGTCTGGAGGAAGACTGGGGAGAAGGAAATGCCAAAATGCCTGAAGTCCAGTGTCAAGTACCCACAGTCAGTGATGGTCTGGGGTGCCATGTCAGCTGCTGGTGTTGGTCCACTGTGTTTTATCAAGAGCAGGGTCAATGCAGCTAGCTATCAGGAGATATTGGAGCTTTTCATGCTTCCACCTGCTGAAAAGCTTTATGGAGATGAAGATTTCATTTTTCAGCACGACCTGGCACCTGCTCACAGTGCCAAAACCACTGGTAATGGTTTACTGACCATGGTATTACTGTGCTCAATTGGCCTGCCAACTCTCCTGACCTGAACCCCCTAGAGAATCTGTGGGATAGTGTGAAGATAAAGTTGAGAGACGCAAGACCCAACACTCTGGATGAGCTTAAGGCCGCTATCGAAGCATTCTGGGCCTCCATAACAGCCACAGGCTGATTGCCTCCATGCCACGCCGCATTGCTGCAGTCATTTCTGCAAAAGGATTCCCGACCAAGTATTGAGTGCATAACTGAACATAATTATTTTAAGGTTGACTTTTTTTTCGTATTAAAAACACTTATTTTATTGGTCGGATGAAATATGCTAATTTTTTTAGACAGAAATTTTGGGTTTTCATGAGCTGTATGCCAAAAACATCAGTATTAAAACAATAAAAGACCTGAAATATTTCAGTTGGTGTGCAATGAATCTAAAATATATGAAAGTTTAATTTTTATCATTATATTATGGAAAATAATGAACTTTATGACAATATGCTAATTTTTTGAGAAGGACCTGTATATCTGCTATTCTAATACAGCTGCCACATTCAAGGCAAGGCAAGGCAGGCAAGTTTATTTATATAGCACATTTCATACACCATGGTAATTCAAAGTGCTTTACATAGAAGAAATTAAAACAAAATAAATCAGAAAAATTAAAACAGTTTAGAATAAAAGATAAAATACAGAAATAATCAAATGAAATCAGAATAATTAAAACATTAAATAAAATACAGTACAAACAGTCTGACGAGCAGTGGCACAGTGCTCATTCAGTAAATGCATAGGTAAACAGATGGATTTGAATGTGACTACTGTAGGAGCACAACTGATCTCCTCTGGAAGCTGGTTCCAGCTACGGCTGCCATAGTAGCTAAAAGCACACTCACCATGCTTTGAGCGAACCCTTGGTATTTCTAGCTGATGTGATCCTAATGATCTGAGTGATCTGTTGGGTTTATATTCAGTGAGCATATCTGCAATGTATTGAGGTCCTAGGCCATTGAATGATTTATATACCAGTAATAATACTTTAAAATCAATTCTATATGTAACTGGCAGCCAGTGTAAAGACCTGAGGACTGGTGTGATGTGTTCATATTTTCTGGTTCTGCTCAGAATCCTGGCAGCAGCGTTCTGTAAGAGCTGCAACTGTCTTATGGTCTTTTTAGGAAGGCCAGTGAGGTGTCCATTACAATAATCCACCCTGCTGGTGATGAAAGCATGCACAAGTTTCTCTAAGTCTTGACTGGAAACAAAGCATCTAATTCTTGCAATATTTTTCAGATGATAGTATGCTGATTTAGTTATTGCTTTGACATGACTACTGAAACTAAGGTCTGACTCTAGAGACACACCCAGATTCCTGACTTGATTTTTAGTTGTTTGACCCCTAGAATGAAGGTATGCGTTCACCTTGAGAACTTCATCTTTGTTTCCAAACGCAATGACTTCAGTTTTGTCTTTTTTTAACTGAAGAAAGTTTTGGCACATCCAATTGTTTACTTTATCAATGCATTTGGCAAAGGGAGTCAATGGGGCTGTAATTGTTGGGCGATAGGGCTAAGTAGAGCTGTGTGTCGTCTGCATAGCTGTGGTAAGAGATTTGGTTCTTTCTCATTATTTGGCTCATTGGGAGCATGTACAGGTTGAATAGGAGTGGCGCAAGAATTGAGCCTTGAGGGACTCCGCATGTCATGGATGTCCACTCAGACTTATACTCTCCTATAGTCACATAATAACCTCTCCCTTCTAAGTATGACCTGAACCATTTTAGGACTATCCCAGAAAGCCCGACCCAGTTTTCCAGCCTGTCAAGAAGTATGTTGTGATCGACAGTGTCAAATGCAGCACTGAGGTCGAGTAGTACTAGAACTGATAATTTGCTTGTGTCAGTATTTAAGCGAATATCGTTTATTATCTTTATGAGATCTTTATCTTTATTATCTTTATCTCTGTGCTGTGATGCGGTCGGAAATCAGATTGAAAGTAGTCAAAGTATCCATTCAAGCTTAAGAATTTGTTCAGCTGATTGAAGACAACTTTTTCAATGATCTTGCCTATGAAAGGAAGATTTGAGATCGGTCTATGGTTGTTTAATATGGTCTTATCCAGTTTGCTCTTTTTCAGGAGGGGCTTGACAACTGCAGTTTTCAGGGAGTTCGGAAAACTCCCAGAGAGAAGTGAGGTATTTACCACTTCTAGGAGAAATCTGCTTTTAAGCTGTGTAACACAGTTTTGAAGAAAGATGTGGGAAGTGCGTCAAGGGCGGAGGTTGATGTTTTAAGGTGCTGTACGATTTCTTCCAAAATTTTGCCATCAATTTATTTGAAATCTTACATAGTGACTACTTTCTCAGGCTGTTGTCTGATCTGTCTGACCCCAGTGCAGCTCAAGGATGAGCTGATCACCTTTCTGATATTATTGATTTTCTCAGAGAAGAAAGAAGCAAACTCACTGCACTTGCTGTCTGAGAGCATTTCACTGGGAATCTGGCTTGGGGGGCTTGTCAGTCTCTCTACAGTAGCAAAAAGAGTGCGTGTGTTGTTTATATTGCTGTTTATAATATTTGAGAAGAAAGTCTGTCTAGCTTTGCCTAGTGCCTTATTGAAAGCATGGATGCTGTCTTTGTAGATGTTAATATGGACTACAAGTTTTGTCTTCCGCCACATGCGCTCTGCTTTTCTGCATTGTCTTTTCATATTTTGCAATGCTGTTGAGTTTCTCCAAGGTGCTTTCTGTCTGCCATTCTTCTTCCTGACTTTCACAGGAGCAATATCATCAATTACACTCTTAACTTTTGAGTTAAAAGAATCAAGGAGAAAATCAACAGAGTCAGCAGATATGCTTGGTGTTAAAGATATAGCCTTCATAAATACTACACTAGTTTTCTCATTTAAGCATCTCTTCTTGACAGACACAGATCTAGCTTCAATGGCAGGAGAGATCAATATATCAAAGAAAATACAAAAATGATCAGACAGTGCTACGTCCTTAATAACAATCGATGAAATGTTTAGACCCTTACTGATAAGTAAATCTAGAGTGTGTCCACGAGTATGTGTGGGTCCATGTACATGCTGAGTCAGATCAAAAGTTTTTAAAACAGTTTTGATTTCTTTTGCCATATTGGTTTCTGCATTATCTATGTGAATGTTAAAATCTCCAGCAATAGCAAAACGGTCAAACTCTGAGGAAATTGTTGATAACAGTTCTGTAAAGTCTTCAGCAAAGGCTGGAGAGTATTTTGGAGGCCTGTAAACAACGATAAGTAAAATGCGTGGAGCACCTTTTAACACAATACCCAGATATTCGAAAGACAAGTAATTCCCAAATTATATTTGCTTACATTGATAGACATCTTTAAAAAGAGCAGCTAAACCTCCACCTCTTCTGACAGCTCTGCAGACACTCATAAAAGTAAAGTTAGGAGGGGCTGTTTCATTGAGGACTGTTGCACTGCAGCTGTCTTCTAGCCAAGTTTCATTTAGCAACATGAAATCCAGGTTGTATGTGGTTAATAAGTCGTTGACTAGAAGTTATTTATTTTTAAGTGAGCTGGATGTTTAAAAGTGCTAACTTAACAGTCTTACTTTTTGTCCCCACAGCAATCTTAGTTTGGCGTGTAATAGGCACCAGATTAGATGGGTTTGCTGTACGGCTTTTGAAGGCCTTAGACTTTCTATCATGTAATCGAACAGCAATAGAGAAAGATAAAGATACAGGTACACTGGGTTCACATATTACTGAGAGCTGGTATCAGTTGTTTTTGGTTCACCTCGAGCCGCTGGAGGAGGGTGTGTGCTCTGGCGCTGTGGCAGAGGCCGAAGAGCTCTCACAGGAGGAGGGGGATGGCGAGCTGGGCCTGCAGGCTTTGGTGGTTGTGGGGCCTGCCGTTTTTTGGTTGGTATCTGGGGGCTTGCAGCAAAAGAGTGGGATAGTCTAGTTCCAGCATACACCAGTTGTTCCATTTTCTCTGAGAACCACAGAAGTGGAGATGCTGGAGAGATGGAGAACGTGTATGGTGAGAGGGGCTGTTGCTCTGGTGTTATCGGAGGCTGTAATATGCTGTCCTGGTTTCCCTCGCTGTTTTCCAGAAAGTCGTCCTTGAGTTCTGAATCTTGGAGCAGTGCTAGTATGTCACAGTCTGTCTGTGGTGAGCTCTGTGGGCAGGGCTCAGCTGAGATTGTGTCCGTGAGCAGAGGTTGTTGTGGCTGAGTGGTGTTATCATTGTCCTTGTGTGATGTGTCAACCGCATGCCCATTCAGGTGCTGAAGTGAAATCCTGTGGTCATTTATACTGTATCCAGGTGTGTGTGTGCCATTCAGGTTGAGTGGATTGGCACACATTGCAGAAGGATGACGGAGGGAGAAGTAGATATTGTCCTTTAGCACTCTTGAACCAAGTTTGTTTGGGTGGTGGCCATCCTGTTGAAACAGTTGCCTCTGACTCCAGAAAAGATTGAAGTTGTCAATGAAGCTCACTCCTTTTATATTGCAGGTTTTTTGCAGCCATGTATTAAGCCCAAGACCCGTGAAAACCTGTTTGTTCCTCTTGCTGGGAGTGGTCCACTGATGAATGTTTGAACTTTCAGTCTTTTAAGTGTTTCAGAAAGTTTATTGAAATCCTTCTTAAGGACTTCCGAATATCATTCTTCCCCACATGAATGATGAGTCGATTTGCAGTCTTATGTTTCATCAGAATGCTCTGAAGTTCTCTGTTTACATCAGAAGTTGTTGCTTGTGGAAGGCAGCATGTTGTTGTATCCCTGCTACTAATGTTTCTGATTATGGAGTCGCCCACTATCAGAGTCCTGGGTCAGGCTGCGCTCTGAGCTGAGTGCCGTTGTCTGCTCGACTTCGAGCGCCAATTAGCATCAGTGTTAGCTACAGGCTGATTCAGTCTGTGTTCGATCACATTCATCAAATTTGGGGATTCCTCATTCATTAATACTTCAAATCTGTTCTCAAGATGTATAGGTGGTGATAGGAGACCAGTGTTTGCAATCCTTGTCAGAGCCGTATCTGGGGTAGAGGATGCTACTGCAGCAATATGTGATGCTCGTGACAATCTGATGTCTCGACTTTGGGTCTCGCTCCCTGTTTGTACCATCGATTTGTAAGTCGATCGGCTTGTTTCTCTACACTCAGTATAGCCTGTCGAGGAGAATGAGATTCATGGGACTCACCGGCTGTATGCTGAGGGCGTCCATGACGAAGCTCTGTTGTGTGTTCCATCTGGTTTGGTGGTCCCGCAATTAACTTTGTTTCAAAAACTGCAATCCTTTGTAGAAGTCTGTGGCAGTTAGAGCAGCAATTAGATTCCAGAGGAGGCATTTTCTTATCCTTATGAATGTAGGCAGTTGTGTTTTCTCTTCCCCGGAATGTAAGCTTTCAGTGGGAGGCTGGTCGAATAAAAGAATTCTGCTTTTTTTTGTAGTAATCCAAGCGTTTGAGCACTGTGCTGATTTGCTGAAGCTAAAATTAGGTGATAAAATGTGTTCTAAATCTAAAGCTCTTTGGTCTTTCATAGGCTTATATCTACATTTCAATACAATGTTCTACAGTGAAAGTAATCTGCTGAGAGGGGTAACAAGTACACCAGAAACGCCAATGCAATGTACAAGCAGAAAATATTTATTAGGCCATGTTGTATACATTACCATACAACAAAACTATAAACATTTACGTAAACCAAAAGTATATTCTTTACAGTAGAATACAGTAAATTGTGTGGGGGGTCCCGGTCTAGGAATTGGCGGGGGGGGGGGGGGGGGGGGGGGGTGCAGTCCCCAGTGCTAAGCTTCATCTCTTCTCCGAGCTGGGTCTGGCCACAATACTTCGTCCATATCACAAGATACGTTTTCTCTTGCCAAACATCGAGGGAAGTATCTCCTAGCATGGGGTATCCAACCTTGGACAGAGGCAACCTCTATGTCCCCACATGTGTCCTCCATTGCCTGGAGAAGCGCCATGTGGGCATAGGGTTGGCGATCATACACTTTCCAGCGCCAGGCTGAGAAGAATTCCTCTATGGGATTTAGAAAAGGTGAATATGGAGGTAGGTACAAAACTACAAATTGTGGTTGGGGGGCAAACCAGTTTTGGACCAGAACAGCCCGGTGAAAACTTACATTGTCCCACACAACCACAAATCTAGCAGGCTCCTGATCTGGATCAGGGACAAGCATTGTGTGAATTGCATCCAGAAAAGTGAGTATATGGCCGGTGTTGTACGGACCCAGTGTGGCATTGTGATGGAGGACCCCGTTTTGTTGTGATGGCAGCACACATGGTTATATTACCCCCACGCTGTCCAGGGACATTGGTAATTGCCCTCTGTCCTATTACATTTCGTCCACGGCGCCTGGTTTTGGTGAGGTTGAAGCCAAACTCATCCACATAAATACATTTGTGGCAAATTACATGGGCATCCATCTCCAATACTCTCTGTAACAGACAAAATTATATACAGATGAGTAAATATGGTATGTCTGAAGAACTGGAAGTAGTGTTGCATACATACCTCTACAAAGTCATGTCGCAGATTCTTGACTCTGTCAGAGTTTCTCTCAAATGGCACCTTGTAAAGTTGTTTCATCGTCACTTGGTGCCGTTGGAGGATGCGTTGTATGGTCGACAGGCTTACAGCATTGATGTTGTTGAATATGGTGTCATTATTCAAGATATGCTCTTATCTCTCGAATCCTAATTGCATTGTTGGCCAAAACCATATTTATAATTTCAGTCTCTTGTACATCTGTAAACAAGCATCCTCGTCCTCCATGATGTCTTTGCCTTTCCACTCTGTACAGAATTCAAACAGTATGCGTTCAGCATAGGAACTGTAAATCATTTACAAAAATAAAGGTAGTACAGCATGATAACCAACCTCATTCATTCAATGAAGTGCAGTAAATGGATGGCTTAGAGTTACAAATGTTTATGCAATACTATGCAGTCATATACGTATTTTACAGTACATTACTATAATGCTAAAATAGTCATTAGATAGTTGCATACCTGTTCTCATTTCTGAAGGTTCGAATTATGGACGCCACTGTAAATCGACTCAAGTTGGGCTGGACTCTCAGTCCAGCCTCTCTCATGGTCAAACCGTGGTTGATTAAATGATCAACAAGTGTTGCCCTAATCTCATCAGAGATGGCTCTCCTTCCTTCTCTTATTTGCCCTCCTCCTCTTCCCCTTCCCCTTCCTCTTCCCCTTCCTCTTCCCCTTCCTCTTCCTCTTCCTCTTCCTCTTCCTCTTCCCTTGCCTCTTCCCCTGCCTCTTCCTCCTACTCCTCTTGCTCTCTGTTCATTGTTAGCATCCATTGTTCAAAACAGGTAATCTGACCTTTGACCTATTTATAGGCCTATCTATACTAAAGTAAAACAGTGATTGGTTAGTGATCAGTTAAGCAATTAGTGTTTGCACATGTGAGGAGTGTGTCTGTGTGACCTGGTGAATAAGTGTAGCATTTTGATTGGTTGTGTTTGGAAAAGGAAAGCAAGTCACTTCCCGACAGATCTTTGTGTTTTGGGTAAAGAATTGTGTGTAGTGTTTTGAAAAAAGTGTTTTATGCAATTGAAAACTGAGTCAAAGGCTGAGAAATAGCTTATGGTTTTGAAGATTTGGCATGTAGTTTTGCACTTTGAGTGAGAGATTTCAAAAATCGTGTGACATGAAAAGATTTTGTGTGTAAGCAGTTGGTAAAAACTGTAAGTAGACACTTTGCCACTTTGCAAAACACGTGTTCCCCATGTTGGTGTTAAAGTCAGTCAACTTGGATAATACCTTTTCAGCTGTCCACAGCATCATAGACAATTTGCTCACTACTGACGTCCACAACTTTCTCTCTGACTTCACAAAGCTTTTCCACAATGAAAACTTCGTCACGTGGTTCATGTAAAATAGCCTCCACTGAACCTTGAATCCTCTGGGGGTGAACCATTAAACCACAACGGCTCAATGCTTGAGTAACGATGTGCTCAAGGTCTAGTCTCACCAGATTACATGTCAGTTCCTCAAAGTATGCGTCAAAGAAATAGGGACCTGGTTCAAACAAGCAGGAGTGTCTAATCTGACTGGGGTGATCCACTTCACAACCCAAACAGATTTCTTTCAGCTTTTTGTTGATGACATGTTCCAGAAGGACCACAACAGTTGCTTTTATGATTTTGAACCCGTCAGAGCGGATACAACTGTCTGTGTTGTCAATTCCAGCAAAGGCCGCTGCTCCAGCTATTGCACCAGTGTTGCCGTATGGTGTTGTAAGGAAGGTCAGGTTGTGATATCCAAGATCCATGCAAAATGTATCCAACCAACCATTGTCGCCAGTTTGTGGGTGGGGCTCCAGCAGTGTAGCATTGTCATCAGGCATCGCTGGGGCCGCCTCAGGGTTTTCGTTGTAGCAGTAGACAGTAGTAGGTTCTTGAGACATGGTGAATGAATGTAGCGATTGTACCGATCTGCAGGTGTTTTAATAACTGTAATATGTGGGTGGGCTTAAGAGGCGGTCTTCGGGGTTGGTAACGCCCTGCTCGGAGTGAAACAATTTAATCTTTACAGAACTGTAATGATCATACATGTCGCACCATCTAAACATCTTGTCTATGCATGTAAACGTTGTCAAGCATACCAACATCTTTCCACTGAAACACCAATTTCATGTCGTAGCACTTATGATGCTCAGATTCACGAATAGTCCACGCACGTTCGCAGAGCTTTGTCTTGTCGTTGCAGCAAAAAATATAAACACAATTGTCTGGTAACTTTTTACTATGGTCCCCGATCACACAAAATCTTCTGTTAGGAGTTATGCCATCCCACTCGTCACCACAGTCAAATCTCTCCAAATGTAGTTGAAAAACAGAAACCAGTCTTTGTCGTGGAAAATCAGACATGGCGCCTGCGATGTAAAATCGTCTCCAACATCTGCCGTGTAGAGTTTCACAGTACGCAACACCTTGTCAAACACATATCTAGCCACACAATTACCAGACATTGAGAAATCACGTTTCACAAAAGCTGTGTCTTCATGAAGAAACTTTGTCAAGCTAACATTTAGCTTTTTCCTTGGAGCAAAAGTTAGATTCTCTCTCATTTCAACAGGTCCTCTTGTTGGCGAAATACACATAACCTTTCTAGGGGGTTTAGGAGTTCTCGGAGCAGCCATTGAATCAGGAAAGTTGCAGAATGACTTCTGTGTTTAACAGTGTAACCCCTAACCTTATTTAAAACATCATATTCAAGATGTAGGTAGTAACGTAGGTGTGAAAAGGCATACCCTGAAGGAACACACCATAAACAAACTTCTATGGCAATTTGTGAGGTGTGAGTTCATTAAATCAGTTGTAAAAGCCAGTCAAAAGTCTAATTTGACATCTGTTTGATCTGTTTTTGTCTTTTTAAAGTTCTCGGATATCAGCACGGGAGGACACGACGCCAAACTTACTAGACACACAGATGCCAGTCCCGCCGTCGCAAATCAGAAGTGCTGTTTTCTTGATACAAGAACACTGTCAGTCATGAGTGACAGGGGACCACTACACAGGACCATAAATTATGTCATAAATCACCGTTTTTGACACAACATATATGATAATACTACTAGCCTCGACGGAAGAAGTGTGCGGGTAGATGCTCGCGTGGCTAGCTCTCTTTACGACACGAGAGCTACCCCGCCCTCTGTTTTGCACATCACACAGAAGAGCGTTTTCGAACTGAAATGTTCTTTCATTCGCGTGCCCGCTTCCTTCCCTCATTGAGCAGCGACTGAAGCAGCGCGCGGTCACATGTTCACGCAGCTATCTCTCTTTACGACACAAGAGGTACTACCGCTACCTTGTATTCTGTTCATCACGCAGAACCTTCTCTGTGATTCAGACACAACAACGCAGTTTGCATGCCTGGAATCAACCACGCTGAAACTGTTATCTCTCACTGCAAAAGCTATAAGAGCTCTTCTCTGTCAATACCCCCCTGTGGCTCAGTGATGGATTCTGAGATTCTCGCGCCAGAGACCTGAGTTCGAATCTCGGCTTCGCTGATTTTTTTTTTTCATGGAGAGGCCTAGACCCATTACAAGCACGCGCCACTCATGCCGCACACTATCACTGCAGTCAGTGCGCCCGCTACGAAGCGTGCGCCGCCACAGATAGTCACTGTTCAAAATCCCATGACACTTCTCACAGCTCCCTGTCTCAGGCGGCTGAAGATTTTATTATTGTCAACAGGCCCAATGCATTGCGCGCGCCTCTACAAACAAACGCTGTTGTCACGGTGACCCACGTAAAGCACAAAAAGAGTATGTTTCACAATCACAACACACGGGTTCATGGTCCCCCTTCACTAGGCGGCCCCCTCCCAATTGTTACACTGACTTTCCCCCAGGAAAAAGCCTGTGCAGTCAGTCCAACACTCAGTATGTGCACAAATCACAATGTAAGAGCATCAGGTGTGTTAGGCGGCCCATCCCAGACAATCTTTAGTCGCCCATCCCCGATAAATGTTTTCACAATCACAACACACGGTTCACGGTCCCCCTTCACTAGGTGGCCCCTTCCCTGTCATAACACTGGCTTCCCCCCAGGCGAAAGCTTGTACAGTCAGTCCAACACTCAGTATGTGCACAAATCACAATGTAAGGGTATCAGGTCCCCCTAAGTTAGGTGGCCCATCCCAATCAGTGTGTCAAACCCTAGCCACACGGGTGCTGGCCTGGCAAGCCATCCCCGATGTGTCGAGTTGGGTCATTAACACTATAAAGCGATGCTACTCACTCCAATTTGCTCGCAGACCCCCAAAGTTTCAGGCGGTTATTGAGACTTCGGTGAGAAGCAACCTGGGTCATGTGCTTCGCACCAAAGTGCAGAATTTATTAACAAAAGGGGCGATAGGGCTAATCCCCCCTGCGCTAAAACATTCGGGATTCTACAGCCGCTATTTTCTATTCCGAAAAAAAGACGGCGGTCTCAGACCCATACTGGATTTGAGACATTTGAACACGGCCTGTCAGAGCGCTGAGAATCTACCTGAAGCGTTCTGCGTCTTTTAGACAATCACAACAGCTTTTTGATCCAGGCACTAAGCAAAGACTGTCTGGATGGATAGTGGATGCCATTTCTATGGCTTATACCTCAGTGGGTCAGGTTTTCCCCCATAGGTATCAAGGCCCATTCGACCATAGGCATGGCTTTGTCATGGGCTTGGTCATCTGGCTTTCCCATTCAAGATATTTGTGATGCGGCAGGCTGGTCCTCGCCTTCCACATTTATGAAGTTTTATAATATGGAGGTGTCTTCCCTGCAGGCGAAGGTGCTTTCAGTATGATTAAGGCCCGACAGTGTCTGGTCTTGTCTAAAAATGTTACTGTGCAAAATCACATACATATATATATATATATATATATATATATATATATAAAACTCACTTTGGCCAGTTTTATTTTCCTATACTAATAATCCCGACGATGTCTGGTTTTATTAGTATATTATGTTGGTTTGTTAATGACACATATATATTATTTTAGACCCGACGGTGTCTGGTCTGTTATATATACTTGGTTTTCTGGCTTGTTCTGTGAGCTCACGGGTCCTGAGTTGCAGTGGCAACCAGTTACTTATAGTGCGGCATTTGCATGGCGTCCCTACTGCGCATAGCTACGCAATACGAAGTGACCATTCGAAAGGGAACTACTCGGTTACTATCGTAACCTCAGTTCCCTGAGAGAGGGCACGAGTATTGCGTAGCCGGCTGCACTATAGTAACCTGGTGAGTTGTCGCTTCAGTCGTTAAACCTGCTATAATGGCGAATTCGGGGGAATATTATAGGCTAAGGCCACGCCCCCTTGGCACCCGCGCCATTGGATGTGCTGTTGCCGCAGCACAGCCTATGAGCAAGTCAGACGCTCAATGTGCTAGCTGTGCAGCTGCAAATGCGTTTTACATATAAACTTCAGTAAATCAAGGAAAAGGAGTTTCCCCGCTGCGTATAACTACGCAATACGTATTCCCCTCTCTCAGGGAACTGAGGTTAAGATAGTAACCGAGTAGTTATTTGGCGTAGGCCCCGTCCATAGCGTGCAATCCAAGGGTAGTGGAATCTGCATTTCTCAGGGGCGCAGGCGACCGCTGGGAGGTATGGGAAGGGACCATCCTTGTGGTGGGGGGAGGATGGAGGGGAAGGGACCATCCTGGTGGTGGTGGGGAGGATGGAGGTGATTGTTTTGCGTCAGCATCTGCGAACTCAGACATGCATAAGTACCGATCTTTTATACTTCAAGTGTTAGAACATGATTGGCTAGGTGTGAAGGCAATAAGTGGCGTAACGATTGAGTCTTCCTGGCAGAATTTATGCTATAGCTTTCATATCTTTTTTTTAGGGCCTCTTGTTATGAGTGGAACAATTACTTTTCATTGTTTTATGAAAGTTCATGACTTCTCCAGGTCATGACTTTTCTTTTTGAATCTCATCAAACATTGTGTGTACAAACTTGTATAGGCTAACTACTTTTGAGATGTGATCAAATGTCCACAAACACAAAATTAACACAAAAATATTATTATTATTTTAATATATATTACATAATATAACGCATTCACAAACAATTGAATTGTTTCCCCATAACAAGTTTTGTGGATGGTTATTTCACTAAAGACTCTCAACACTGTAACAACACTACAAAAAAACACTGTCCAGGGCCACGATTGAAATTTGAACAAGTTCATTTTAACGGACGGAACCAGATTGGCCGACCCATACTCACTCAATGGTTGGACGATCTGACAAGATTACCTCCGGTTGAGTGGCATAATGGTTGATGTGCTGAATTACTACTCATACAGGTCAGTTTATTTGACCAATTAAACTTGTGAGGTAACGCAGTGCTGTTTCACTTGGTCTACACTATCATACTAAACTGCATTTGAGTGGGTTGAAAGTTATAATGTTATTCTATGTGTTAGTTTGTTGGCTGTATGAGACTAGCAGTAAGCTAGATCAACATTATCGTACTGATCATATTCTAACATTTCATCATTTTGAACTATATAACATTAATTTGTTTTATGTACATTTGCTCACCTGTCTAGTAAAGCACATGCAAGAGTGGCGTCTCTGTCAAATCGAAGTTTATCAGGAAGCTCTCGGGATCTCGAAAATGCCATGCCGATATTGATCCTCATTTTATTTCTCCTTTTGTCCCAAAGTCTGCTTGTCATGGTCCACAATGTTTAAACGAAAACAACAACAGCGCTAGACATTACGCAGTTGTCCACGTATGGTGCCATGGTTAGTAACCAAGGCAGTACAAGTGGAAACCAGTGATAATGCAGATATTACGTCATTGACAGGCGAAAAGTGACAAGGAACAGGCACTATTTAAAATTGTGATTTTTTTGTGAAAATTTACAAATTCTTGGACAATTTAATGAAATATATAACACTGTGCAAGTGGTTTTTGGATATTTTAATACAGAAATCTTCATATTGTACCTTTTAAGACAATCTGTTCTGTTAGAGGGATTGCTATTTAAAAAATGTAATCCCAGTATACTCAACAGACAGCAGGCCACATTATGTTGATTCACAGTTCTATCACTTATTTTAATAATCTCTCCACCGGGACTATTTAAACGTCTCAAGGCCCCAAATTGATTAATCAGATAATAATGTAGCACATTTGGGGGAAGTCCACATGAATTAATAACCTATAATAATCATTTAGCTTTTGTGACAAGCAGGAGTGACATTTTCTTGCATGGCTTCCCCTGCTTGCATCAGATAAAGCAGGCGATCAGTGACATCTTGCTTTATCATCATAACAGGCCCCTGTCTTGTTTTTTTTTGTCTTCTCTTCGCTTTGTTGATCATTATTGAGATGTATGCAGTGTCTCTCTGGACCTTTACTGTATAATTGCTAGGTGACATTAAATGAAATGAATGGTAAACATCATAATAGCAACTGTTTTGTCACTGATAAACAGTCAGTAACATTGCCATAAAAAGTGTATTTTCCTCAGAGGGTTAATTTGCTACTTGTTCTTTGTCCCTGAAGAGTTAAGCATTCAAACAGCAAACAGGCCTCCTTCATGATCATTGAGTGACATTTTGTTTATAAGACTGTTTCTACATGTCTTTCTCTACATAGCTCATTAACAGGTGAAGTTTGAAAAACAGAAGTTACCCTGGAGCAAAAACACTTTCAATCAAATATGATGCAACTCTTGCTCAAAAGTTTCAAAACACTTAGCCTACAAAGAGCATTGAACACAACTGAATAATCAATCATCATTATTAGGAAAGAAACTGAAATTGTGTGTGATTTACTTTTCATTTATTTGTGCTAAACAGGTAAATCAGTTTTGTCACAATATTTGTATACTATATAGGATTCTCAGCCATTCAAAGGCTTTTTAAGTATAATGCATTTTTAATAACCCTACATACATAAAACTATGCAACATGCAACAATTAGTTAAAAACATAATACAGAGAGCATACGTAACTTAGCATAGCAATCATACCATCATTTGTTAAATTGCGGTCTGGATAAACTGATTCTGACTGTTCAATCACAGCATTTAGAGGTCATATCCTGTTAAGTTACATATAGGGTCAAAAGCCATCCGTGCCAACACTGATCCTGCCCTAATAACCACATTTGCGGTCTTGGCCACTTGAGAGTGTGTGCATGTGACAGGACGTAAGTGCGCAAAGCTGTCCCAGGTCTGAAAAATGCCAAAATCAGTGCTTTGAACAAACACTAAATCCACACTATTGACAATATACCGCTTTGGAGCAAAATTTGAGGCCAAACTAAATGTAGGCTACCCTGAAATTTCGAGAATTTGAGGAAAACTTTCCAGCTTAAGTTAAAATAATTAGATATTACATATAATTTGGTAATACAAAGTAAAGTGTTGCACATTTTATTGCCACAAATATGCGTATGTCTTTTTGGTAAAACGGCTTAATTAAAAGCATAACAGTTATTGATTTGTGGTGCCTGTTCCATATGGACTACTGAACAAACATTTAAAAGTTCATTTTAAAGCTACACTATGTAACTTTTTGTTCAAAATTAACCCAATTAAAAGAATGAGCGAGAATTGATCTGCGATCAAACTTTCTCAGTGATGAACTGTAATAAATCCAAACAGGGATCTTGACTATATTGCTTGCGATTGTAGTTGCTGAATAAATGCACTTTAGCAACCTTTGTGTGGAAATCCAAAGTATTTTTTGCTGTTATTGTAATAAAGAAATATTAATGTTATCTGGAATTATTGGAATTTCTATTTGGAATTCCACTGTTATAATTTTTTTTACCAGTTTTCATAATGTAAATTGTGGTCTGGGGTGGGGTTTTTTTAAGGTCATTGCCCCTAGCAACAAAACTTGTTAATGATGTTTTGATCTACAGTACTCAAGGTGATGGGAGACAGAATCTTCCCTGGTGTCAAAGCTGTTTCTACTTTCTAGCTGTTGATGCCCCCTACGCATCAACACATAATTAGTAATCTATTATGAGTGCTGCTCATTAATAGGTGAAGTTTGACAAACAAGAGTAACTGTATTCTGTGCAATAAACACTATTAAACGTTCAATCAAAAATGATGCAACTCTTGCTAAAAGTTTCACAACTAATACAGAAATCTTTCTATTTTGAGGAGCAGAAAACATAGAATTCATTAATGATTTCATCATCTTTGATAATGAAGTTAGCATCAGAGTATATTACTGTAATTTACTTATTTCTTCTTTAATGATTTGCTGCAAAACATATGGATATGCATTATTCCGATATTTTCTCCAGAAATTCAATCATTTGGCTTTTATGCTCAATTAATTAAAAACAATGAATATTTCATTACCTTGCATATACTATGATTACAGAATAATTAACAATTAAGACTATACAACACAAATGCAAACAAAACCCCATTTTTTTGCCAATATTGCATAAATATAGTAATTAAAAAAATAAACCTTACATAACAAAATTACAAATACTTCAGATTTCAGGTATTTACATCAATATGCAGGAGGTTGCAGGACGTTAAACAAATTGTCTAGCACAACTCCCAGCTTTCACCATTTTTTGGTTGTTTAAAATAATAAATTCTCAGAATAGGCTTACCTGAAAATTCTGGAACTTAAAAAGACCCACTGCAAACTTGGAGTTTTAAAAGGCCTCTTAGTAACTATAAATAAAATAATGGAAAATCAGGATGAATACGTAAATGTTCAAGCATCAGAATTTAAATGTATATCCATTTTCATCCCATGAGAGGGTGTAAGAGGGTGTTTGATTATAGCACTTATTGATAGTCATTATTCTCTCTTTGTAAATCATTTAACTAAGTGTGTGTGTCTATGTTTGCATTTGTGTGAATAGCTGCACTTACCCATCAAATTAATTCCCTAAATAGTATCCTACAGTAATTAAATATGAATTGTCTTTAAGTGCATTTTAAAAGACTGATAATTCAATTCCTGCAGGCTCAAATATCATTATTAAACAATGCAGTGCATTCAAGTCAAGTCAAGTGTATTTATATAGCGCTTTTCACAATATAAATTGCATCAAAGCAGCTTCACAATATCAATCAAATAACATAACAATGTTTGTTTCTTAGTGAAAAAAAAACATCCACGTTTCAGTCCCAATGCATCCACAATTCAGTCCCAATGCCAGAGTCATCAGTACGTCTCTGGCATATACGGTTCCACCAATACTAAATCCCATCATTTATGTTTTAAACACAGCTGAAATCAAAGACTTATTAGAAAATTACTTAAAAACAGATCAGCACAAATTGAGAGTGTTTAAAACTAACTACAAATTGATTTGGTCAGTTTTCTTTAAGAATCAAATTATGTAAAATACATTTTCAAAAAATTTTTTTTTTAAAGAGAATAAACCTATGAATTATGAACTAACAAAGTAAAAGATTAACAATAAAACTCAGACATGAACAGAACAGAAAAACAGGTCAAAAACAAACTCAAACAGTGACAGTGACAAAATGTGACAGTACAACCCCCTCCCAGAAGGAGCAGCCTCGCGCTGTAATAAGTCCACGGGGTGAGGTGGTAGGCGCCTTGGAAGCTGACGAGCAGCTGGTGAATGGTGTGACCAAGGTGGCTTAGGCAGGAGAGGGAGCCTCCAGGGCGGTACAGGCAATACAGAGAGCCAGGGAAGTGCCGGTAGTTCAGGGAGCTAGGGAGGCATTGGCAGTGCAGGGACGGGCGCCGCGGTGACAGCCTCCGTGGTCGTGTCTGGGAGAGCAGGCGGCTCTGGGACGGCCTCCATGGCAGTGTCTGGGAGAGCGGGCGGCTCTGGGATGGCCCGTGTCTCACTGTGCAACCCACACACACACAAAATAACCGTAGCCTTGATGGTCAGTGCTGCACTCTCTGGGCTTTGCTTTGGAGCATGAGCGGATTCTGGGCTGAGTTCCGGGGCTGGTGCAGACTCTGGGCTCAGCTCTGGGCCTGGAGCGGATTCTGGGCTGGAGATTCAGAGGAGCGTTTCTTCTTGCTCAGCCTCAAACACGCCAAGAATTTGGCTTAAACAACCTCTAATGATGACGTCAACCTCATCACATACTTGTTGCAAGGGGGCGCCTCTTGCTTTAGCCCAGGAGGATGCAACCCTTTTCGCAGAATGAGTTTCTTCTGCTCCGGCGTAGTAAACGGCAGAGAACAGAAGGCTTCAAGAATGACCGGATGCAGTCGAAAATGGAACTTTGTGAAGATGGTCGGGGCGAGGGTGCAAAATAGGCTTGACCAGTCCTGGGTCAAAGTCTATGCAGGGTGGCAAAACCAACAAAGCTTGCAAACCCCCCATTCTCTCGTGGAGTAGTAACAAGATAGCCATAAGAAAAAACATCTTTAGAGTCAGAAGTTTGACTGCCGCTGACTCTAGAGGTTCAAAGGGGTGGTTGACTAGCCCGTCAAGGATGTGGGACGAATGAAGCGACGATTAGAGGGTGTTTGCCTTTGCCAGGACTCCCGGGAGTAGAGCGATTGGTGGAAATTTATATAGATTTTATCAAAAAAAGGAATAAAGTTCCTGAATTCGTCAAATATCAGTCATAGTACAGGTTACACCATAATAATACAGGGGTAAGATTATCATAAATAAACACAAGATTTTGACGCATATCCAAGTGTTTGTGCGGAGTGTGGAGCGTGCACTACATGGCACGGAGACGCGGGAGTGACTTGCATTTTTCTATCAAAAGTGGAAACAACTTAGTACTCTATCATTTCTGGTCATACAGAAAAGAATAATACATCATTCACAACTACTTTTATTGACGCAAAAGTACATGGACTATCAAGACTATCAAACTTTTTCTACAAATACATTATTTGAAATATTTCATAATAAAAGGTCTGTGTACTTTTGCGTCCATTCGTTAAAAATGAACGGTTGTTGTTGCCTATTTTTAAAACGAAAAGTTGAACACCAAAATTTGAACTCTACACACCAAATGCTGGGCAAAAAAATTTTTAATTCGAATTTGTTTGTTTAAATGTGGACATTTCAAGCTTTGTATAGGTAGGCTATATTTGTTTTAGTTCATTTTTGAGACGCGCTCCAGGTCACGTAGATCATGAAAGCGCGCAGATTGTTTTGTTTTATTTTACAAAAGCAAAAAGTTTTCTTGTTATTGTGAGTTTACGCAAATAAAATATTGGACAACCGTCGCCACGTATTGTTTTGTTTTTTTTCCCACAGGTGACTTCCCGGGCTCCATAATACAGGGTTGAAAAATATGTTCACCATATTCATATTCATCATTTATATTGTCCATTTATGCTACATAATAAAAAGAATACACTAGCCTACAAAATCGCATAAGATATAAGTGAACATTTGAACCTTTATGTCTATGTAGCTATGTTTTCTTTTCTTTTCATTACATTATTGCATAGGCCTACGTAAGTTAACACCCAATACTTAAAAAGTTTTCTGGCTATTCAGGAAGCAGCTTCTGAATTGGGACGCAGCAAACCAACTCTGGCCATGATCTTGGCTAAGCCGAAAATAAATGACTGAAACATTCTCACCATGTCCTCCAGTAAAATATAAAACAAAAAAAAAGACAATAGCCAATTCTGGATCCATAGCTGTTTATTCAATTATAACAAATTAATTATCATGATGGCAGCTGTACTCTCGCACCGTTGCTTGGCGCCAGGAGGGGTAATCGGAAACACCTGGTTGCGCAATTAGGAAATCCTAGGAAGGCTACATGGTGCGTCCTTCGAAGGACGAATAGGCTGCATCCTTCACATTGGGACACAGCTATATTGTCATATTTATCAAAATAATACTGATTAAAAAACGTAGACCCCACTTTATTGATAGTATAGGCTATCAATGAACTTTACTGAACTTTACTCTTGTACAAACAGAAGCTGTATTGAGCAGTACATAAAGTATTGAATGAAAAGTCTGTATTTGACAAATATTGCATTAATTTAATTTCAGCTGTGGTACAGTATGCAAACACCACGTGAGAGGTCACTACAAGAAGCAGAAAGTGTCCAACTTCACGTCTCCATTTTCAGCTCCTCCCCGCCTGCATGCAGCAACTCTCGTCGATTGGTTACATCCAGCTGCAGTTGATGTCGATGTCGAACACACCTAATGAGACAAATTCAAAATAGGAGACTTGAAAACATACCTATACATGCAAAATCAATCCAATGGTGTGGAGGAACGTCAGAGGCGGGTGACGTCACGAACTAGGAAACTATAAAGCCTGACCAAAACAGAGCAGCGATAGCTTCGTAAAAATCTGAAGTAGTCGCTGACAGGCACGTAGAAGATATGGCAAGATGACGCAGCATCTCAAGGGAACTTGTGCTGCATCGATAGTCGCTGTGGGAATGTCTATATCAACAAGCGACAAGCAAACAAACATAGCGACAAGTGTCTGTCCAGTGTGAAATCGCGAGGAGCAGCACTAGGATGAGAGCAATTGGGACCCTGGTGTTGAGTCCAAGTTCAAAGAGTAGAATTTTACGGATGTCTGTGTTGAGGACCTCCCTGCTGCATCACACATTTCTTGGAGAGCAACTCGTGAAATAAGGGCCTTGGAGGCCGCCATACTCCTAGTAGAGTGAGAACGAAAAGCCCTAGGTGAAGGCTGTCCGACCTACTCATAAACAAGTGACATAGCCTCGACCACCCACTTGCTCATTCTCTGCTTAGGTGCTGTGGACCGTTTGTTAGGGGGCCCAAGACATATGAACAGCTGTTCAGATTTACACCACAGGGCAGCTCTGTGGAAATAGGCATCTAGTGCCCTGACTGGGCATAGCAGATTATTCATTTCCTGGTCCGAGTTCTGGAAAGGTGGAGGACAAAATGCCTGCAGCATAATAGATCTACCCACATTAGTGGGGACTTTTGGAACTTAGCCTGGTCTAGGATGAAGGAACGCTTTAACCATGCCAGGTGCAAATTCCAAGCACGAGGGTGCAACCGACAGTGCTTACAAATCTCGTATCCTTTTAAGAGAAGTGATAGCGAGGAGGAACAAAGCTTTTAAGGTCAGAAACTTGTCTGAAACCTCCTTCAACGGCTCGAAGGGAGCCAGGGAAAGGCCTTGAAGGACAATGGCCAGATCCCAAGTCAGCACCCTGGTATGAACTGCAAATCTCAGCCTCAGAGTACCACGGAGGAAACAAGATACCAAAGGGTCTTTTCCCAAAGACATTCCACCCAAAAGAATGTGGTAAGCACCTATGGCCGCCACATAAACTTTTAAATTGGACAGGGAATGACCTGCAGTGAACCTAGATCGGGGACCCATACTCTGCCCGGCCACCATGGGGCTATAAGAAGTAGGTGAAGAAGTTCACTGCGAACTCTCTCCAGAACTCCCAGGAGCAGAGCGATCGGGGGAAAAGCATACAAACATAGCCTCGTCCACGTTTTTACCATTGCATCCAGTCCCAAAGGAGCTGGATGCATGAGGGAGAACCAAAGAGGATAGTGAGACGTCTCTCGAGACGTAAACAGATCCACTTGTGCTTGGCTGAACAGCCTCCATATTTGCTCCACCACCTCAGGGTGGAGCATCCATTCCCATGCCTCAGCCCCTGTCTCAACAGGATGTCTGCTCCTATTTTCTTGGCCCCAGGGATGTAAGCCACTTTGAGTGACAGTAGCTTCCCTTGGGACCACAGGAGGATTTGGTGCGCCAGTTTGCAGAGTGGACTCGAGCGCAAACCCCCCTGGGGCCGGTTGCACCAGCTGTGCGTAAATTACAACTTAGACTAGTTTTGACGTAAATGGACACTAGGTTACGACTCACGCACTTCTAAATATTTTTTGCGTTGCACCATTAAACTCAGTCGAAGCGGAACTCTACGTATAAACAAAATATTTATGGCAGCCTCCGATCAGGAGTAACGGTTGGAATAAAATATCAGACAGACTGAACTGCATCAATAAGCTCTTCTTTTACCTGTCAGGCTTCAATTCTTTAGGCATTTATGATAATGCTGACATTTACACTCGCTTACATTTTAAGAGAGAGAACATTATGTGAAAAGATTACTTCGTTAGCGGCTCTTAAACACGAACCCTTCCTAAACAGCACCGCTGTGTGCATAACTCTATGTTGTACATGTCAAATATCAGTCATAATCAATAAACGTAATTTCTTATGTTTTTGTACCAATATTTATTTATTGTTCCTTATTAATTTAGTTTGAAATAAAGTTTCTGAATGTTATTTACATATAAAAACACTTAAGTTATTCATGATCAACTATCATGGGCCTATTTAATGGAAACTTATTTTTAACGTTAGTAACGTGAGGTAAAAGAAGTTAGAATGAAGGATAAACTGAAATGCACAGAATTTCTACACAACTTCTGGTCACGTATTTGAAGGCTGCTATTGGATCATCGAAGCTAAACGTCATATTTGCGACTACGCATTACTTTACGGAGAGCTTACGGCCTACTAGCAACGTTCTGCCTTACGAACAAATGGTGCAATGGAATAAATTACAGAGTTAGTTACAAATTAGCTAGTAGTTACTAAGCCTCTAGTGTGGACTTTACGTTCCAATTTAAGAAAGAACTTACGAACGGCTGGTGCAACCCTACCCTGGTGATTTATATAGGCGACCACCGATGTGTTATCTGTGTGTATGAGCACATGATGGCCCAGAAGTATGTCCGGAAGTTCTTTAATGCAATAAATACAGCCAACATCTCCAGGCGATTGATGTGCCATGAGAGATGGTGATCCCTCCACAGACCCTAAGTTGAGCGTCCTTCCAGGATCGCTCCCCAGCCTATGAGAGAGCCATCTGTCGTTAGCGTCTTGCGACCACAAGAAGCTCCCAACACTGGACCCTGGTACAGAATCCAAGGTTTCTTCCACATAACCAGGGCACGTAAGCATCACCCCGTGACCCTGATCATGGAAAAGGGGTTGCCCCTCGGGGAAAACCCTTTGGTCCTGGCCCACCACTGCAGGGGTCTCATGTACAACATTCCAAAAGGTATCACGTTGGACGCTGCTGCCATCAGACCCAACAGTCTCTGAAACTGTTTGACAGTGGAGTGACTGGCCTAGCTTTATTCTTTTCACAGCCGAAAGGATGGACTCTATGCGTGCCGGTGAAAGGTGTTTATACATCAACATTGAGTCCCAAACCACGTCTACAAAAATGGTCATCTGTAGCGGAGAAAGCACACTCTTTTTGGCGTTTAGCCGTAACCCCAACTCTTTCATGTGGGTGAGCCAACTGCCAACTGCCAACTGATGCGACTGAGCTAGAATCAACCAATCAGCGATGTAGTTCATGATGCGCAGAGGCACCAGACCTGCATCTATGCATTTTGTGAAAGTGCAAGGGTGATAGCGCTAGGCCGAATGGAAGAACTCGATATTGGTAAGCTTTGCCCCCGAAAGCGAACCTCAGGAACTTCCTGTGATATGGAAGGATGGATATATGGAAGTATGCTACCTTGAGATCTATCGTGACAAACCAGTCCTCGGATCTTATCTATGGCAGAAGGACCTCATAAACCTAGGCAGGCAAGACCTGAACTGTATTTGATAACCCTTTTCTATGGTCTACAGGACCCAACGAGAAACATTTGGCAGTAGCTTCCACGCAGCCAAAAATTCTACTAGTTGTACCAGCCTCTCAAGACACCCTGTAACGGTGAACCGGCAGGGAACAACCAAATTGACTGCTCTTGAACCCTCCTTGGAGGGGGCGGGTATCCCGAGGCCACTGCATTTCCGGATGGACCTTGAGATATGTGCTCGCTGGAGACCGCTGATAAGAATATTATTCCGCAGAATTATTATTATTAAGGTATTCGGCTTCGGGCACGCCCTTAGTATGCAGTATATGCAGTGCATGGGATGCTGCATGTTAGGGGGCGCCATCGTGCCAAAATCATTATTTGAAAATGTATTTTAATAAAACTTTATAAATAAGCAAAAGTTATTTGTTAAAAAAAATTATGAAAGGAAACATTTTTATTTAACTTTTGTTTAGCATTTTTAATGAGTTCAAAAGGTTTTTATTTGTATTATATCAATATCAACCGCTCACCCTCCTCCTAAATTACTTTAAGTAGCCCCAAATAAATAGGCAACTGAGTTGTTTATATTGGTCTTGCATTGAACTGATGTCTGTCTGAAGTTCCCAAAAAAGCATAACATTTAGTTAAAATATTTTTTCAAACAATTTGAAAGGATCCCCTTATATGACTTCCTAGCAATATAATCACTTCCTAAATGTGTTTTATGTATTTTAAAACTCATTTATACCATTTGAGGAAAAAAATATAATAATGTGTGTGATATTATAAATACAATATGAATGAAATCATTTGCATTTATGCTGTCATTGTACTATTTGTATAGAGTGTTTCACAATAAATATTGGTCCAAAGCAAGTTTTGCGGTCCACTAGTGGTGAACCATGAACCTCAGTTTGAAAAAACCTGATTTAGAGCAGACAAGAAATGTAAGTAAGTATTGCACATTATGCTGGTTGTTATAAATTATAGTCGTTATATATTATAGAGGTATATTTGAATAGACCTCCCAGAGAGGATCTCAACCATTTCCACTACTCGCTGTTAAAGCCAACACATGGACATAAGTTGTACAGCAGTTGCTGTTATGTAGAATTAAACATACCCTTGCATTACTGTAATATAATGTGCACTAATGAGAACTTCACAAATAGGAATTGTGTAGCCAGTGAAGAAAATGTTTATCAAAACTAAAACAGTGGCTAGGACATTTACTTCAATTTACAAGTGTTACATCATCGTGTTGTCTGAAAGCTCTCAAGAGATGAATCAGTAGACATATTTGGATTCAATGACGCATATGTCCAATGATCTTTGTGACATGAGAGAATAAGGATGGGCATTTAAAACAGACTCATTTAATTCAGAGCAGCTCACAAACATGCAGACACTGTCATTGTTTGCTCTTGCTCTAAAACTTTAAGATTATTTAGTCTGTGATTCAAATATTATGCAGCAAGTTTGGATACAGGTATATATTCAACATTTGAAAAAAAGATGTTAAAAGTGTGAGATGACAATTTAGTAAAGTCCAGTTTTGGGTTATTTCTTTATAGTAATTTCTATTTTCAGCCTGTGTAAAACAACAAACGCAAAGCTGCCATGAGTGTATCCCAGAATATCTCGATTGTTCATCCTGAATACTTTTTCATCACTGGGCTTACAGGTACACCATACAAAACGTATTACTATATATTCTTATTTATCATTTATTTTATTACTATAATTGGGAACTCGATAGTCCTTCTCATTATAGCTCTTGACCGGAGCCTGCACAGTCCAATGTACATTGGTGTGTTTAACTTGGCCTTGGCCGACATCGGTGAAACTAATGCACTGATCCCTAACATGATGAAGATTTTTTTATTTGACACACAGTACATCTCATACAATGCTTGTTTGGCAAACATGTTTTTTGTGAACTTCTTTGTTACTGTGCAGACTTGCACCCTTGTTGTTCTAGCATTTGATCGTTTCATTGCAATTTGTTTTCCACTAAGATATCATGCTATAATGAGTAATAAGTTGATTTCTATAGTTTTTTCATTAATATGGGCATTTAACACCTGTATGGTAACACTGACAACATCTTTGGTGACCCGACTTTCATTCTGTAATTCCAACGTGATAGAGAGTTGGTATTGTGACTACGGAACATTGATGAGGCTGCCATGCAATGACAATAGCATTAATAAGTTATTAGCAACTCTCATTAATGCTTTATTCATTGCAGCACCACCTTTAATTATAATCCTGTCCTATATGGGCATTTTTATTGCTTTATGTAAAATTACAACTTGGGAAGGACGTTTAAAAGCAATGAAGACCTGTGTTTCTCACCTTTTAGTAGTTGGATCATTCTTTCTTCCCATATTGTGCATTTTGATTGTTGCACCTACTACTAATGCCAGGATCATCAGCGGATCTCTTTCATTTGCTCTTCCACCAATGCTAAATCCCATCATTTATGTTTTAAACACAGCTAAAATCAAAGACTTAATCCGAAAAATGCTTAACAACAGATCTGCACCAATTAGAGGGAACATTTCAAAATGACTGTAATGATTGTCTGTGTTCTTCAATCATTGTGAATTAAATTACCTATGAAAAAATTACATTTATGTATTTCATAAATATTTTTAGATCCATTATGTGGAAAATAAAAGCGTACTAGCAGAAAATAAATTCAGTCTGCAAGACTCTTAACATGTATATTGGACACATTAGACGTGTGTTGGTTAACAGCAGTGAAAAGTTGTTTATTTATTTATGAATGTATACATCTGATTTCAAGTGTGTGTATTGTGTTTGTTCTTACTGACCCCAAGACCAAACTAATTGGAAAGGCAAATATTTTAGCAAGAAATTTGAATTATTTTAATGCTAATATAGCATTTTTGTCAGGAATAACAGGAATACCAAAGATGAGGTTTGATAAAGATGATGTTTTAATAACAGTAAAGAATACAATGAACAATAGCAAAAACATGGCAGAGATAATGGCAGTAAAAACAGAAGAGGCAGATGTGGACAACAGTGTTTCAATATTACAATATTACATATAATATTACAATAATATGTACTGTAAGACTGTAGAAATTAGACAATGCCGGGCCGTCTGGTTGAGGAATGACTACTCACAGAGAAGACAAAGGAGGCTTCTGGAAATTAACATTTGAACTCTCTCTTGTTAAATTAGCATCCCCATCCAAGACACAATCACACTGAGTCAAACACCTCAACATTGTATTAATTTAGATTTCTTTCCTTTGACCCCTTTTCCCCCCACCCCTTCTCTCTCTCATGCTAAGATCACCTGAAATTCACCCAAAAATCTATATGGTTTAATGTGAACAATTATCACACAACACTATACATGTTTGGTACCAATGAATTGTTTGAATTGTCTCAGTGTGACTGGTACAATGGTTTTGTCTCCACAGAAGTAAACCAAAACGTAAGTTTAGAGATATGTTGCTTATAGAGGTGGGTGGGTCTTTCATACAAATGTCCTCAAAAGGTGTAAACTCTGGAGACCAGGATTAATGCAAATTCCCATTGTTAGCACATGTTTAGGTTTCTGTCTTGGCTTGAGTATATAAAGAAATGTCTCAAGAGGTTCAGCGTGATTTGGTAGCCAGATCAGCCCATAATGCTGAATGTTCTCGGACACTCAGCATTATGTATTTTTTTCTAATGCCAGGTATGCATCTTTTACTCTGTATCTCTGAGCATTTAATGTTTTGTATTGATCATCTTTTAATTTATTATATAATTGGCATGATACATTTACCTGATACAATAAATTGTTACATTTGATTTTATTCTGATTTACTCTGAAATTATTTTCCCAAGTAGATTAAGCAAATGCATATGTTACCTCAAATCCGTGTCACATATTAACGAACTAGAGACCAGTTTTGAGTTTAACATGGGGTACACCAACTGCTATTTTAGAGTTCCGGCTAATATTTGGCAATAATTCAAGTGTACTTGGACTGTAAAGACGACAAAGGGAATTTCCGTTTAGAACAGTAAAATATTGCTCGACCAACCAACATGGTGAGTCTTACCTTGGCATGACCAAACCAAAGCTACTGCCAGAGAAGTAATATTGGTCGGCTTATATCTGTAATAGTAGTAATGACCTCTGACTAGAGAGGATGTTACTTTAATTCAAGTGTATACAGATCCATGGGGGCTTTACAAAAAATCTTAGAGTAAGCGTGAATGCGACCATCAAAGATATTAGCTAATTACCTCTGTTTAGTGACCAAAAACTGATGAGTTGATCCGAAAACCAGTCAGTATCTGGTATGACCACCATTTGCCTTATGCAGTGCAACACATCTCCTTCGCATAGAGTTGATCAGGTTGTTGATTGTGGCCTGTGGAATGTTGGTCCACTCCTCTTAAATGGCTGTGTGAAGTTGCTGGATATTGGCAGGACCTGAAACACGATATCGTATACAGCAATCCAGAGCATCCCAAATATGCTCAATGGGTCTCAAACATCTCAAACATGCACCATGTCCTGTGAGTATGCTGGCCATGCAAGAACTGGGATGTTTTCAGCTTCCAGGAATTGTAAACAGATGCAACATGGGGCTGTGCATTATCATGCTGGAACATAAGGTGATGGTAGTGGATGAATGGCACAACAATGGGCCTCAGGATCTCGTCACGGTATCTCTGTGCATTCAAAATGCCATCAATAAAATGAACCTATGTTCGTTGTCCATAATATACGCCTACCCATACCATAACCCAACTGCCACCATGGGCCACTCGATCCACAACGTTGACATCAGCAAACCGCTCACCCACACAACGCCATACACACTGTCTGCCATCTGCTCTGTACAGTGAAAACCAGGATTCATCCGTGAAAAGAACACCTCTCCAAAGTGCCAGACGCCATCGAATGTGAGCATTTCCCCACTCAAGTCGGTTACAACAACGAATTGCAGTCAGGTCGAGACCCCGATGAGGATGACGAGTATGCAGATGAGCTTACCTGAGACGGTTTCTGCATGCAGAAATTCTTTGGTTATGCAAACCGACTGTTGCAGCAACTGGGATGTGGCTGGTCTCAGAGAATCTTGGAGGTGAAGATGCTGGATGTGGAGGTCTGGGGCTGGTGTGGTTACACATGGTCTGCGGTTGTGAGGCCGGTTGGATGTTCTGCCAAATTATCTGAAACGCCTTTGGAGACGGCTTATGGTCAAGAAATGAACATGCAATTCACGGGCAACAGATCTGGAGGACATTCCTGCAGTCAGCATGTCGATTGCACTCTCCCTCAAAACTAGCGACATCTGTGGCATTGTGCTGTTTGATAAAACTGCACATTTTAGAGTGGCCTTTTATTGTGGCCAGCCTAAGGCACACCTGTGCAATAATCATGCTGTCTAATCAGCATCTTGATATACCACATGCCACAGGTGGATGGATTATATCGGAAAAGGAGAAGTGCTCACTTCTCACAGTTTTAGACAGATTTGTGAACAATATTTGAGAGAAATAGGCCTTTTGTGTACATTGAAAAAGTCTTCGATCTTTGAGTTCAGCTTTTTCTTTTGAGTTCGTCAAAAACAAGAATATTGCGTTTATAATTTTGTTCAGTGTAAATAGGCAAAGTAACAAGAAAAAAGATTGCTCATTAGTGGCTGATTGCTCATTAGTGCTTATGTAATGCTGTCCAGCAGCTCCACAACTGTGACACAATAGAGAGAAAAGGAGAGGTAGAGATAGAGAGGTAAATAAAAAAAAAAGTATTGCACTAGTTTTTTGCAAAACTGTCACATTATGGGTACAGGTCTATCAGGCCAGGGCACTCATGGACATGCACGAGGGTAAACCAGACCGTGCGCTCATAGGTGAGCACCGTACTGCATCCGACCTCGCCCTCTTGGCCATTATTCTCGTGGCGTGCGTGATTGGTCTGGCGATGTCCACATTAATGGTCCAGGAGCACCATTGTTGCCTCAGCCTGGTTGATATGGCGGATGCGAACAAGGTTCAGTTCCTGGTCTCCCCAATTTCCCAGGTGCACCACACTCAGACCCTGCTTCGGCCTTCCGAGTTGGGTCCCTGTCCTCCACCTTGCTGCCCCACCTCGGGTACGTCTGTGGTCCCTGGCCAGGTTCGTGGAAGCAAAAAATGCTTCCCAAACTGGTCCAGATGGCCCCAAACTATTCTATTAGACTCGGCTTGCGATTCCCTTTCGCTCAGGCTTCCACCCAAGCTCAGTGACATTCATCACACCTAGGTGTTGAGCAAATGTGCTCCTAAAAATAGTGATTTTAGTCACACCTAAGTGTTGAGCAGTGCACCTGTCTTGTGTGCGCCCATCGCAGTCTACTGGTGAAGAACGCGATGTAGCCTCTTCCTCCAGCCGATATGAAGGCCGGTTTCTATATGCCCGTACTTCATTGTACCCTAGAGAGCGGTGGGTCACGACCATCTTGGTCCTGTGTTAATTGAAACGGTCCTTTTTCGGAAGCCTCCATTCAATTTGTTACACAGAGATGCATTTCCAAATGTTCCGTACGAAAGATTGGTCTGCAGCTTTCGACCTGAGAGACATGTACTTCAGATCTCTATCCTTCCGCACCACAGGCCATCCCATGTTTGTGTGTCCGAAAGGTGTGAAGTATCAGTACAAAGTCCTACCCTTCAAGTGCTCTTAGCCAGTTGCGTCCTCAGGTCAACTGGGAAAGATTAAACTCGTCCATGGACTGAGGATCTCTTTTCTAGTTTGGAGATGGATTCGGCCACCGCATCTCTAAAGAAGAGTGTGTGGATGGTTAGTGCTGTATAGAAACTCTTCAGAGACTCCTGCGGCATATGGTAGATGCAGCCGCTCGGCTTCCTCCATATGAATCCCGCTTCAGCACTGACTTCATGGCTGAGTCCCGAGGTGACCGTGGTAGAGTGGCACGCTCCGTGGGAAAGTACCCTGGCCTGCCGCCAAACCCCAGGTCCGTTACAGACCTTTTGTTTCCCCGGGCCAACGGTCCCTAGAACGAGTGACCATCAGTACCAGATGAGGGGGAACGTTCAAAGGACATGCAGAAACCGAGGTCCTATCGGCCCTCCGACTGCATTTGGCATCCATTGCCTACATTGTGACCGTTGCGCTACGCTTCCCTCGCATGTTACAAGCCCATTACCTCCTCCTTGGAGTCAGAAGCTTCTGAGCTTGCTTATTTCTTCCGGCCTGCTCAATCGTGCTGCCAATGAGCCTCACGACAGCCTAGGGCCAGGGAGAGTGGAGACTCCATCCCCAGGCGATCCGGCTGGGCAGGGACCACTTCGGGGACGCACAGTTACATCTGTTTGCCTTTCCAGATTCGTTCCTTTGCCAGTTGTATTTTTTCTGTCCGAGCAGACAACCCTTGGACAGACACCGGCTCTCAGCTGACCCCGGGCCCCGCAGAAATGCATTCCCCAGTAAGCCTTCTAAAGCGGCTATGTGATTCATTGTCGCTTGGTGCCCTCTCAAGTTCAATGATTTTTATCACACTCAGGTGTTGAGCAGGTATACTCCTGGAGCTCAGTGAATTCCATCACACTAAGGTGTTGAGCAGAGATGCTCCTGAAGCTCAGTGACATTCTTCACACCTAGTGTTGAGCAATGCTCCTGTCTTGTGCGCGCATGTCGCTTGCACGTACTGTGCTAGGTCAGGAGTGGAGCAGGTTTTGATAGTTGGCCCAACCAGACCTAGTTCTCCCCTCGACAGCCCTTTCTGACTTCCCCTGAAAACATTCTCAGGGACGGGGCATGATGGCCGGTCCTAAATTTGGACGCGGAGGTTCAGGTAGCTAGCGCAGGATTATGTGGTAGTCACCATCACTTCTGCGAGAGCACCCCTTGAAAAGGAAGCTGTGCTTACGCCAAATAGAAGTGGAGCCTATTCATTGAGTGAGTCTTCTCTCCGTGAGGAGATCCTGAAAGCGTTCGGTCATTTCAATGCTCTCTTTCCTGCAAGATGGGTTGGAGTGAGGGCTGTGTCCTCCACCCTCAAAATGATCTCAATGAATTTTTTTTTTTTTTACGAACATCATGATGCAGTAGCATGGGAAGCATGTCCTGATCGTCAGGTTCCTGAGGGAGCAAGGTAAATGAATCTCCTTGCACCCCTCTTTATCCTCTTGGGCCTTATCTCTGGTCCTACTGCACTGCAGAGACCGCCCCTGAGCCACTGCAGGCAGTGAGTTAAAAATTCTGTTTTAAAGAAACAGTTCTCCTGCTAGCCTGGTTTCTACTAGAGGGTAGGGATTTGCTCGCTTTCAGTCAACGAGTTGTGCCTGGAATTCGGGCTGGCTAACTCTCCCCCGCCTGGATATGTGCCCAAGGTTCCTACCTCTCCCTAAAGGAGGGTCCAGGTAGTGAGCCTGCAAGCACTGCCCCACAGGAGGCAGACCCAGCCCTGGCTTCTCTGTCCGTCCGCTTCATTGCGGTTATACGTGCACAGAACATAGGCCTTAGGACCTCAGACCAGCTCTTGACTGTTAAGGAAATCAGCAGAAAGGGAAGGCTGTTTCCAAGCGAAGTTGGCCCACTGAAATAGTGGCTGCCTTCATCTTGGTGAAAATCCCAAGATTCACATTTCCACCTAGGTGGTGAGCTCCTCTAAAGTGAGTGTGTGCTTCCGCCTAGATGTTTACACAGCGTGCTTCGCTGATAGATATTCTAGAGTTGGGGGTTGGGCGACACCTATAGTCGAACCGCTGCTTCCCGTGGGCTCCCTTCTTATGAAGCCAGTTTCACCGTGAGCCCGGTTCTAAGTGGCGGCTTGCTGCGCCATTCCCTTCTTACGGACTGGATACGTGCGCAATTTTTTTAGACTCCAGGGGCCGATTGGCTCCTCAGTGAAAAAGCAACAAGTGCGTGCATCCACTTCCGTATTTATACCCGCGCCGCGGGGGCGGAGTGTGTGATGCGAGTCACGCATGCCAATTCCATTGGCTCGTTCAATAGTAATCAAAGATGATTGGTTCCCTGGCGTGATCCCCATTCAGTCCTCCTTCAGGGAACGGTGGGTTGCATACATAACCAGGACGTTCTCCACCGTTAACCATGAGAGTTGGCGTGAATACTGATAGTGTTTGTTCTGATGGGACAATACTAACCTGGCAGGTCGGTTTTTGAGCAGTTTGTAATTTCTTACTCTTCTCAGGCTCCTCAGCAGCATACACATCAGTCCAATCAATATCACCAACATCTGCCAAAAAACTTTCCGGAGTAAATTTCTTGAACATCCTTTTATGTACTATATTGAACTTACATTTAGGAATTTTCCTGGTAATTGCTATGATATTATGGTCACTATAAAATAAGTATAAAACAAGTACAATGTTATCAAGTAATTTGTATAGAAGCAAAATAATACCAAATGTTTTTTAAACAAAAAAGCTTGTTGAATTGCACTAATTGAAAAAAAAAATGCATTGCCCGTTTAACCGTGCTTGTATTTTAAATGTATTAGATTTTTCAAGGCGACCGTTATTTTAGAACGTTCCCCCTTAATGTTTCCATGGCGACACGTAATGTTTGTCACTTGATACATCGCAGCCACAATAACACTGTATGATAGATGTATCACTTTTATATTGTTTTTCCTTTTTTATTCAAATTATTCACAAACTTGCTTACCATGTCAACAACTATCTGATATTCCGATTCTCAAATACGTGTAAGTGAGTGTGTTTTGTCATTTAAAAACCTTTATAAATAATCTTTATCTTGATCTATAACGTGAGAAGGGCGCCGCCATGTTTGTTTGTGCCGCAGTTCAGAGAGTCCTGTCAGTTGGATTGAAAATTAATCAGTTTCTCCCGAAACACATGTTAGAAAGTTGCCGGTGAACTGGAAGAAGTACACTTTATAGTACTTTCACTATGTGTATCTGATATGAATAACACACGTCGGCAAATTAAATTTGAATAGATTGTTATTGCTGCTTCCATAGACATCAGTGTGTATTTTACAAACTCCCAATGTATTGTTTTACTAGTGCTTATTTGTATTTAAATGTCTGAAACCTAAATTAAACATTGTGTGTTTGAAAACACTGCAAATAGTTGTGATATATGACAAGTGCTGAGCTCATCCGTCTGTGGCTCAGCGCCAGCCAACGCGGGAAAGCAAAGTTTGAATCTGGCAGTTCCCTTTCGTTGTCACTCCGAGTTACGTCAGATGACGACGAATGGCGTTTCTCTTAGAAAGCCTATCAACTTCGAGTATTTGAAAACGAGCCAATGGCAAAGAAATGCCATGGGTCTGCGGAATTTGCATGACGTAACTCCGCCCCACCCCGTGGGTATAAAAGGAGGACGCCGGCAACAAGCAGTTATGTTTTCGCTTCGGAGCAAAGGGTTTCTCTTCACTCCACAAGCCATCTCTGAATTGTCAGCTTCACAAACGAGTTCCTCTGGTGTTGGTGTTACGGCGATCTCCAGCGAGCGTGCGCTTCCTGCTTATCTGTAAAGTGGTTTGCCAGAGAGTGCGTGTCTCCCCGGGCGCTTCAACACTCAGAGTGTTTCTCTCATAAAAGATCTTGCACGCGGCACGTCTTTTTAAAGATGCCTCGTCCGTGCACTTCTGGTTGCGGCAGATTAGTGTCTGACTCTGATGGGCACGAGCGCCGTCTAGTGTGTTTGGGCATGGATCACGCTAGAGCAGCGCTCGTTGATGAGTCATGTTCTCTCTGCGCGAACATGACCATCGGGTCACTTAGGTCGAGACTCAATGAACTCGCAAGAGTGAGAGTCCCCTCATCCACACCCCTTACTAGTGCTCCCTCGCGGGGTGCTACTTCGGTTGGTGGCCAGGGTGACCTGAGGGTTACTGTCTGGAACAAGGCGCCGACTATCTGTCCGCGACCCCAGACCCCCTCCTGTGTGACGGTGCCCGCTAGTGAACCTCCGATTCCCGCGGGTCGACCTTCGGGTGGCCCGCGAGTTTCGGTTGAAGCTACAGAGGAAGATGCTATGTCTGTAGCAGCATCACAAGGTGGGTCCGATTCTTCTGGAAGTGAGGACTCAGTGCAGCTGCCACCTTCCGGTGTGCATACGGTTGTGCCTGTGTCTGATCCGGAGATGACGGCCATGCTTTCCCGGGCAGCCGCGAGCATGGATCTACAGTGGAGGCCTCCACCCTGTCCTGAGCGCTCGCGGCTGGACAATTGGTTTTTGGGTAAGGCTGCCGACCCACATCCACGGCAAACCCCGATACCTTTCTTCCCGGATGTGCATGATGAGATCTCGAAGTCCTGGAAGACCCCCCTGTCTTCCCGGGACCGCTCGCTGGTCTCATCCGCCTTTCCTCCCCTCGATGGGGCAGCTGCCGTGGGTACACTGGGCTTCCCCCGGTTGAACGCTCTGTTGCGATGCAACTGTTTCCTCAGAGTGCTTCTTCTCGGGGCGAGCCTAAGCACCCATCCAAGGCCTGTAGATTTTCGTCTACTCTGGTGGCGAAGTCTTACAGAGCGGCGGGACAGGCAGCTGCTTCACTGCATGCGATGGCTACTCTGCAGGTCTACCAGGCCCAGATGCTCAGAAACATGCACAAGGGTAGGACAGACCCAGGGCTCTGTCAGCTTACGAGCGAGCGCAATCACTGCTGACTTGTCTGAGACAAATTTAAGGGCAAGAGTGCGGTTCCACTGAAACATTTTCAGAGGCTCCTGGGGCATATGGCATCTGCAGCCGCGGTGACGCCGCTCGGATTGCTTCATATGAGACCGCTTCAGCTTTGGCTTCGCGACCGAGTCCCGAGGTGAGCATGGCAACAAGGCACGCTCCGAGTATCAGTTACTCCGACCTGCCGTCAGACCTTCACCCGGTGGTTGAACCTCAGTTTTCTCAGGGCTGGTGTCCCCCTGGAATGAGTTTCCCGCCATGTAGTTGTCTCAACAGATGCCTCCACCACGGGCTGGGGCGCCATGTGCAATGGACATGCTGCCGCGGGCTCCTGGACAGGACCCCAGCACCTATGGCATGTCAATTGCCTCGAGTTGCTGGCAGTACGCCTTGCCCTGCACCGCTTTCGGGCGTTGCTCAAGGGTCAACACGTTCTAGTCCGATCAGACAATACCGCCACTGTAGCGTACATCAACCATCAAGGTGGTCTACGCTCCCGCCGTATGTCGCAACTCGCTCGCCACCTCCTCTTATGGATTTAGAAGCATCTGAGGTCGCTTCGAGCCATTTACATTCCCGGAGCCCTGAACTGTGCAGCCGACGAGCTCTCACGGCTTCAGCCCCTCCCTGGAGAATGGCGACTCCATCCCCAGTCGGTTCAGCTGATTGGGGACCAGTTCGGGGACGCACAGATAGATCTGTTTGCCTCTCATGACTCGAACCATTGCGACCAGTATTATTCCCTGACCGAGGGCACGCTCGGCACAGATTGTCTGGCGCACAGCTGGCTGCGGGGCCGCAAATATGCGTTTCCCCCAGTGAGCCTTCTTGCGCAGGTCTTGCGCAAGGTCAAGGAGGACGAGGGGCAGGTCCTTCTGGTTGCGCCGTACTGGCCCACCCGGACTTGTTTCTCCGAACTGGTGCTCCTCGCGACAGCACCTCCTTGGCCAATTCCTTCTGAGGAAGGACCCTATGGCACCCTCGTCCCGATCTTTGGAACCTCCACGTGTAGCTCCTGGACGGGACGAGGCAGGTTTGAGTACCCTACCACCAGCGGTGGTGGCTACCATCACTTCCGCTAGAGCGTCGTCTACGAGGCACGCCTACGCGTTGAAGTGGAACCTCTTCGTCAACTGGTGTTCTTCTCGCCGAGAAGACCCCCGGAGGTGTTCGGTCAGTTTCGTGCTTTCCTTCCTTCAAGATGGGTTGGAGCGAAGGCTGTCTCCCTCCACCCTCAAAGTTTATGTTGCCGCTATTGCCGCACACCACGACTTGGTGGAAGGTAAATCTTTAGGGAAGCACGACCTGATCGTCAGGTCCTTGAGGGGGGCGAGGAGACTGAATCCTCCTCTCTCTCCTCTCGTTTCCCCTTGGGACCTCGCAGTGGTTCCCTTTGAGCCTCTGCAATCAGTGGAGCTTAAGTTCCTGTCAATGAACACAGCGCTCCTGGTTGCATTGGCCTCTCTCAAGAGGGTTGGGGACCTGCACGCATTCTCCGTTGACGAAGCGTGCCTGGAATTCGGGCCGGCTTACTCTCACGTGATCCTGAGACCCCGGCTTGGATATGTGCCCAAGGTTCCTACCACTCCCTTCTGGGACCAGGTGGTGAACCTGCAAGCGCTGCCCTTGGAGGAGGCAGACCCAGCCTTGGCACTGCTCTGTTCAGTACGCGCTCTCCGCGCCTATGTAGACAGGACGCAGTGTTTCAGGACCTCAGACCAGCTCTTTGTCTGTTATGGTGGGAAGCTGAAGGGAAAGGCTCTCTCCAAGCAGAGGTTGTCTCACTGGATAGTGGACACCATTGCTTTGGCATACCAGCAGCAAGGTTGACCGTGCCCCCTTGGTGTGACTGCCCACTCCACCCGGAGTGTGGCATCCTCTTGGGCTCTAGCGTATGGCGCCTCGCTAACAGACATCTGCAGAGCTGCAGGCTGGGCAACACCTAACACATTCGCCAGATTCTACAATCTCCGAGTGGAGCCTGTGTCCTCTCATGTACTCGCTTCAACTAGCTAGTACTGGACCCGCTCAGGTGTCTTCGCTTGCTCGCCATTCCACTCCACGGACTGGATACATGCGATATTCTCCTCAGGTGAGCTTCTCCGCAAGCCCTGAGTTCTTCCAGCACCCCTGATGCTAGCGCCAGTGTCTTTTGCCTGTGCGTTGGCTAGGTGCCTCCCGTGTGCATGGTCCCTGCCCGGAGCTACCCCCACACGTGTATTTCCACTGTAAGCCTCTCTGAGCATGTGTCTTTCCCTTGACAAGCCACCTTGCCACCCCTGAGGTTGAAATATTCCACCTGCGGATGGACACCTCAGTATTCTCCATATGTTTCCTTCGGGTCATATGTGTATTTCCAAATGCCCCCCCCCCCCCCCCCCCCCGGGTTGGTGTTAATTGCATATTTCCTCTAACTATGGGATATGCTTCCCAGTGTACCTTGGTATTCCTGTGCTAAATAGGAGTCCTTCGTCCTTACAAGTCTTACAAGGGCTCAGATTTACACAGGGCACTGGAAGACAGCTGTGAAGGTGGCGTGATTAGACTGATAACCCCATTCGTCGTCATCCGATGTAACTCGGAGTGACAACGAAAGGGAACGTCTCGGTTACGTATGTAACCCTCGTTCCCTGAGTAGGGAACGGAGACGTTACGTCTTCCTGCCGCTTCTGCTGTACCGCGGGGATCGCCTGAGTTCAGTCTTGGCTCCTCAGCGAAGAAACATAACTGCATGTTGCCGGCGTCCTCCTTGTATACCCACGAGGTGGGGCAGAGTTACGTCATGCAAATTCCGCAGACCCATGGCATTTCTTTGCCATTGGCTCGTTTTTAAATCACTGTTAATGACACTGTTAAGTCACTGTTCATTCTAAATACTATATGTGGGACCGTACTCCCAGGGGCACAGAAATAAGAATCCCATATATGGAACCATACCGCTCAAAAGGTTAAAAATACAACCTATAATTTTCGACAGGCAATTTTCGACCCATTTTCACTTCCACAAATTCAGTGGTTCAAATTCAACAGAAAATTCAACATTTCACATCTGGGAACTGCAGGAATAGTAGTAGATTACCAATATATAATCTAGTCGATCTCACCAGCAGGCGGTGCCAGTATTTGTGATGATTTTCTGGGCCAGTATATATATGGAAAAGCTGATAGACACAAAAGCTGTTTACATTTATGTCTTCATGGTTACTTTTGTACATGTAGGCAGCTTTCTCTACCATGAACGAGATTATAATGTTATTCCCTGAGGCTGACGTACAGATCAAACATTACAGTTTAATTTAGTTAAGTTTCCTTAACTTTATTACTGGGGGTTCCCTCAATATGTCATACTCCAGGATTCCCCTGCCATTGGGACTTAACGTAGTTTAATGGACTAAATACAGTGATATAAAAGACCAAACTCGCACCTTATTGGAAATGTAGGCTATACTATATGGCAGTGGTCTTCACTCTTTTTTTCATGAGAGCCACACTGATAGGACAAAGTCAGTAGGAGAGCCACTTTTACCGCAAAGTATCAAAAGTTACATCCAGATATAAATACCATGTCTGCTTATAACTGAGACTAGATGATTTCCCATTATGAAATAAAAAGCAGGATTTCCAGAATATATTTATCCCAGAATGCATTTAATGACCTTAAGTTTTTTTTTTCTACATTAGCCCATTAAGAGCTGGAAAGACCATCAAAACTGGCAACTCTGCAGTGAGTCACTGCTATGTTTCCATGCACACCTTTTGTTTCAATCGGACAGAATTCATTCCGATTGATGAAACTATAAATAAATTAAAGCTAGGCGAGCTGCAAGAGGCTCGAGAGCCACCCAACGAGTAACAATGCCATATAGGCTACAGGACTCAGAATATGAACATAACACGCAAAGTTTTATGCGAAGTGTTACCCAGTGATTTACTGGCATAAAGTTGGCTCGACAATGACATTGAACTTTTTTTAGGGTACATTTAGGGACCTTCTCTACAGTTAAATGACATATATGGTATATACATTTTTAACTTCAATAGCATTTGATGAGAATGACTTACAGTCATAAAACCAACTGTAAAGTATTTAAGACATTAAATTCATAAGCACACAACACAAGAACACTTCTCTTTAGAGCAATGGTTCCCAAACCTGTCCTGGCACACCCCCAACACTGCACGTTTTCTTTGTCTCCCTAATCAAACACACCTGATTCAACTCATCAGCTCATTAACCCATGTGATATTACGTCTAATATGGCGAGGTTGACGGTTCTACAGGCATTTCATCCCCCACCTCATGTGACGGTTGAAGATGGAAGACTTAATTTGCTCTGCCCTGTTAGAGCGCTTAACATCTATCTTCAGAGGTCTTCTCAGTGGAGAAAGACGGAACAGTTTGCTGGTGTGTTTCGGGTAACCCAGGAAGGGGCTCCCATCAGCAACTGGATTGTTCGTGCTATTTCCCTGGTGCGCAGTTTGCCTTCACCTTTGGCCATGAGGGCTCACTCTACTAGAGGTTTGGTGTCCTCTAGAGCCCTCCTTTCTGAAACAGCTTCATACTGGGACAGGCAGGTTTGTTGTACGTTGTGGCATAGTGGGTATTTAGTTCCCTATAGTCTCTGTTACGTCGGATGACGACGAAGGGAGTTTTGCTTAGAAAGCCTATCAACTTCGAGTATTACAAAACGAGCTAACGGCAAAGAAATGCCATGGGTCTGCGGAATTTGCATGACGTAACTCCGCCACACCTCGTGGGTATAAAAGGAGGACGCCGGCAACATGCGGTTATGTTTTCGCTTCGGAGCCAAGTTTATTCTTCTCTCCACAAGCCATCTGAATTGTCAGCTTCACGAACGAGTTCCTCTGGTCTTGGTGTGATGGCGATCTCCAGCGAGCGCGCGCTTCCTGCTTATCTGTGCAGTGGTTTGCCAGAGAGTGCTTGTCTCCCCGGGCGCTTCAACACTTAGAGTGTTTCTCTCATAAAAGAGCTTGCACGCAGCACGTCTTTTTAAAGATGCCTCGCCCGTGTACTTCTGGTTGCGGCAGATTGGTATCGAACTCTGATGGGCACGAGCGCTGTCTAGTATGTTTGGGCATGGATCATGCTAGAGCAGCGCTCGTGGATGACTCATGTTCTCTTTGTGGGAACATGACCATCGCGTCATTAAGAACGAGACTCAATGAACTCGCAAGAGTGATGGTCCCCTCATCCACACCCCGATCTAGTGCTCCCTCGCGGGGTGCTACTTCGGCTGGTAGCCAGGGTGACCTGAGGTGACGGTCTGGAACAAGGCGCCGACTATCTGCCCGCGACCCCAGCCCCCCTCTTCAGTGACGGTGCCCGCTAGTGAACTGCCGATTCACGCGTGTCTACCTTCGGGTGGCCCGCGTGTTTCGGTTGAAGCTACAGAGGATGATGCTATGTCTGTAGCAGCATCACAAGGTGGGTTTGAGTCTTCTGGAAGTGAGATCTCGAAGTCCTGGAAGACCCCCCTATCTTCTCGGGACCGCTCGTTGGTCTCATCCGCCTTTCCTCCACTCGATGGGCAGCTGTCCGTGGTTACACTGGGCTTCCCCCGGTTGAACGCTCTGTTGCGATGCAACTATGTCCCCAGAGTGCTTCTTCTCGTGGTGAGCCTAAGCACCCATCCAAAGCCTGTAGATTTTCATCGACCCTGGTGGTGAAGTCTTACAGAGCGGCGGGACAGGCAGCTGCTTCACTGCATGCTATGGCCACTCTGCAGGTCTACCAGGCCCAGATGCTCAGAAACATGCACGAGGGCAGGACAGACCCAGGGCTCTTCGATGAGCTGCGCGCCGCAACCGACCTTGCCCTCTTGGCGACGAAGGTGACCTCGCGCTCCCTGGGTTTAGTGATGTCCACTTCGGTGGTCCAGGAGAGACATCTGTGGCTGAACCTGGCCGACATGCGGGATACCGAGCGGACTCGTCTGCTTGATGCACCCCTGTCCCAGGCCGGCCTCTTCGGCGGAGCAGTCGAGGACTTTGCCCAACAGTTCTCGACTGTGCAGAAACAGACCGAGGCCATTAAGCACATTCTGCCCCGCCGACCCGCTGCGGCCTCCGCGTCCTTCGGGCAGACGCCTCAGCCTGTTAACCGCCGAGGGCACCCTCCTACAGCTCCCGCCCCTCCCGCTCGGCCGAAGCAGCAGCCTCCACCCAGGCCCAGTCGTGGCCCAAGCCGTAAGAAGGCGCCACAGCCCTCTCCAGCCCCGCCCCCTGCCAAGAGCCAGGCCAAGCGGCGCTCCTGAGACGGGCTGCTCAGGGATGATGGCTGCTCATCGGTAGTGGCTACCATCACTTCCGCTAGAGCGTCGTCCACGAGACACGCCTATGCTTGAAGTGGAACCTCTTTGTCAGCTGGTGCTCTTCTCGCCCAGAAGACCCCCGGAGGTGTTCGGTCGGTGTCGTGCTTTCCTTCCTTCAAGATGGGTTGGACCGAAGGCTGTCTCCCTCCACCCTCAAAGTTTATGTTGCCGCTATCGCTGCACACCATGACTTGGTAGAAGGTAAGCACGACCTGGTCGTCAGGTTCCTGAGAGGAGCGTGGAGACTGAAACCTCCTCGCTCTCCTCTCGTTCCCTCTTGGGACCTCGCGGTGGTTCTAACTGCCCTGCAGAGTGCTCCCTTTGAGCCTTTGAAATCAGTGGAGCTTAAGCTCCTGTCAATGAAGACAGTGCTCCTGGTTGCACTGACCTCTGTCAAGAGGGTAGGGGACCTGCAAACAATCTCCGTTGACGAAGCGTGCCTGGAATTCGGGCCGGCTTACCCTCACGTGATCCTGATACCCCGCCCTGGATATGTGCCCAAGGTTCCCACCACTCCCTTCCGGGACCAGGTGGTGAACCTGCAAGCGCTGCCCTCGGAGGAGGCAGACCCAGCCTTGGCACTGCTCTGTCCAGTATGCGCTCTCCGCGCTTATGTAGACAGAACGCAGTGTTTCAGGACCTCAGACCAGCTCTTTGTCTGTTATGGTGGGAAGCTGAAGGGAAAGGCTTTCTCCAAGCAGAGGTTGTCCCACTGGATAGTGGACACCATTGCTTTGGCATACCAGAAGCAAGGTCGACCATGCCATAGCGTGTGGCATCCTCTTGGGCTCTAGCGCATGGCGCCTCGCTAACAGATATCTGCAGAGCTGCAGGCTGGGCGACACCCAACACATTCGCCAGATTCTACAATCTCCGAATGGAGCCAGTGTCCTCTCATGTACTCGCTTCAACCAGCTAGTATTGGACCCGCTCAGGTGTCTTCGCTTGCTCGCCATTCCACTCCACGGAGTGGATGCGTGCGATATTCTCCTCAGGTGAGCCTTTTCGAAGGCCCTGAGTTCCTCCAGCACTCCTGACGCTGGCGCCAGTGTCTATTGCCTGTGCGTCGGCTAGGTGCCCCCCGTGTGCATGGTCCCTCTCCGGAGCTACCCCCACATGTGTATTCTCACTGTAAGCCTCTCCGAGCATGTGTCTTTCCCTTGGCAAGCCACCTTGCCACCCCTGGGGTTGAAATATTCCACCTGCGTCTGGACACCCCAGTGTTCTCCATATGCATCCTTCGGGTCATGTGTGTATTTTCTATTACACTATTAGCCTAAAATACAAATTCTATTTGTATTTTTCCTGAGTAGGGAACGGAGACGTTCCGTCAGCCTGCCACTTTCGCTGTACCGCGGGGATCACCTGAGCTCAGTCTTGGCTCCTCAGCGAAGAAACATAACTGCATGTTGCCGGCGTCCTCCTTTTATACCCACAAGGTGGGGCTGAGTTACTTCATGCAAATTCCGCAGACCCATGGCATTTCTTTGCCATTGGCTCGTTTTGTAATACTCGAAGTTGATAGGCTTTCTAAGCCAAACCCCATTCGTCATCATCCGACGTAACGTCTCCGTTCCCTACTCAGGGAACGAGGGTTACATCCGTAGCCGAGACGTTTGGTCTGATATTGTTCGAAATTACATCACACCAGTTCGTTCTTCAATTTCGCTTTAAATTTATCTGGGCCTTAACACATTACAAGAGGCCTAAGGTCTGGTCTAAGACTGGTATTGAACTGTGGATTACTTGCCTTTCTCTTACCTAAGTTATTTACCCTCTAAGATTTCTCCAAGATCCTGTCTCCTAAATCCCTCGTCTGTTCTCTACCTCTTAGGATCCCACAATCCTTGTAGGACAGAGGCATTGTTTATTCATTTACTCTCACGACAACCAAAAGCTGCCTGAGAGTTCCAAAGTCACAAAACTGACTTGGATTTGATCTAAGAACGGAGGGACCTTCCTCTACCAATTTCACCACACCTTGGAGGGGTTTGAGAACAGTCTTTGCTGTGCCAGTCAAGAGAGGTGAGCAAAATGCCGAAACCGTCAAAAACAGAGACTAAGCAGCAGGTAGATTTGGCAACGGAGGAGGAGTACGTTAGCCTCAGTCGAGTCATTGGGCTAATGGATCAACAAAAGGATATGTTCAAGGAACTACTCCAGAAACAACATGAGATCTTTAAAGGATTTATAAAAATAATTGTGGAAGCTACAAACACCCCAATGGATGCAATATTAAGTGACATTCAAGAATGTCTGGAAGGATGCGCTGGAAGGATCGAGAAACTATTTTGCTGCACGCAAAACGTCTCAAGGGAGCCAACATTTTCATAAACGAGGACTATACGGACATAGTTAAAAACCGAAAAGAATTGATGCCAGAGTTGAGAGTCGCAAGAGATAGGGGCGATATTACCTTCTTGCGTTATGACAAACTAATAGTTCATCCGCGTAAAAGCACACCAAACCCAGTGTAAAAATTAATCTGCAAAATTCTAGTATGTTGAAACATTTCTTTTTATATGGCCTCTAACAAGTCTACCAAAGGTATTTCCGATTTTGAACTCTCATTACGGAAAATTACTGAATTAAACAATCTGGATTTTGCATACTCACAATATGATTTACAGAACACTGAGATTGACATCGACCCTGAAAATAATTTCTTTGAGAGATCTGTCAATGTCTGTCAATATTACACAGAGGATGATTCCAATTGCAAATTTATGACAATTTTCAACAAAATTTGTTGTAAATTTATAACAAATTTACAACAAAAAATCGGACGAATCTTCTAGTGTGTGTATTCAGAGGATTATAATGCTAAAAATCGGTTGAAACTGTCCTTATGTCTGTGGTCTCCCACAGTTTTAAAATCGGTTAAGATGTAAAAATCATCTATGTGTCCCAGGCCTCATCTCTTCCTCACCAGTTAATCACCGGTTGTTGTCTACATCCTTTATGTAAAATATTTGCTTTTCAATTTGCTTTCAGGGTCGGTAACTAAAAACAAACACAGTACAGTACACACAAAATCATTTATGTAAAGTATTTGCTTTTCAATTTGCTTTCAGGGTCGGTAACTAAAAACAAACAGTACAGTACACACACTTGAAATCAGATGGATTCATTCATAAATAAATAAACAAGAGTTCACACGCTTTTAACCAACACACTTCTAATGTGTCTAATCTACATGTTAAGAGTCTAGCAGACTAAATTTATTTTCTGCTTGTACACTTTTATTTTCCACATAATGGATCTAAAAGTATTTATGAAATACATAAATGTAATATTTCATATAGATATATTTCACAATGATTGAAGAACACATAGACAATCATTACAGTCATTTTGAAAAGTTCCCTCTATTTGGTGCAGATCTGTTGTTAAGCATTTTTCGGATTAAGTCTTTGATTTTAGCTGTGTTTAAAACATAAATGATGGGATTTAGCATTGGTGGAAGAGCAAATGAAAGAGATCCGCTGATGATCCTGCCATTAGTAGTAGGTGAAGCAATCAAAATGCACAATATGGGAAGAAAGAATGATCCAACTACTAAAAGGTGAGAAACACAGGTCTTCATTGCTTTTAAACGTCCTTCCCAAGTTGTAATTTTACATAAAGCAAGAAAAATGCCCAAATATGACAGGATTATAATGAAAGGTGGTGCTACAAGGAATACAGCTTCAATGAGGATTGCTAATAACTTATTAATGCTATTGTCATTGCATGGCAGCCTCACCAATGTTCCATAGTCACAATACCAACTCACTATCACGTTAGAATTACAGAATGAAAGTCTGGTCATCAAAGATGTCGACAGTGTTACCATACAGGTGTTAAATGCCCATATTACTGAAAACACTATAGACATGAACTTAATATTCACTATGGCATGATATCTTAGTGGAAAACAAATTGCAATGAAACGATCAAATGCCAGAACAACAAGGGTGTAAGTTTGCACAGTAATAAAGAAGTTCACAAAAAACATGTTTGCCAAACAAGCATTGTATGAGATGTACTGTGAGTCAAATAAAAATATCTTCATCATGTTAGGGATCAGTGCATTAGTTTCACCGATGTCGGCCAAGGCCAAGTTAAACACACCAATGTACATTGGACTGTGCAGGCTCCGGTCAAGAGCTATAATGAGAAGGACTATCGAGTTCCCAATTATAGTAATAAAATAAATGATAAATAAGAATATATAGTAATACGTTTTGTATGGTGTACCTGTAAGCCCAGTGATGAAAAAGTATTCAGGATGAACAATCGAGATATTCTGGGATACACTCATGGCAGCTTTGCGTTTGTTGTTTTGCACAGGCTGAAAATAGAAATTACTATAAAGAAATAACCAAAATATGCACTTCACTAAATTGTCATCTCACACTTTTAACATCTATTTTCAAATGTTGAAAATATACCTTTATGTAAACTTTCAGCATAATATTTGAATCACAGACTAAATAATCTTTAAGTTTAAGAGCAAGAGCAAACAATGACAGTGTCTGAACGCTTGTGAGTTTGAATTAAATGAGTCTTTTTTAAATGCTCATCCTTATTCTCTCATGTCACAAAGATCATTGGACATATGCGTCATTGAATCCAAATACATCTAATGATTCATCTCTTGAGAGCTTTCAGATAACACAATGATGTAATGCTTGTATGTTGAAGTAAATGTTCTGGCCACTGCTTTAGTTTTAATAGCCATTTTCTTAACTGGCCACACAATTCCCCTTTGTGAAGTTCCCATTAGTGCACATTATATTACAGTAATGCAAGGGTATTTTTAATTCTACATAACAGCAACTGCTGTACAACTTATGTTCATGTGTTGGCCTTAACAGCGAGTAGTGGAAATGGTTGAGATCCTCTCTTTGAGGTCTATTCAAATATACCTCTATAATGTGTAGACTTTAAACTTTAAAGTTTTTTTTGGGCAGCACACACATAGGCTCCAACCCGTGAGCCAGCCGAGCCGGAGGCTCCGGCTAAGATGGCCACCGTTCCAGAGCCTTGTCCCAAGATGGCCGCCGTTCCAGAGTCTCGTCCCAAGATGGCCGCCACTCCAGAGTCTCGTCCCAAGATGGCTGCCACTCCAGAGTCACATTCCATCATGGCCGCCACACCAGAGCCCTCTGCCAAGATGGCCGCCATGTGTTTTCTACGTACAAGGTTTACGAATGCTCACCGCGATTCCACGGGCCTTTCATAAAAATGCACTTAACATTAACACATCTGGGAGGACATTGCTAGCAAATTAACTGCAACCATGGGTGTTCAAAGATCAGGGAAGGAGGTCGAGTGGCCAATCCTGGCAAAAAGGAAGGAGGGCACTGCAGGGGTCTGCAAATAAAAAAAATAAAAAAACAGGTGGTGGGACCAATGAGTACCCCCCTTCTCAAAGCAGAGGAAGAAAAGGCCTTGTCAATACTCGGCACAAGTGTTTCAGATGGCATTTGTGGTGGTATTGACATCCAAGGAGGAGTAGGGGTAACTGAGTCAGGTCCTTCATGCTCATAGGAACTATCAGTTTCATCTGCCATTTCCCAGCACCTACCATCTCCCAGTCCTATAAACAGCCCTCACAGGCGTCAACCTCCATCTTCAGTTGTCAAGACTGCAGCCACAACACCTCAGCAGTTTGAGGATGTTTGTAGTTGTAGTCAGGACATAGTGCAGCTGGAGAGGAAGAAAACAGATGTCTTGAAATACATTAGGCAATGCCTTAAAGAAGCCAATGAGAGGGACAACAACCTCTTTTCTTGCACTAGAGGAGATGAGTTTTGCCAGGCTCTCAATTTCTGTGCCAATTATTTTTCCAGCAGTCTCAGGTAATATGATTATTGTTCAATGGGGATTTATTACGTTTCTGTCATTTCTTGTGCAATGTTTTCTATACGTAGGTATGATTTATCCTATGATATATCTTTTGCAGGCCCTGGGGAACTGAATAACCAAAATGAATAAAACTAGATGCAATGTTTTTGATTGATAAAACAAGATGCAATGTTTTTAATTAATAAAACTTGATGCAATGTTTTTGATGTCCATGTTTGTTGAACCAGACAAGGCCTACGGCCCTAGGAAATACTATAGTAATTGTTCTAATAAGTAACAAGAGTTCTTCCAAGTGATTCTGAAGTGAATGGCTAATGATTGATGAATATTTTCAGACATAAGCATGTAAGTTTCAATATTATTAATATATATAACGTCTATTAAGGGTGATAGATATATGTACTTCATCTAGCCAAAACTATGGTGGCCGAGAGAGCTCAACGCGCTGCAACTGAAGAAAACACATGCAAAAAGAAAAACACCCACAAATTAAGAAAACATCTTCATCAGTTTTACAACAAATGGATGCTCCAAATACTCATAACACAACCAAATACAGAAAGCGCTGCAAAAGTTCACAACACAAAAAATACAGAAACGTGCTGCAAATAGAACAGAACACAACGGAAATGTTTCAAGGGGACCCCAATAAGTGACGAACCTGGCCGGGACGTGCTTATCATAGACAGTAAAAGAAATGGACACAGCGACGCCCTTGATTTCAACAGAGAGAATTGAAGCCCAATAGAAGCACTCACTTCCTGATAGCCAAGCGTACTGCGCAGGCTCAAACTGAGCTTGACGACGTAGATGTAACGTGGGCAACCTGTCTGTCTTCTAGTAGCTGTGCCAAGAGAAATCTGTATCATTCCCTTCCGAATCTCGCAGAGACGGAGAGCGTGAGTATTAGCTGTCCATGAGCTAGCAGCAGGAGTAACTTTATGACTCTCTATAGGCTTTAGCCTTGACTTTATCGGAGTTTATGCCTCCACGTTCCCACGATTGCTGGCGAGCTTCTCCGCCTGTCTATACGGTAATTTCTCTACTGTGCGACAGAGAGTTGAGTGGTTATGACGCTGTCATTAGCCTATTTTTACAAAAACGGCTTCTACGGGGCCATAACGTAAGATACAAAGTAATGGAGCCTTTTATACATTGTCGTGTTTCTTTAGAAATAAATAATGGACAAACGGAGTCTTTGGACGCCTCAGATGTAAAGTTATTCGCTGTCAAAGTGACGCCAAAATGAATGGGAGTCAATGGAATGCTAACAGCAGATGAGCGTCAGCTACAATGGCGGCGCCCAGAGGAAGCTTCAGTTTCCGGGGGATGGATTACCCCCTTGGTGCTTATAGCTCAAAGTCTACTTTAAAAAAAAAAAAAAAAGAAAACTTTGTAAAAAAAAATGTTTTGCAAAACGTACAGAGATGTTAATGACATATAACCTTGTATAGCCTACAATATGTTCAATGTCATCGTAATACAAATGGGAAAAGACATATGGTGAAAACTTTAAAAAAAAGATAGATAGATAAATAGAGAAAAAGAACATGAGGGTAAGATTTAAAGGGCCCATTTTTTATTTTCCATTTATGTTATGTAATTGTTTAAACTGTTATTTGCGAGTATTTAAGTAATGCGAGTACAAGTTACTGGTTACAACTTACCTGGCCTGATATTTTCTTTTATGGGTACAGTTTATATCACTAGATCCATCCGAACCTAGCACAGTGTTAGCTCACGTTTAGAGTTTGCACGGTTACATGGGCTTTCCCAGCCCGATCTCATGGAAATTCGTACGAATTTTACGTGGTGGCTAATTCGTAACAATTCATACGACCTCACTCGTACGAATTTGTACGATTTTTGCTAAATCGTAAATATTTTACGAGTTGCCAAATTCGTATGAATTCATACGAATGACCTACCCCTGACTCCGCCCCTAAACCTACTCATCATGTGGGTTTAGACAAATCGTACGAATCCGTACGAGTGAGGTCGTATGAATTCGTACGAATTAGCCAACTTTTAATCACTCGTACAAATTCGTACGAATTGGTCGTGAGATAGCGTTGGCTTTCCAAGTAAATGAACAATCAATGACCACACCTAGATACTTATATGTATCCACCTGCTCAATGATATTATCATGAATGATAACTGTAATGACCTAATCTTTTTGGATATACTATAATTTTCTTCATTTTTGAAACATTTACAACAAGATGATTTACATTGCACCACCGCACAAAATTCTCAATTTCGGACTGATACACTGCTATCATGATTTTTCTCTAACAGACTCAATATCACAGTGTCATCAGAGTATTTGATAATGTAATATTCTTATTTATTCTAGAGCAGTCATCAATACTAATAGATTTAACATCAGAGAATGTGTTATTTACCTTTACATATTGAGTACGATTGGTTAAAAAAGAAAAGAACCACTTAATAAAAGGGTTGACATTACTTTTTACAAGCTTACCCAGGAGTAACTTCTGCTGAAGCGTATTAAAAGCGGAGCTAAAATCTACAAAGAGCAGTCGTGCATAAGCATTAGAGGTTTCTAGATGTTAAAGAGTCAAATGAGTGACAGTGTTAACAGCATCAACAGTCCCTCTTCCCTCCCTATAAGCAAACTGAAAATGATCTAATGATGAATTTACATTAGATTTCAGTCTGGACACCACATACTTCTCCAGGCATTTCATAATTACAAATGTTATAGCAAATGGTCTGAAATCATTATTATCAACAGCACCAGGTTTTTTTTTAGGAACAGATGTAATAATAGTCTTTTTCCATAACAAGGGGACGATTGCTGGAAAATTGGACACCATGCTGTGGTTAACTCTTCTGCACACTCCCGCAAAAGATAAGCCGAGATTGTCACATTCTGTTCTGTCTTGTCTGCACCTGTTCTTGTTTATCCTTGATTAGTTATCCTTCATCCACCTGTGTCTAGTTAGTTCCCTCATTTGCCCTCTTTATATATTCTCCTGTTCAGTTCTATCCTGTGTCGGTTATTGTTTGTGTGTACATGTTTATATGTCTCACGCTGTTACATTAAACCTTGTTATTCTTTGAATCATCTTCGTCTGCCTGTTTGTTCCAAGCCGTGACAGAGATACATCCTGGCCCAGTTGACTTAGTGCAAGTTTTCCGAAAAAGTGAAGTAACTTCTTGAGGGTCCACAAGTAATCTAACGTCCGTTTCACATTCAACAGTTTGTAAAAACTCTTTACATTCCTTAACAGGATCATTGTTATCAAACCGTATAAAAAAAGTCATTCAACTAATTTCCTTTCTTAAAATCGTCAGTTGTAATGAGACGTTTTTTTAGAATCCATGTTAGAAATGGTTCTCAGGGAGTTCCACAGTTTTTTATTGTTCATAGATGAAATATTTTGTTCACTGTAGTCCTTTTTTATGTGTCCTAGCTTCCCATAATAGTTTATTCAGTTCCTTTTGGACGACTTTTAACTCAACCCGGTCCTTTTTCATAAAAGCTGCTTTTTTCCTATTGATGCAGGCTTTCACTTCTTTTGTTATGAGAGGCTTATTATTAGGGAACACCATTATCTCCTTTTAAGGGAGTAGCCTATTGTTTACAGAAGTGAATATAGTCCGTAGTCGTCTCCATAACTGCATTCAGATCTGTGTTGTGGAATATTGACCAGTTCGTACTAAGAAAACACCCTTTTAATGCCTCTACATTTCCTTCATGCCATATCGTTACTCTCTTGACCAGAGGTTTGTTTACTTTTAAAACCGTCTATATGTCGGTATTAAATGAACCATATTGTGGTCAGACGTGGATAATAGGGGTTTAGTTTTTGCCTTATAGGCATCCTTAATGTTGCCATAACATTTATCCAGAACGTTATTCTTCCTGGTCGCAGATTTAACATACTGGAAAAAGCCTGGTATATGGCTCAAGTTTGCAATGATTAAAATCGCCCAAGATAAGGACTGAAGGACGGTGTTCGCTGTAGTTATTTTTAAAAGATAAAAAGGTCTTAGACTTAGACAGAGGTTTTCGGTTTCAGTAGTACAGCCGGTTTCTTTCACTGTATATTGTGTGCACCATCCGTTACTCACGTACACATAGACTCCTCCTCCTCTGATTTTTTCCGAGGACTCCCCTCTATCCGCTCGATTTAAGGAGAACCCTTCCATCTCCATAAGAGAACTGAGAATGTCCTTTTGAAGCAAGGTTTCTGTGAGCGCCATTACACTCGAGTCCCGGTAGCGATATTTTTTTTCACAGGATGGTAGGGGAAGACTCATGAATATTCATTAGGGAACTCATCCCTGATTGGTCTGATGACCTACCCCCTAACCCCGCCCCTAAACCTACCCGTCACTGGGGGTCTGATGACCTACCCCTAACCCCGCTCCTAAACCTACCAGTCACTGGGGTTAAGACCAATCAGGGATGAGTTCCCTAATGAATATTTATAAGTCTTCCCCTACCATCCTGTGAAAAAAAATATCGCGTCCCAGTATAAGCACGATCTGATGTTGATACGGAGTTATTCCATCTTAGTTTTGAGTGATCTTACATTTCCAAGAATGATGGAAGGGAGAGGCGGCCTATTCGACCTCTGTGAGACGCTGTAAAACTCCCCTCGTCTGCCTCTTTTCCGAGGTCTCCGGCGTTGATCTGAGTTCCGTTTCATATGGAAGTAAAATAATGCCAAATGTTTTTGAAACAAAAAGCCTGTTAAATTGCACTATACTTGAAAACACAATGCATTGCATTAACCATGCTTGCATTTTAATGCATTGTATTTTTAGGACTTGCATTTTTATTGGCTCAAATTCGACATGGTTGAATATTTAAGCTGTGAATATTTCAATTCAAAACATTCAAAACACATTTTTATTATTAAAAATTCAATAATCCCTATTCACCTACCATATTTCACTTCCAAAATATTAAAACTGTTCAAAAATACAACCTATAATATTCAACTGGCAATTTTCGGTCCATTTTATTTCGCTTTACAAATTCGCTTCCACAAATTCAGTGGTTCAAATTCGACAGTAAATTCAACATTGACATCCAGGAACAGCAGGAAAAGCAGTAGATTACAGAGCTTAATATCCATCTGTTGTTAGTCTACCTCACCAGCAGGGGGTGCAAGTGCGTGTTGTTGACTAAGATCGAGCAACAGTTTGAGCAAGCCATTCATTCATAAAAACTCATTTATAGAAATGAAAGTGTATTTGTGATTATTATGAGGGCTGTTTTTATGTTTAATTCGGGGTCTTCATGGTCACTGTGTAGCCTACATGCATCTTTCTCTACCGTGAACAAGATTATAATGTAATTCCCCCTATGCTGATGTACAGATCAAATGTTAAGCCTACATTTGAGGTAGACATATTTCTCTTGGTTGTTTAGATGCCTTAACTTTATATCGTGGCGATGTGCTGACGTACTAGGGTTTCCCTCAATACTTCAGGATTGGTGGACATATAAAACGCGTAATGTAGCTTAACTAATACAGTGATGTAAAAGACCAAACTCGCACCTTATTGAGAAGGCTGTAGTAGGCAATATGGCTATAGGCAAGAAGATGGACTCAGAATATGAACTTAACGCGCAAAGTTTCACACTAAGCGTTTCCCAGTGATATACTGACATAAAGTTGGCTTGACATTGGACATTCACAAATTTAGGGACCGTCTCTAAAGTTACATATAGCCTACATTGGTACACACGTTTCTAACGTCAATAGCATTGGGAGAGAATGACTTACAGAAAAGTGGTAGGTGTCAGGCATGATACACACCTTTCATATTTTTTATATGCATTCACATAAATTGAAGTTTGCTATTGTAGTTAGAAACGCGTGTAGCTAATGCTGTATGTAATTTTAGACGGTCCCTACGTGCGAATGTCCGATGTCAAGCCAACTTTATGCCAGTATATCCATACTATGGATATATAATATATACATATATATATATATATATATATATATATATATATATATATATATATATATATATATATATATATATATATATTTGTATACACAGTGTATGCCTGCCTATGGCTACAGGCATCTTGAGGAATCACAGGAGATTTTGGAGACCACTGCAGAGGAGGAAACACCGAATGCAGTGCTTTAGGGTGATTCTGCCCAGTGGATTTTCTTATGATATAATCTGTGATGAGAAGTAATTGGCATTATTGTCTATTGTGTTTATAAATTAAACTGATCGGTTTGTATTCTGATTCATTTAGGTGAATATATTATTGTGTCTTATTAACTGTGGGTATTTAATAGGTAAACTGTCATGGGTATGTTTTTCTTTTTTTCAGAAAACTTTTAATGGAATAACGATTATTTTTGTGAAATACATTTGTATTGTTTGGAAGTCACGTCTGCCTTTAAATCCAATTTGACAATCCGGTTGCAGAGACCTCTGCTCCCCTTGCTTAAAGGGTTGTAGTAAACTATGTATAATAATATGTATTTAAGGGGCCAGGCAAGTCAATTTAGCTCAAAAGGAATAATTAATGAATTAATGGGGAATCTTAAAAGAATCACTCATACGGCCCGGCCGAGCAAATCACTCGTCCAGAGTTCATTTGAATAGGCCGTAACTATCACCTCTGCAGCGGATATAAATATCCAAACTATAGTGAAACACTATTTATTAGCAAGGTAACTTAGATCAGCAGTTTAAGACATTAAATTCGTAAGCACATAACACAAGAACAATTATCTTAAATATAAACAAGACTTTATTGATTATTCTAACACACGAAACTAATATCTAACACAAACACACGCACACACACATTCATACGAGTTGCAGAAAGAAAGTGAGGAAAGAATGAGTTTTAAGAGTGAGGTGATGAAATCCCATGTTTCTATATGCACTTAAAAGACATGACCTGAACGAACCATCAATCATTAATCTAACCCTCCTGCAAGCTTTTCATCCTCCAACACATGTGTCGGCTGATCAAGAGAAACTTTGTTTACTTTGTCCTGTCCGAGCCTTGGAGGCATATGTACATACAGTCGTGCTCAGAATTAATGGTACCCCTGGTAAATATGATGAAAAATGGCTGTAAAAAATAATTCTGCATCGTTTATCCTTTTGATATTTCATTCAAAAAATTGGCAAAAATCGAACCTTTCATTGAAGTAAAATAATTGACAGTGGAGGGGAAATCACATTATGAAATAAATGTTTTTCTCCAAAACAAGTTGGCCACAATTATTGGTACCCCTAGAATTGTTTACGAGTAAAATATCTCTTAAGTATATTCCCATTCATATTTACCTTTTTTTTGCACACCAGGGTGACTAGGAACATGAAATTGTCCAGCCATGACTTCTTGTTTTACAAGAGTTTAAATATGGGGAAACACAAAGGCCAAATTCCCTTAATCATCCATTACAATCAGTAAAACCAAAGAATATAGTTCTGATGTGCATCAAAAGATTATTGAGCATCACATAATAGAAAGTGGCTGTAAGAAAATAGCTAAAGCATTGAAAATCCCCATTTTGACCATCAGGGCAATAATTAAGCACTTCCAATCAACTAAAGATGTTACAAATCTGCCAGGAAGTGGACGTGTGTCTATATTGTCTTAATGCATGGTGAGGATGAAAGTTTGAGTGGCCAAAGACTCTCCAAAGATCACAGATGGAGAATTGCAGAGATTAGTTGAGTCTTGGGTTCAGAAAGCCTATTAAAAAAAATTGAACAACCCCTACATCACCACATGTTGTTTGGGAGGTTTTCAAGAAAAATCCTCCTTGCTCATCCAAAAACAAACCCCAGCAAATTCAGTTGTCAGACATGACTGGACCTTCAAACAGCACAGGGTTCTGTGGTCAGATGAAACTAAAAAATAGCTTTTTGGCAGCAAACATGCAAGATGGGTTTGGTGCACACAAGGATAAAAAGTACCCCATGTGTACAATTTAATATACCATCTTTAATGTTGTGGTCATATTTTTCTGCTGGAGGTCCTGGACTTCTTGTTCAGATACATGCATGGCATCGTGGATTCTATCAAATACCAACAGATAAAAAATCTAAACATGACAGCCTCTGCTAGAAATCGTATAATGGCCCGTGGTTGGATCTTCCATCAGGACAACGATCCAAAACAAACATCACAATCAACACAAAAATGTGTTAAGTAGCACAAAATGAAGCTTCTGCCATGACCGTCCCAGACCTGATGAGTGGAGTGAACTGAAGAGAAGAAGCACCAACATGGATCTGGGAATCTGAAGGATCTGGAGAGATTCTGTAAGAATGGTCTCTGATCTCTTGTCAGGTGTTCTCCAAACACATCAGGCATCATAGGATAAAACTCAGAGCTGTTATCTTGGCAAAAGGAGATTGCAAAAAGTATTTAACAAAAGGGTACCAATAATTGTGGTACCAACGTGTTTTGGAGATAAACATTTATTTCATAATGTGATTTCCCCCCCACTTTCTATTCTTTTACTTCAATGAAAGTTTAGATTTTTGCCAATATTTTGAATGAAAGATCAAAAGGATAAATGATGCAGATTTATTTTTTCCAGCCATTTTTTATCATATTTACCAGGGGTACCATTAATTCTGAGCACGACTGTAGGTCCTCGGGCTGGAGGAAGTCGGACCAGTTGCTGGTGTGTTTTGAGTCACCTAAAAAGGGTTCCCCTGTTTCCAAAAATATCATTAGCAGGTGGATTGTGGAGGTTATTTCTTCTGCTTATGAGGCCACGATTTTTCTTTCGCCTCTCCTAATAACAGCCCACTCGACGAGGGGAGTGGCATCCTCTAAAGCCTTGTTATCAGGGGTCTCCCTTCAAGAGGTCTGCAATGCTGCTGGTTGTGCCTCTCCACACACTTTTATAAGATACTACAGCCTGGATCTGCCCTCCACGCCGGGTTCTCAAGTTCTTACTGCCTGAGTTGCCTATGACTGTAACCCTAATTCCCGCATCCCTTTGTCACACCTCCTGAGTGCCTGAGAATGACTTGATTCGACCCATCAGAAGTTTACGCTGTTATGAGCCGGTGTCCCTTTATAGCTTCTGCTACGCCATCACGTGACGTAATGACGCAACACCAATCGAGATTGGACTAGTTCCAAACGTGGTTCAGGCGCGATCACTCTGGAGGCATTCACCAACAGTGTCGTCTTTCAACGCAGCTTTTTGTTCCCTTCTCAGGGAACAAGGGTTACAGTCTTAACCCGAGACGTTTATCTTTAAATACATATGACGTTAAATATTACACACACACAATTTTTTTATTACACACACCCAAACCATACTCTGACATCTGTAACAACACACCCACACAATTATTACTGCATAATTTATCTAATTGGTTCTATAATATGCAGTAGCAGGAAACAGGAATCGAGTGAGTATTTGTTGTATAGGCCAAACCTGAGAAAATGGCACCATCTGGTAAAAAATAGTAAAAACTGAATTTTGAAGCCTTGTCAACCAAATGAAAGCCTATTAACAAAGATTGCATCATTTTATAGTTAAATGGCCCTGGGATTAAAAAATGGTTTATTTTTGGTTTCGATGAGGATTTTTTTTTTTTTATCCTGAAGGTCCTGAGTACTATTTTGTACTGCTAATGTAAAATAGATTTTTTTAAAGGAAGTGGGGTGAAATAGTAAAATTCCAATAAAATACACACTTGTCCCAACATTAATGCAGGTGGCATTAACAAAAAAAAGGACAATCAAGGGTTAAGTATTACATCATTGTGTTGACTGAAAGCTCTCAAGAGATGAATCAGAAGATATATTTGGATGGAGATTGCCAGGGATCTGTGCAGCATGAGAGAATCATTGTCATAATTTTCTCTGGCTCTAAAACTTTATGTATACAAATCTGTGATTCAAATATTATGCATTACATGAAGGTATATTTTTTTAAATTTAAAATGATAGTTGTAGTTAAAATATCCTGTTACAGGTTTGAAATGACAATTTTGTAAATTCTCTAGATTCTGCTAATGTCTAATGTCTTGTAATTTCTATTTTCAGCTCGTGCAAAACACCAAACTCAAAGCTGCCATGAGCTCTGTAAATGCAAGTTTTTCACAAAATATCTCCATTGTTCATCCTGAATACTTTTTCATCATTGGACTTACAGGTATACCTTATAGTGGTTATTACTATATATTCTTATTTATAACATATTTTATAACTGTAATTGGCAACTCTATAGTCCTTCTGATTTTAGCTCTTCATCGGAGCCTACACAGTCCAAAGTACATTGGTGTGTTTAGCTTGGTCTTGGCTGATATTGGTGAAATTAATGCATTGATTCCTAACATGATGAAGACTTTTCTGCTCGACTCACAGTACATCTCATACAATGCTTGTTTGGCAAACATGTTTTTTGTTCACTTCTTTAGTACTATGCAGAGTCATACTCTTGTAGTTCTGGCATATGATCGCTTTATTGCAATTTGCTTGCCATTAAGATATCATGCAATTGTTAACAGTACCAGTGTAGTTTTGCTTTTCTCAGCAATTTGGGCATTTAATTCTTCTGTGGTGGCCTTCATGGTGTCTTCTATCACCTGGCTTTCTTTCTGTCAATCTAATGTGATTCAGAGTTACTTTTGTGATCATGGACCAATGTATAGGTTGGCATGTAATGACAATAGCATTAATAGGATTATGGCATTTCTCATCTCAATTTTATACCTTGTAGTACCATTGATTATTATAGTCCTGTCATATCTGGGCATTTTTCTAGCTTTAAGCAAAATTACAACTTGGCAAGGACGTTTAAAAGCGCTGAAGACCTGTGTTTCTCATCTGTTGTTAGTAGGGGTTTATTTCCTCCCCATAGGCTCCTCATACATTGCTGCATGGTTGGTTTCTCTCACACCCAATGCAAGGATCATCAATACGTCTCTGGCATATGCTGTTCCACCAATGTTAAATCCCATAATTTATGTATTAAACACATCTGAAATCAAAGATATAATCCGGAAAGTGATTAAAAACAGATCTTACCCAATTAGAGAGAACATTTCAAAATGACTGAAATGCCAGTTTATTGAAAATGTCTGTTTGTTTTTAATTGTTTTTAAAAATGAAAAAAAAAAACTTCTGAGCTGAAGCCTCACAGAGGTGAACAATATCTTTCCAGAAACACATTGAAAAATTAACTTTTGAAAGAGTAACCGAGATAAGTAATATTTTCTTTGTATTCCATTAGGAATTTAAGTTGTTTAAAATTCTGAAATAAATATTTTTATATATGTATAAAAATACATGTAACAGTAATGCTATCTAATACTTGCTGATTTCAAGTGTACGGCTTGTGTTGCTGATCACAAGACAAAACGGAATAAAAGCAATTTGATGTTTTGTGAACTATCATTACTATATTGACATATTCATGTTACTTTAAACACACAATTCACTGTCATCTATAAATGCATTTTGCTAGATTTTCTGCTAAATCAACTGATGAGACATGACTAAATAAAAAATATTTCAAATTGTATTCCTTTTTGAATTTGTAATAGAGTGGCCCATTTCAACATGAGCATGTTGGTCTGAGATCTGCTGATGAGGCTCTTTTTGATTTTCTCATTTGGTGTTTTTCTGTTTTTGTTTTTCTGTACAGTAGTAAATAAAAAAAAGGAACAAGAACCCAGATAGACACAAATGCTAGTGATGTTACATATAACACTGAAGCTCCAAACATATCGTGTTCGTCGCGAAATTTCTCATGAAGCTCCGTGTGGAGCGCGTATTGTTTTAAGAGAAACACGTGATCAACGAAAAACGAAGGGCCTTTCTCAGTCTGTGTTCTTGTCTGTACTTCTATTCTTGTGAAACTGCATCTTTTGTGGCCAAGGTACTGTCCCAATACACAAGTTTGCATTTTGGCAAGCACGGTTAAAAATCCCGGAAGTGTTCTTGACACGCCCATTTTACCGAGGATGCATCAGTTGGTAACATCTTGGTTACGTATGTAACCCTCGTTCCCTGAGTAGGGAACGGAGACGTTACGTCGGATGACGACGAATGGGGTTTCGCTTAGAACACCTATCGACTTCGAGTATACAAAAACGAGCCAATGGCAAAGAAATGCCATGGGTCTGCGGAATTTGCATGACGTAACTCCGCCCCACCTCGTGGGTATAAAAGGAGGACGCCGGCAACATGCAGTTATGTTTCTTCGCTGAGGAGCCAAGACTGAACTCAGGCGATCCCCGCGGTACAGCGGAAGTGGCAGGAAGACGTAACGTCTCCGTTCCCTACTCAGGGAACGAGGGTTACATACGTAACCGAGACGTTCCCTTTCGTTGTCACTCCGAGTTACGTCGGATGACGACGAATGGGGTTACCAGTCTAATCACGCCACCTTCACAGCTGTCTTCCAGTGCCCTGCGTAAATCTGAGCCCTCGAGAGATTTAGGACGAAGGACTCCTATTTAACACAGGAATACCAAGGTACACTGGGAAGCATATCCCATAGCTTTAGAGGAAATATGCAATTATCACCAACCCAGTGCGGGGGGGGGGGGGGGCATTTGAAAATACACATATGACCCGAAGGAAACATATGGAGAAACTCTGAGGTGTCCAGCCGCAGGTGGAATATTTCAACCTCAGGGGAGGCAAGGTGGCTTGCCGAGGGAAAGACACATGCTCAGAGAGGCTTACAGTGGAAATACACGTGTCGGGGTAGCCCCGGGGAGGGACCATGCACACGGGAGGCACCTAGCCGACACCCAGGCAATAGACACTGGCGCTAGCATCAGGGGTGCTGGAGGAACTCAGGGCTTGCGGAGAAGCTCACCTGAGCAGAATATCGCACGTATCCAGTCCGTGGAGTGGAATGGCGAGCAAGCGAAGACACCTGAGCGGGTCCGGTACTAGCTAATTGAAGCGAGTACATGAGAGGACACTGGCTCCACTCGGAGATTATAGAATCTGGCGAATGTGTTCGGTGTCGCCCAGCCTGCAGCTCTGCAGATGTCTGTTAGCGAGGCGCCATGCGCTAGAGCCCAAGAGGATGCCACACTCCGGGTGGAGTGGGCAGTTACATCAAGGGGGCACGGCCGACCTTGCTGCTGGTATGCCAAAGCAATGGTGTCCACTATCCAGTGAGACAACCTCTGCTTTGAGAGAGCCTTTCCCTTCAGCTTCCCACCATAACAGACAAAGAGCTGGTCTGAGGTCCTGAAACACTGCGTCCTGTCTACATAGGTGCGGAGAGCGCGTACTGGACAGAGCAGTGCCAAGGCTGGGTCTGCCTCCTCCGAGGGCAGCGCTTGCAGGTTCACCACCTGGTCCCGGAAGGGAGTGGTAGGAACCTTGGGCACATATCCAAGCCGGGGTCTCAGGATCACGTGAGAGTAAGCCGGCCCGAATTCCAGGCACGCTTCGTCAACGGAGAATGTGTGCAGGTCCCCGACCCTCTTGAGAGAGGCCAATGCAACCAGGAGCGCTGTCTTCATTGACAGGAACTTAAGCTCCACTGATTGCAGAGGCTCAAAGGGAGCACTCTGCAGGGCACTTAAGACCACTGAGAGGTCCCAAGAGGGAACGAGAGGAGAACGAGGAGGATTCAGCCTCCTCGCCGCCCTCAGGAACCTGACGATCAGGTCGTGCTTCCCTGTGGACTTACCTTCCACTAAGTCGTGGTGAGCGGCAATAGCGGCAACATAAACTTTGAGGGTGGAGGGAGACAGCCTTCGCTCCAACCCATCTTGAAGGAAGGAAAGCACGAAACTGATCGAACACCTCCGGGGGTCTTCTCGGCGAGAAGAGCACCAGTTGACGAAGAGGTTCCACTTCAACGCGTAGGTGTGCCTAGTGGACGACGCTCTAGCGGAAGTAATGGTAGCCACCACCGTAGGTGGTAGGGTACTCAAACCTGCCTCGTCCCGTCCAGGAGCCACACGTGGAGGTTCCAGAGATCGGGACGAGGGTGCCACAGGGTGCCCCGTCCCTGAGAAAGGAGGTCCTTCCTCAGAGGAATTGGCCAAGGAGGTGCTGTCGCGAGGAGCACTAGTTCGGAGAACCAAGTACGGGTGGGCCAGTACGGCGCAACCAGAAGGACCTGCTCCTCGTCCTCCCTGACCTTGCGCAAGAGCTGAGCAAGAAGGCTCACTGGGGGAAACGCATATTTGCGGCCCCGCGGCCAGCTGTGCGCCAGAGCATCCGTGCCGAGCGTGCCCTCGGTCAGAGAATAATACTGGGCGCAATGGGTCGAGTCGTGGGAGGCAAACAGATCTATCTGTGCGTCCGCGAACTGGTCCCAAATCAGCTGGACCGACTGGGGATGGAGTCGCCATTCTCCAGGGAGGGGCTGAAGCCGTGACAGCTCGTCGGCAGCACGGTTCAGGGCTCCGGGAATGTAAATGGCACGAAAGAACCTCAGATGCCTCTGACTCCATTAGAGGAGGTGGCGGGCGAGTTGCGACATACGGCGGGAGCGTAGACCACCTTGATGGTTGATGTACGCTACTGTGGCGGTATTGTCTGATCGGACTAGTACGTGTTGACCCATAAGCAGCGCTCGGAAGTGGTGCAGGGCAAGGCGTACTGCCAGCAACTCGAGGCAATTGACATGCCATAGGCGCTGGGGTCCTGTCCAGGAGCCCGCGGCAGCATGTCCATTGCACATGGCGCCCCAGCCCGTGGTGGAGGCATCTGTTGAGACAACAACATGCCGAGACACTCGTTCCAGGGGGACACCAGCCCTGAGAAAACTGAGGTGCAACCACGGGGTGAAGGTCTGACAGCAGGTCGGAGTAACTGGTACTCGGAGCGTGCCTTGTTGCCATGCCCACCTCGGGACTCGGTCGCGAAGCCAAAGCTGAAGCGGTCTCATATGAAGCAATCAGAGCGGCGTCACCGCGGCTGCAGATGCCATATGCCCCAGGAGCCTCTGAAAATGTTTCAGTGGAACCGCACTCTTGCCCTGTATTTGTCTCAGACAAGTCAGCAGTGACTGCGCGCGCTCGCTCGTAAGCTGCGCGGACATGGCGACCGAGTCGATGTCCATACCTAGAAAAGTGATCCTCTGCACGGGGCAAAGTTTGCTCTTCTCCCAGTTGACCCGAAGGCCCAGACGAGCTAGGTGCCGGAGCACAAGGTCCCTGTGTTCGCAAACTTGATCTCGAGAGTGAGCTAGGATCAGCCAGTCGTCGAGATAGTTCAGGATGCGAACCCCGTGAACCCAAAGGGAAACAAGGGCTGCCTCGACGACCTTCGTGAAGACGCGAGGAGACAGGGCTAGCCCGAAAGGGAGAACCGCGTACTGGTATGCCTGCCCCTCGAAAGCAAACCGGAGGAACGGTCTGTGTCGAGGAAGAATGGAGACATGAAAGTAGGCGTCCTTCAGGTCGATCGCTGCAAACCAATCCTGGGGCCGAACACAATCGAAAATGCGTTTGGCGGTGAGCATTTTGAACGGCATCCTGTGAAGGGAGCGATTCAGTACGCGCAGGTCCAGGATTGGTCTTAACCCACCGGTTTTCTTGGGGACAATGAAGTAAGGGCTGTAGAAGCCGGACCTCATCTCGGCTGGAGGGACAGTCTCGATTGCACCCATCGCCAGCAGGGTGGCAATCTCTGCTCGCATGATGGGGGCATTGCCACCGACCAAAGTGGAGGGGACTCCCCTGTAGCGGGGAGGAGACCATGCGAACTGAATCGCATAGCCGAACCTAATGGTGCGGGCGACCCAGCGGGACAGTTGGGAAGCTCTAGCCAGGCTCCCAAGAACTGTACCAGCGGGGTCATGCGGACCACAGGCGTCCCCCCGGAGGGGCAGCGAAGCGGAGTAACTGACCTGGACGTGGACGGCATAGCGATCCGGTGTGGGGGCGCAGTTAACATCCGCGCCCTGACAGAGGAGGCCAGGGAAGGACCAGCGTTCCACGGGGGCCTGCTCTACCAGGGGTCTGGCGACAGAATGGGACAGGGACGAAATGGTCCGTGGACGGCACGCCGTGTCATCCAACTCTGGGACAGAGGGGGACGAGGAGAGCACGGCTTGTGGGCGGCGGTCTGACGTCCGAGAACTCTGTGTGCTCAGAGACGAGAGAGTCAGTTCTTTCTGAATAAGGATTTTTCCCAGCCCTCCACCGGGGAAAGGAGTGGCCCTGCTACCAACTCCTGGAAAGAACTGAGTCCCATCTCTGAGCAGCCCATCTCAAAAGCGCCGCCTAACCCGGCGTTTAGTGGGGGGTGGGGCTGGAGAGGGCTGAAGCATCCCCCCACGGTCTTCCAAGCCAGCCCGGGTGAACGGGCGGGGTTGGAACCGTGGGAGGGCGCCTTCGGTGGTTGGCAGACTGAGGGACCTGAGCGGACGGCGGGCCGTCGGCAGAACAACCTCAATCTGCTCCCGGGCGGTTAAGAACTATTGGGCAGAAGAACTCAACCGCACCGCCGAAGAGGCCGACCTGGGATGTGGGGGTGTCGAGCAGACGAGTCTGCCGACATCCAGCACATCAGACCGGTCAGCCCCAGAGTGGTAAACATCACCTGACTCGGAGAGCGCACGGCCACCTTCGTCGCTCGGAGAGCAAGGTCAGTGGCGGTGCGCTTTTTGGTAGCTCATTAAAGAGCCTCGAGTCAGTCCCGCCCTCATGCATAACCATGAGCATCTGGGCCAGGTAGACCACAGAACGGTCATGGGATGCAGTGAGGCGGCTGCCTGTCCTGTGGCACTACAGGATTTTGCCACAGATTAGTGTAGACGAAAAGAACTACAGGCTTCGGACGGGTGCTTAGGATAGCGTCGGGAAGCACTCTGAGGACACAGTAGCATCGCAACAGAGCGTTCAACCGGGGGGACCCCAGTGTACCCATGGGCAGCGGCCCCGTGAGGGGGGAAAGGCGGATGAGACCAACGAGCGGTCCTGAGAAGACACGGGGGAATTTCAGGACATCGAGATCTCATCATGCACCTCCGGGAAGAAAGATATTGGGGTTTGCCGTGGACGCGGGTCGGCGGCCTTACCCAAAAACCAATCGTCCCAGGAAAGCATGGCCGTCATCTCCGGATCAGACTCAGGCACAGCATAACACACCAGAAGGTGGCAGCTGTGACGAGTCGTCACTTCCAAAAGAACCAAGCCCACCTTATGATGTTACAACAGACATAGCATCTTTCTCTGTAGCTTCAACCGAAACTCGCGGGCCACCCGAAGGTCGACTCGCGGGAATCGGAGATTCACTATCGGGCACCGTCACACAGGAGGGGGCTGGGGTCGCGGACAGATAGTCGGCGCCTTGTTCCAGACTATAACCCTCAGGTCACCCTGGCCACCAGCCGAAGTAGCACCCCTCGGGGGAGCACTAGATCGGGGTGTGGATGAGGGGACTCTCACTCTTGCGAGTTCATTGAGTCTCGACCTAAATGACGCGATGATCATGTTCCCAGAGAGAACATGAATCACCCACGAGCGCTGTACAAGCATGATAAAAGCCCTACACACTAGACAGCGCTCGTGCCCATCAGAGCCCGATACCAATCTGCCGCCACTTTTTTTTTTTTTTTCTTAAATGCACGGGCGAGCCGTCTTTAAAAAGATGTGCCGCGTGCGAGCTCTTTTGTGAGAGGAGAAAAAAACTCCGCGATGTTGAAGCGAGCGGGGAGAACACACTCACTGGCAGATCACTGCACAGATCAGCAGGCAATGTGAACTCGCTGCAGATCGCCATCACACCAACACCGGAGAGAATGGCTCGTCTCGTAGAGTGAATTCATAAATGGCTGTGGAGTGAAGAGAACATAACTGCATGTTGCCGGCGTCCTCCTTTTATACCCACGAGGTGGGGCGGAGTTACGTCATGCAAATTCCGCAGACCCATGGCATTTCTTTGCCATTGGCTCGTTTTTGTATACTCGAAGTCGATAGGTGTTCTAAGTGAAACCCCATTCATCGTCATCCGACGTAACTCGGAGTGACAACGAAAGGGAACTTGTGTGAACTTGACGGCAGAAATATCCCAGCATTCATTTCGGCATTCTAGGAAGGAGCGGGAAGCAGAGAGAGGCAGGTCAATATTACCGGCGTTTTTTTCCCGCCGTTGGCTAGTGATGTACACAAACAAACAACAGAAGCAGAATGAAAAGGAGACAGGCGTTGGTTTATTGTTATGAATACATTACATTGTAGTGTACAGTTATCGGCTTGGGCGATAAAGCCTGGCTGTTATCGTCAATAATTCTCGTTATGTTTGGGTACTGCAGACGGCGTCTGTGCGGGCCGGGGGTATTATTGCGCAATACCAGCAAGAACACATCGTCTCAAACTGTCAGCAGTATTCTGTGTGCTCGTCACCTTGTGAATTCATTCTTCCAAGAACAACTAGCAAGAGCATTCTCCCCAAGAACACCAGTCCGTTCTTTGCATTCTTGGTTTTGAGAAACACCCAAAGCCTCACTTTCTTTCCAGTCACGTGAATGCTTCACTTTGCGTGTCGGAATGTTTGAACCCAGACCAGCTACTCTACAGGTTTTTAGAAGTTTAGTCCATTTACTATTATTTATTTTTATATATAGCCTATATATATATATATATATATATATATATATATATATATATATATATATATACACTACCGTTCAAAAGTTTGGGGTCAATTTGTTTTTTTTGTTTGTTTTTTTAAAGAAATTAATACTTTTCTTCAGAAAGGACGCATGAAATTGATATAAAGTGACAGTAAAGACATTTATAATAATGCAAAATATTTATTTTTTAATGAAATGCTTTTCTCTTGAACTTTCAAAGAATCCTGAAAAAAATGAATCACTGTTTGCACAAAAATATGAAGCAGCACAACTGTTGTCAACTGTGATAATAATCATAAATGTTTCTTGAACATCAAATAATCATATTAGAGTGATTTCTGAAGGATCATGTGACACTGAAGACTGGAGTAATGATGCTGAAAATTCAGCTTTGATCACAGGAATAAATTACATTTTAAAATATATTCACATAGAAAACAGCTGTTTTACATTGAAATAATATTCAACAATATTACTGGGTTTGTTTTGTATTTTTGATCAAATAAATGCAGCCTTGGTGAGCAGAAGAGACTTCTTTTAAAAACATAAAAAAATCTTACCGACCCCAAACTTTTGAACAGTAGTGTATATATATATATATATATATATTTTTTTTTTTTAAAGCCTATAGCCCATGTTACATGATCAAATATTCTGTCATATTATAAACAGCATAGAAACCATAAAATAATTAGACCACCATTTACTTGCATCAAGCAATCTGTTGGTATTTTTAATTGTTACAATTAATTGTTACATTTAATTTATTGCCACACTTTAATATGTGAATTATATTATCAGAAAACTGAACATTCAACGTTGTCAGGTTTTTATTTGTGCTTAATAGATAAAACAACGGCGCTGTGCACTCGGGTTTATGGCTGCTATACATTTTACCTGCCACAAGATGGTGCTGTTTTCCACACTCTTGATGCTTCAAATCTTTTCCTTTTCACGAACTGCTCTGGGACAAGAAGGTTGAAGAACCAAATGCAGTATTTATTGAACAGGGTAATCCAAAGATGTAATCCAAAGTACAGGTAAGGTCAAACACAGGCAAGCAGTCCATACAAACAGACACAACAAAGCAAGGAACACGGGAGAAAGATAGGGATGGCTGACGCGAAACTAACGTTCCGAAGCTTTTCGAGATTCTGAAGCGCAGATGTTTCGAAACACTAATCCGAAGCGTGATTCAAAACACCCATGTCACGTGACGCTAAATGAAGCTTCGGAGTTTTTCAACAGGTGGCCTGGTCCTCCAAATCAGCGTTTGATTGACAGGGTCGGGAACAGACCACACAATCGCATATCTGTATAAAAGTGAAGTCGCGAGAGTTTTTTGACATATGTCAGCATGACATCAGAGCAAGTCGGACCGCTCTCGGACACATTTCTAACCGGCATGCATCTCGCGGTGATCACCGGTGATCGGTTCTGCGCAGATTTTGCTCATGTCAAACAAGCCTAAGTATTGCATTTATTTCACTTCAGCTGTGGTAAAGTACAGGGGCGGGTGGCCAATGGACTACTTGTACTGAGCCTCGTGACGCACTTCCGCTTTATAGTAATAAATATCACTTATTTCTGGTATGACCGGCGCCATTGTTTCTCGATCAAGACGAGCCGTGTAAAATGTGCGCAAAACAAACCGTTTTTAGATTTCAGAAACAGCAGAAGAAAACCACTGAATTTTGTTGTGTTCCACTATGTACTGCTTGTTCAAAGTTCAACACAATTTTAAGTTTTCACAGCTTACCTGTCAATGTCGACCTTAGAAAACAGTGGCTCGTGAACATACACCGAGACAGTTATTCTGCTTCCTGTCGCACGAAAGTATGTAGCAGACATTTTACAAGCGATCAGCTTATTGAACCTCAGACAACAAATGGTAAGAGAAGGTTAGTACCTGGTGCGGTGCCAGTACTTTTTGCCTGGAATGAATACACTATTCAACAACCGCGGCCCAGTGTGTGGGAGAGGAGAGAGAGACCTGTTGATGCTGTCGACGCTGAGCCCGTGCCTATCGATATAACGATGGATCATGATTACTGTGACATTTTAGGTGAGTATATCATATATATATATATATATATATATATATATATATATATATATTCACCTAAAATGTTAATGTACACTATGTAAATATATACACAAATAAACATGTTTATGTGCATACACACACATATATAAGTATACATAATACTTGAAGCTGTGCTTATGCTATATCTTCAAACAGGTTCCCCAGCTACCGACACCTGATGTCCTTTTGGTGGCTAATCGAACCTTCCATCCACAAAATAATTTGTGTGTCCAGGTTCACAGCTGCTGCTAGGAAAAATGAAGAAATTACACATGCACGGCCATCAGTGGTCGGTTATTCTCTTATACGCAGTAAGAATTACAGTTAATTGTGCATTAGTAATCTAAAAATGGCTAGAGTATGATTTTTTTCTGTATTTCCTAGGTGATAACATAATACGAACTTACCTTTCATCCATGTTTTTATTTTTCCAGAGACAGCAGCTGCAGCCAATTGATGAGTTTTTTCTTTTCCTCATATATCTGTCGGTGGGTTTGAAGGAGAGACTTGGGACACCGTTTCCATGTGCACCCATCCACGGTGAGCAGAATAATTTCAACATGGACAAACTACCTCGACTCACTGTTAGGATCAGTGTGTGTGTGGCTTTCACCAGCTCAAGTCAAAGCTAACCTCCCTGAAGAGTTCAGTGCTTTCCCAAACACACAGGTGATACTCGATTGCACTGAACTCAGATGTCAGACACCATCCTCCCCACTACTCCAGAGTGAAATGTACTCAAACTACAAATCTCACTGCACAATGAAAGGCCTCATTGGGATAGTGCCACATGGTGCAGTCACATTTGTCTCTCAGCTTTATGCTGGGTCAATGAGTGACAAGGAGATCTTTAAACAGTCTGGAATAGCCAAACAACTGACAGAAGACGTGGCAGTTATGGTAGACAAAGGTTTTCTAATCAGTGACTGTGTCAAATATAAAGTGTACTGTCCACCATTCCTGTCCAAGACGAAGCAGATGCCAGCACATCAGGTGAAGGAAACACAGGCCATAGCACGGCTACGAGTGCATGTGGAACGGGTCATCAGGAGGATCAAACAAAATAAACTGTTTGATGGTGTCATCCTGCTTTCCCATACTGTAAACATCAATCAGCTCTTTACAGTTGCATGCCTGTTGTCAAATTATCAGAACAAGGCATTAGTTAAGACATGGGTCAAATAATGTCCTGTCATTTCTACTCTTCAGTAAATACAACATAGGCTAGTTGTTAATAATTGACTTTATTCTTGACAATCTTTTATTTATAACATTTATTATATAACTCTGTATAATCTAAATTGTTGTGATTTTTTTTAGTTTAATTTAGACAAGACCTCTGAATTAATATTTGTAAAAAGTAATTTTAAAAAGTAACAATTTCATAAATATTACTTTGTACTGTACATTAATTTAAAATAAACACATTTTTATCAGTACGGTGTGGCGAACAGGACGGCCGAGGGACGTGAGAGAATGGCGCGAGGCCGGTGGTGCGATTGCTAATGAGCAACACCTGTGAAGCACACCGGTCTCGCATCTCTCACGGAGGAGCGGAAGCATAAAGGAGGAGCGACGACGTTGATGATCGAGAGAGGAACAGGCCTGTATTTTAGTTGTGTTTTGTTTTTGTATTTTATTTTAGCCAGCAGTCGTCCGCGAGGGGCTGCTGGCAGTTCCTTATGTTTATTTTCGGTAGCCAGCAGTCGTCCGCAAGGGGCTGCTGGCGGTATTTTCGTTTGTTTGTTTTATTTAAATAAATTATATTTTGATTGTTCGCCGGTTCCCGCCTCCTTCTTCCCTGAACATTGCTACACTGGTGCCGAAACCCGGGAAGAGGGAGGAACGCGCTGTCAGAGAGTCCTCGCCGGTGTGGGGAATCCGCGGTGCCATCGAGCATGGTGCGCGAGTCGCCGCCGCTCGCCGTGGGCCGGAGCCTGCTGCCATCCGCCGAGCGAGGGGAGGAGCAGGGAGCGGGGGACTCGCGGCCACGGACGCTCGAGGCGGGGCGCTGGAGTGAGTTGCCGGTGGGACGGTCGAGCTCGCTGCCGGCCGCCTGGGTATTGGAGGGGCGGCTGCCATCCGGGAGGGAGAGGAGGAGTCGCCGCCGCTCGCCGTGGGCCGGAGCCTGCTGCCGTCCACCAGTGAAGGGGAGGAGCAGGGAGCGGGGGACTCCTACCGTCTGCCCAAGGCACCCGAGGAGCCGTCGCCGTCCACCGGGCGGCGGAGGAGCGTCGAGCCGTCCACCGAGGGCTACCCAGCATCACCGCCAGGCACCGCGGAGGAGATCGCCTAGCTGGTGGGGGACCAGATGGCAGCGCGTTGTGGGAACCGGACCAATTTTTTTTTCCTCTCTCCCCTCTCTCGATCTGTCGCTCCTCATGCTTCCGTCTCCGTTTCCCTCGGTTTGTCTGTCCATACTCCCCAGGGATCGCCGCCGCCGGGGGGGGAGTAGGCACAGGCTCGTGGGTACCCCCCGGCCTGTGAGGGGCGATGGGGGTATGTGGCGAACAGGACGGCCGAGGGACGTGAGAGAACGGCGCGAGGCCGGTGGTGCGATTGCTAATGAGCAACACATGTGAGGCACACCGGTCTCGCATCTCTCACGGAGGAGCGGAAGCATAAAGGAGAAGCGACGACGTTGATGATCGAGAGAGGAACAGGCCTGTATTTTAGTTGTGTTTTGTTTTTGTATTTTATTTTAGCCAGCAGTCGTCCGCGAGGGGCTGCTGGCGGTATTTTCGTTTGTTTGTTTTATTTTAAATAAACTATATTTTGATTCTTCGCCGGTTCCCGCCTCCTTCTTCCCTGAACATTGCTACATACGGTTTCATTGGAATTTTTTTCAACAAAATGAATGTTTCATTGACAAGTATTTATGCATGTATGTGTAGAAGTAAAAATAATCAATCTTCTCTCTAATAACTTTATACATGGCTGTGTCACTGTAGATGTGCTGCACAAAATAATTTTCCTGAGCCCACACCACAAAGTCACACCAATGCAATCCGGAGACCAGTAGTTGTCCCTGCACTTGCCAATAGTATGCATGTGGGGTTTTTTTTGGAGAAATTGCCCCATACTCCATTTGCAAATATTTGCAGTCAACAAAGTTTTTGACATTAGGGCATTTAACTTCAACAAGCCCAAATTGAGGGTGTTCAGTGGGATCGAACACTACACCATCAGGGGACGCACCAATCCAGGGGGCATCAGGATGAACAATTAAACCACAAGGTGAGTAGTTAACATTTCTCAACTTGCTGTACTTAACTGTTACCTCTGACTCCATTTCTGCACCTCTTCTCATTTCTGCGGTCTGCCTGCATCCCCTGATGATACGTTCGGCAAGGGACTCTGCAGAACTCAGGCCTCTGACATGGCACATCTCCTGAACGCCACTCAGGACAAGAGCTTTGGGCACGTGTTGCCGCCTCAATTTTCTGAGCCAAATCTAATCAGACTCTATAAGTGTAAGGACTCTTCCTCACTACAAACAAATGTGCATTCTGTTGGAGCAAGATAGTATCCTTCTAGAGGCAAAGGTGGACTCGGTGGTGCATCATGTAGGGTGATGTATTGTGATGTTAACAGAGGTTGTTGGAAAGATAATACACTTCCCTCCTGGACCAACCCAAATGCACTCTCTACAAGTGGCTTTTCAGCTGTCACGTTCATGGTGGTACAAAGTGGCTTGTCCTCAAGGCTGAAGTCTGGATATGCCTCCACATTTCTGAACATGCAAGGATCTGGTAAAGGGCCCACCATCCCTCTGTAGAGTCCACTTCTGTAAAGATATGTTTAACATGAGAATTAATGTTGATAATGTAAATTTTACATAATCTTTGCTTTTCTATCTTCTGTAATAGTGTGAATTATTTTGAATGTCTGTTATGGACATGTTTAAAGCGTATGTGTTTTAAAAATATGGCCACTAGCATTTTTATATCCTGTACATGAAACAAAAATTTCAAAATGCCATAGCTGAACTCACATAACTCCACCTGGTTCTGTACAATTTGGTACAGGTTTTGTGATGACTATGGATTTGATTGGTCCTGGTTTTACACCCTACAGACAAAATAAAAGTCATCATGGAGGAAAAAGCTTAAAACTAAAAACAAAACCCTTCCACAATTTACATTTTCGATAAGGCAGAGGTGTTTTCTTTCCCTCAACTATTCTGTGAACATACTGTCTGAACATACTGTTCAATAATTACCATTTTCCGTGGTTTATGCCAGCATTGCTCTGTTTCTGTGCAGCTAAGCCATACTGCCATATTAAGCTGAGAGTAGTGAGCAGTTTGAAAAAGTAAAGCAACAGTATGGTTGCACAAAGCAGTGCCTGCCACACACGAGCATTTGCTGTGTGTTACCACCACAGGCGAAGCATCCCGCAGTCCAACCTATAAAAAAATAAGTACAATAACTAAATAAGACCTTCGGACAGTAAAATAAAAGTTAGTAGATGTTAGTAGTGTGTTAATGCTAGTAGAACGATAAACAAGGTGGCTTTGCAGGAACAGCTTATACTGTAACTACTTGGATTTATGTGATTATTTATAGCAAAATTACAGATTTCAGATTCTTCTGCAAAACCTCCTTATTTTTATTATTTTTAAAGAACATGGAACACATATGAACATATGAACACATGTACTGGGTTCTCTTACGAGAGTATCTCTCGTACTGCGTAATATCTTTCGCTATGGGGAAAACCAATTTTCCATGAGATATTGAAGCAAAAAATGATCCTTAATTTTTAATCAATGTAAAACGGTTTGCGGCAGCATACAGACATAGGCGAGACAGCTTGCGCGCCTATTGGCTGCCCTGCGGCAAAAGCAGCAGCCTATCGAGAGCGGCTCTGCGTGACGTCATGACCAATGGGGGCACTTCGCGCCCACTTCGTCACGTCCCGCCAGAAAGGCCGTGGTCTCGCCCTATAAAAGCCGGTCGTCAGGCTGATACAAACTGATTTTCGTCTCTTCAGCGAAGATCACGCATCGCTGGATCCGGAGTGAGAAGCTAGCCTAAAAGTAAGCCTGGAAGTAAGCCTTCAGCGGGACGAGCCCTTGAGCCTGGAGTCGCTGGCCTCGCCGCCTTCAGCCGCTGTACCTGCTGCGCTTTCCGGGGTTTAATATCCTTTTACTCTGCTGAGAGTGTTTGTTCGCCATTGCAACTCACATTTCTCCTTTCTCTAAAGAGCTAGCGTCTTTTTAAGAAGCGCAGTAAGAAGCGCCGTGCTCTCTCCTGCCCGCCAAAGCTCGCCGGTTCGCCCGCCAGCTTCACCGGCGGCGTCGCTCGGGTCGCTCACGGATGGACAACGACCGCTGTCTACCGCCGCGTCCACTCTTGAGATCGACGAACCTACCGAGGCATGTTCTCTCCTGGCATCGGATAGTGAGGATTGGGCGAGCTCTGCGGACCTCCCCCCCGCTACCCACCAGCCCTCTGGGAGACGAGCCGGCATTGAAGCTGAGCTGATGCGTCTGTCCATTGGCTCCGCCACAGGCCGCCAACAATCGTCTGCCCGAAACTCAAAGCCACAGCCTGCGCCACCCGCCGCTTCACAGCGCCGGCAGGCCCGAGACCAAAGATCGCGCTCTCGCTGTGCTGGAAGCCGCCCCCCTCAGCGTGGATTGAGATCAAGCCCGAGGTCTCGAAGCCTTCCTAGCCTCTCTAGGAAAGCGACGGTGTTCAAATCCCGCTGCGGACGGATTTTCACCAAAACGTCTCGCTCGTCCAGTTCCAAACAATGTGACTGTTCCAGCGTATTTTGCAGTGAGCAAGCCTACTCCAGAGCCCGCTTGCCTGCACACAAAAGCCGGTTTTACTGCTACCCAGATAAATCCAATAAAGAGTGCATTTTCTGGTGTTCTGGCCACGGCCGATGGCCCCAGTGCCCATTCCCACACCCAGACACAGCCCGCCATGGTGCAGGGCTAGCACAAATAAAATCGATGTCGATTGTGCAAAAAACTTAGTGAACGCGCCCATATCTCAGTGCCCGCTTACACTACACAATGCGCGTCCCTTGGTTTCTGTAAAAACGAAACTAACACACATTCAGTCGGCTCGAGCCGACAGTGTTCTCAGTGCAATAGATGTGCCCGTCTTCCCGCGCCCACATTCTCTCACGAACACACCGAATCCCACGGGGTTCGCCCCACTTGCTTTCTCTACACTACCAGTCATAGAGAAGCTGAGCGCGGCCAGGCTGCCCGCTGATTTCTCAGCACACCGAGGCTCTCGAGCCGCCGTCATGCCGCGGCCAGAGCCCAAATTTCATTCTACCTCTAGCTATTCACGCAGATGCGTGGTCAAAGCTCCCCGGGGTATCAGAATGGGTGTTGAACACTATAAAGAGAGGCTACTCGCTACAGTTCGCTCGACGTCCCTGCCGTTATACAGCGCGCGTCAGAATGACGGTGAAAAACGAAGTATCTCATCTACTTCGAGCCGAGATAGCGAAACTACTGAGCAAAGGGGCTATAGAACCTTTATCTCAGGTTCAGAGCGAAGGGGGCCTATACAGCAGATATTTTCTGGTACCGAAAAAAGATGGAGGGCCCAGACCCATTTTAGATCTGCGACAGCTGAACAGAGAGCTTGTGAAGCGCCAGTTCAAAATGCTTACAACCCTCGCGCAAGTTTGCCAAGGGGACTGGTTTATGTCAATAGATCTGAAAGACGCCTATTTCCAGATACAAATAGCGTCCCATCACAGGCGATTCTTGAGATTCGCCTTCGAGGGCCAGGCATATCAATACACAGTCCTGCTGTTCGGCCTGTCCCTAGCACCCCGTACATTCACAAAGTGCATGGACGCGGCTCTCGCACCCCTGAGACTTTGGGGTATGCGAATTTTGAACTACTTGGACGATTGGCTGATTCCAGCTCGATCACACTCAGAGCTCATAGAACACAGGGCCACATTACTCGAGCACCTTGAGAATCTGGGCCTCACAGTCAACTGGGCGAAAAGCTCACTGTCTCCCAGTCAGAAAATTTCTTTTCTGGGAACAGTGCTGGACTCGCTATCCATGACAGCACGCCTGTCACCGGAGCGGGGACGAGACATTCAGCGCGCCGCGAAATCCTTCCTCCACGGCTCTATAGTCCCGCTCAAAAGGTTTCAGAAAATATTGGGCCTGATGGCCTCAGCAGCCTCTATACTCCAGCTAGGCCTGCTTCGCATGCGCCCGCTGCAGATGTGGTTGAAAGCGCGAGTACCACCCATTGAGTACCACCCATGGACCGCTGGTCTGTTTCGCCTCAGGGTCGATCTGAAGTGCGTCTCAGCTCTGGAACCTTGGAAAGCGACCGACTGGTATCAGTCAGGTGTGAGTCTGGGGACCTCCTCGAGGGTGCAGGTGGTGTCTACGGACGCCTCCACCTCGGGATGGGGAGCGCTGCTCAAGGGCAGACCGTTCGCTGGCCTGTGGTAAGAACGGGAAAAGCTCCTTCATATAAACTGCTTGGAAATGATAGCAGTCGACAAAGCGCTACGGTGCTTCTGTCCCCGGATAAAAGGTCGCCACGTCCTGGTCCGGTCGGACAACATGTCAGTGGTGGCATACATAAATCGCCAGGGCGACGTCAGGTCCCGAAACCTTTACAGGTTGACTGAACGCCTTCTGGTCTGGGCTCAGCACAACCTGCTCTCGCTGAGAGCAGCGCATGTGCCTGGTCAACTGAATGAGGGACCAGACAGACTGTCCAGAAACAATGTCCCAGCAGGGGAATGGTCGCTGCACCCTCAGACGATCCAACTGCTGTGGGAAACTTTCGGCAGAGCGCAGGTGGACATGTTCGTGTCCCACGAAAATGCTCATTGTCTGAACTTTTTCTCGAAAAACAAAGACGCGCTGGCCCACGTTTGGCCCCGCGTTCCCCTATATGCTTTTCCCCCTGTCTCGCTCCTGCCTCAATTGTTGGAATAGATCAGGGAAAACGGATGCCCAGTGCTGCTTGTGGCCCCGCTCTGGACGAACCAGATCTGGTTCCCAGTCCTGATGCAGCTGGCCAGCACTGCCCCGTGGCCTGTGCCACTGAGCAGAGACCTCCTCTCTCAGGCAGGGGGCTCGATTTGGCATCCTCGCCCGGTTCTGTGGCGGCTCTACTCCTCGAAATGGTCTGTGTTCTCTGCTTGGTGTCAAGCTCAGGGCTTTTCACCCATAGACTGCGGGGTTACGGAAGTACTTTCCTTCCTACAGGAGCTGCTGGATAGGGGCAGAACCCCATCCACGCTCAAAGTATACGTGGCGGCCATAGCAACGTTTGCAAAACAGGCGTCTGGCCAGTCACTGGGGAAGAACGACTTAGTCGTGCGTTTCCTCAGGGGAGCCCGTAGATTGAACCCTCCCAGGCCCCCTTCAGTCCCGATGTGGGACCTTTCCACGGTTCTGGAAGCCATGAAGGGTGCCCCGTTCGAGCCAATCCATTTGTCAGACATGAAGCACCTGTCTTTCAAAACAGTGTTTCTTATGGCTCTCGCTTCAGTGAAGCGCGTGGGGGACTTGCAAGCGCTCTCTGTGAGCGCGTCGTGTATGGAGTTTGGGCCTAATGACTCAAAGGTCATACTCAAACCTAGGCACGGGTACATGCCGAAATCCCTCAACACACCGTTTAGGGCCCAGGTGATTTTCCTGTCCGCCCTTCCGGTTTTCAATGAGGAGAGGGACGCGAGTCTCCTTTGCCCTGTCAGGGCACTAAGAGCTTATGTGTCCCGCTCTTCTGGTTTTAGACAGACTGAGCAGCTTTTCGTTTTGTTCGGCGGACGTTCTAAGGGACTTGCCGCATCAAAACAGAGCCTATCCAGATGGATAGTCGATGCCATAGCGCTGGCTTACACCTCTAAGGACCTGCAATGCCCCTTGGGTGTCAGAGCGCACTCCACGAGAGGCGTGGCCTCTTCGTGGACATGGTCTAGCGGGATTACTCTACAAGATATCTGTACGGCCGCGGGCTGGGCCTCGCCGTCTACATTTATAAAATTTTATAACCTGGAGGTTCCCGCCTTACAAGCTAAGCTTTCGGCGGTCTAGAATTCAGCGCTATCTGCCCCGCTGTGCCGGCCCAGATGCTGAGTTTGGCCTGCTTATCGCTCACTGAACGATACAGCAGCTCCACGAGTGTTGACACACGTATGGTCACCCAGTTTAGGCTGAAAGCTTTCACCCTGACTGCGTGGTATAATTTTCCAAATGATTAGCTCCTCTGGATGCTACTTTATAAGGAATGACGCTTCTAGCCCCTCTTCCTTCACTCCATGTGAGTCTATGGTGATTATGCACTATATGCGCCCCGGGTTTCTGCCCTTGGGACTTTGGTGTTGGATCCCTGTACGCACGGCGTGTTGCACTGTGTTCCCCATAGCGTAAGATATTAAGCAGTACGAGAGATACTCTCGTAAGAGAACGTACTCGGTTACTAACGTAACCTCTGTTCTCTCTAGAGAGGGAACGAGTACTGCGTATCTTGCCGTGCTTACAATGCGCTCTGGTTCGCTTCGGCAATGAAAATCAGTTTGTATCAGCCTGACGACCGGCTTTTATAGGGCGAGGCCACGCCCTTTCTGGAGGGACGTGACGAAGTGGCCGCGAAGTGCCCCCATTGGTCATGACGTCACGCAGAGCCGCTCTCGATAGGCTGCTGCTTTTGCCGCAGGGCAGCCAATAGGCGCGCGAGCTGTCTCGCCTATGTCTGCATGCTGCCGCAAAGCGTTTTACATTAATTAAAAATTAAGGATAATTTTTTGCTTCAATATCTCGTGGAAAAGAGGTTTTCCCCATAGCGTAAGATATTACGCAGTACTCGTTCCCTCTCTAGAGAGAACAGAGGTTACTTTAGTAACCGAGTAGGTTTTCAGAACCCTAAGCCTCTAGCCTACTATTAAACTGTGTGGTGGTTCATTCTTCCTCATCGACCTGTGACACCAGGCTCTAATCCTGATTTCCCCTGACAGCCTGTCTCTATTTGATACTAAATAACCACAAAAGTCAAGTACATAATGTTAACGTTAGCTGAAAAAAAAAAACAACGTACAATGTTATCTGTTAAACATAATCTAGGCTGTTAAATGCTAGCAGTCATAGCGTTGAAAACGTAACGTTTTTTTTCTTACCCTCGTAACCGTGTATATACGAGGCGGCATACAATTTAAAACCTTTCTCTAGCTTGCTTGATGGGGCTTTGCTTGTTTTTTTGCAAAAACGGTGAACATCATTAATGCTGATCTTCGGAAGATCCTGGAGACAGCGAGTGTAGTATGTAGTGTTAGTCATGGTCATAACCGGAAACGACTGATATGTAATTAGTGGAACGTGGAAGTAGTTGTGCAAGTAGCGCATAGACCCCTTTTCAGTTAGTAAACATGGTGCCGTTTCTTTGTGGGCGGAGCTTAGGTGGTGGCAGAACATTTCCCTCTGGCCGCCTCCCTAACGTTAGTTTGCAAGTTTTAGCTTGTTTTTTTTAACAATGATCTTAATGTGCAAGGTCACTCACTGTCCAGGACTGCGATTGTTATTTGCAAAAGTAAATTTTAACGGACGGAACCAGATTGGCTGACCCGTAAACACGCTCATTCAATGGATGGACGATCTGACAGGATTAAAGTTAACGCTACCTCCGGTTGAGAGGCTTGACTTCTACACCTATCCGATAGGGAAACAGAGCGTAAAGAGAAACTGAGGGCATATACATCTTTAGATGCCTATAATTATGTGCTGAATGGTCATGTACAAGACTTGTGTGGTACGATCCGCAGTTCTGCCTAGCCAGCGCCAAGAAGACGACAATGTAAAGAGTGACATTACGGTGCAATTTTAATGATGTGAATATTTTCTGGAAATAAAAATTCCAGATACAGCATATTCATTTTTCACTGATCCTTGCACCCAACAACACAACAAGATGACAATTAATAATAATAATGATTTAAGCTCCTTATTATATAGCCAAATCTGTGCTGGTTTGTACTGGCCGCCTCCAGTTTTCTCTTTGTTTTGCCTCCAGCTAGCGCCGTGACGTAACTGTGACGTCGGCTCAAAATTGGTCTATAGAGGGCGCTAGGACCATTAACATAAAAGCACAATACACATACCAAGGGCAGAAAGTAATATACAGAGGTTATAGGTTATAGGTTAAAGTAGGTTAAAGATACAAACAAAGAGGAATTCAAACAAATAACATATCCATAACAAGGTAAAATTTACAGACTGCTGAAGTTTGTTTTTAAGAGGTTTCTGAAGGAGAGAAGGGTGGATACTTGACGGATGTCTTGAGGAAGAGCATTCCATAACCTGGAAGCCACAATGCTAAAAGAACTGGCTCCCATGGTTACCAGACTATTGAAACTGACTGAATATGGCACATCCCTACCTAAGATATTTTTCACCAGCCGCCACTGGTAAAGTATGCAAACACCACGTGAGCGGTCATTACTGGAAGCAGAAAGTGTCTGTCTTCACGTCTCCGTTTTCAGCTCCTCCCCGCCTGCACGCGGCAACTCTCGCAGATTGGTTACATCCAGCCACAGCCGATGTCAAACACACTCTCTCTCTATGGAAGGCCGTGAAAACAAATGTGTCTTAGACGTTACGTGTACAGATGATATAACGTGTGTATGGGTAACGGCATCTAAACACATTATTTTGTGTACAGACATTAATGTTTTGGCCAATGGCAAGGCTGAAAACATGGAAATTTGCATAAAATTGATTAAACATCCAATGGTGACGTAAATATCTACACAAGGACATGTCATTAATGAATAATGCATACAAATGTGAAGTACCATCTTACGTGCGCTCCATTGCACGTGGTCGCATATCGCATGTCAGCGCTATCTATAGTCAAATGATAATGACGTTGTGTTACAACCAAGAAGGAGCAGGCATTTCAAAATACACGCAGCAGAGGAAATATGGCATTGAAAAATTTTGTGAACAATTGCAAATGAGTTTTTCAGGAATGCGCTCACTTGTGTCAATCAGACAATGTGGAAGAGGATACAATTCAGCCCATAGTTTCATCTTTTCATCTATAAAGCAGCTGTGTAGAAAATGTCAGCTCAATTCAGTTCTCATGCAACAGTTTCAGTGCAGTCAAATCATATTTATTTAAGATAAAGAGAAAATATATAATAAACAGGAGAGTGTGTTCAAAATTGTAACTGATCGTATTGTGTAAAGGCTATCTGTCACATTGGTCACGTTTTTTTGTTGAAAAATAAATAACACAAAGGTGTTAATCGATTCCATGATGAAGTACTCCCATTGGAAAAAAGATTAAATGGAAGTGGACCTAAGATCTGGAGACTCTCTTAATAAAATTGTCCATGGAGATTATTTAGAATTCTCCAGATCAAATCCCTAAGCATCATTCAACTAATGATTTAATACAATTATGCACATTCCCCATGCTTGTTTTTAAGATGATATTATAAGCTAAACAATAGTCCTACATATTTGGACATCTAAAAATAGGCCTACTTTGGAGGACCAGGGACAGGGTGGTTTAATAATGTAAACTTTTTTTTTTTTTAATACTCTTGATTATACATAAAAATACTTAATTTCATTCTTACTCTTTGTTCAGTATTATTGTGAACATCACTGATTCATTTTGCTGTAAGACTTTATTTACAATGAATAGCAGGGGAATGAGTGAATGGCATAAGCTGCCAATCAAGAAGGTACTGTAGCACAATAACACATTAATGAGTCTTGTTTCCCCAAAGTCTTAATCTACCTGTTTTTTTCCTCTTGATGAGCTGAAACCTTTTTGTGGATAAAGCCATAAAGAAACACGACCCCTCAGTATTCTCTAAGGATAGGGCACATCATTACAGCATTGAACTTTGAACTTTTTGACAGTGTTCTCTCACAAACACACGATTCAATGGAGTGAGTTTCTATTAAAAGAAAAATTGTCAAACAAACAAGAATCCAATTGCCATGGGGCCATAAATATACATATATATATATATATTGTGGCGGACTACCATCATTCCGACATCAGTCGCCCCTGGCGACTACTACTCCTTCAGCCCTCACTATTGCACAACAAATAAAACACACCCTCTGGGTTTAACCACTTACGTTTTTGCTCTCCTTTTTCCCCAAGCGCCCGCTACAATATATATATATATGCAACCCGATCACACTAAATGTGTCTCTATAGTGCGCAGTGTGTTTTATACAGTGTGCGATTTATACGCAAAAATGAGTTTTTACGTGCATAGGATACGCATGGGTTGGTTAGGGTAGGTTTAGTAGTGGTGCGTGTGTATTATACGTTTGGGTAGAAATATTGGTGTGGGGTGCGTGTGTATTACACGTAATAAACTGCGTATCAAATCACGCGAAAACGTCTCGGTTACGTATGTAACCCCAGTTCCCTGATAGGGAACGAGACGCTGCGTCAAACGCTGTGGGAACGGCCCTGCGTTGTGCGTCATGAAGCACGTATGGAATCAGTCCAATAGAGAGATGAAACGTCATAGGCGGGTGACGTCATCGACCAGGAACTATAAAAGCACCCCAAAACACAAGCGCACTAGCTTCTGATAGGCCTGAAGGAGAGCTAACGGGAGTGCCGGGAGTATGGCGGAACGACGCAGCATCTCGTTCCCTATCAGGGAACTAGGGTTACATACGTAACCGAGACGTTCCCTTTCAAGGGAACTTCGAGCTGCGTCAAACGCTGTGGGAACGCGAATACCCACGTCGCCATAGGACCAAATGACCGCCATGTGAGACTATCGCACAGAGGACGAGAGCACCTGTGCCCCAGGGGTAGAGCTTAGGTCTAGGTCATAGAACCTAATAAAAGTATGCGGTGAAGACCATCCAGCCGCATCACAAACATCACTCAGGGAAACTCCTGACAATAAAGCTTTAGAAGCAGCCATACTCCTGCTAGAGTGGGCTCAAACAGCCAAAGGTGAAGGCTGGCCAGCCGACTCATAAGCAAGTGAGATAGCCTCAACCACCCACTTGCTCATTATCTGTTTAGACGCAGGACACCCTTTCCTGGGTGGCCCGAAACATACAAATAGTTGTTCCGATTTTCTCCACAGGGCAGCTCTGTGGACATATGCGTCTAACGCCCTAACAGGGCAGAGTAAATTAAGTTTCTCCTGGTCCGATGACATAAATGGAGGAGGACAGAAAGCCTGCAGAACCGTAGGTCTAACAACATTAGTAGGGACCTTGGGAACATACCCTGGTCTAGGATGCAGAAAAGCCTTAACCATGCCAGGCGAAAATTCCAGGCACGAGGGTGAAACCGACAGAGCCTGTAAATCTCAGATTCTTTTTAAAGAGGAGATAGCAAGTAGAAAGATAGTTTTAAAAGTGAGAAACTTCTCAGGAACTTCTTCGATGGGCTCAAAAGGAGCTAGGGAAAGACCTTCCAATACAACGGCTAGATCCCAGGTCGGCACCCTCGTATGAACTGCTGGCCACAGCCTCAAAGTACCACGGAGGAAACGAGTCATAAGTGGGTGTCTCCCAAGAGAAACTCCACTAAAAGGGACGTGGTAAGCAGCTAGTGCCGCCACATACACCTTCAGTGTGGAGGGGGATAACCCTGTGGAGAAGCGCTCCTGCAGGAAATCCAGCACTGCACCCACTGGGCAGTTAACTGGGTCCTGCAGGTGTTCTCCACACCAAGAAGTGAAAAGTTTCCACTTCAAGGCATAAAGCTTCCTCGTGGATGGAGCTCTGGAGTGAAGAATGGTCTCAACAACCTCAGTTGAGAGACCAGAATCTACGAGCTGGGCCCCCTCAGAGGCCAAGCCCACAACTTCCACAGCTCTTGGCGGGGGTGAAATATCGTGCCGCCCGCCTGAGAGAGTAGATCCCTCCTGACCGGGAGCTCCAAAGGAGAGCCGTCCAGGAGAGAAATCAGGTCCGTGAACCATACTCGGGCCGGCCAGAACGGGGCTACTAATAGTAGGCTGACCCCGTCCCGGCGAACCCTCTCCAGAACTCCTGGTAGCAGAGCAATCGGGGGAAAGGCGTACAGGCGTGACCTCGGCCACGGTTGTACCATAGCGTCCAACCCCAGGGGGGCTGGAACACTGATGGAGAACCACAGATGACAATGCGTGGTCTCCTTGGAAGCGAATAGGTCCACCTCGGCGCGACCGAAACTCAACCAAAGGAGCTCCACCACCTCGGGGTGGAGTCTCCATTCCCCCGGCCTCGGCCCCTGCCTTGACAGGGAGTCCGCTACCACATTTAAATACCCGGGAAGATACATTGCTCTCAGTGATAGTAGCTTCCCCTGGGACCACAGGAGGATCTGGCGGGCCAACTTGTAAAGCAGGCGAGACCGCAGGCCCCCCTGATGATTGATATAAGAGACCACCGACGTGTTGTCTGACTGAACTAACACATGATGACCTCTCAGGTCTGCTAGGAAGTGCTTCAGAGCCTGAAACACCGCCAACAACTCCAGGCAGTTTATGTGCCAAGAGAGATGATGGTCCTGCCACAGACCTTGGGCTGGACGACCACTCATGACCGCCCCCCACCCTGTGAGGGAAGCATCCGTCGTTAGCGTTACGTGACGACAAAGAGCCCCCAGCACCGGACCTTTGGACAGGAACCAAGTTTCTTTCCACATGACCAGAGCACGAAGGCAGCGCCGCGTGACTTTGATCAAGTGGAGCGGATTTCCCCTCGGAGAGAATCCCTTGGTCCTGGGCCACCACTGCAACGGTCTCATGTACAACAGGCCGCAAGGTAAAACGTTGGACGCTGCTGCCATCAGACCCAACAGTCTCTGAAACTGCTTCACAGTGAGTAGCTGGCCTAGCCTTACTTGTTTCACGGCTGAGAGAATCGAAGCGATGCGGGTCGGAGAGAGTCGCGCCCGCATCGAGACCGAATCCCAAACGACACCCAGAAAAGTGGTCTTCTGGGAAGGAGATAATACACTTTTCTTTGCATTCAGCCTCAACCCCAACTTTCTGATATGAGCAAGGACGACATCTCGATGCCGAACCGCCATCTGCTCCGTCTGAGCTAAAATCAACCAATCGTCGATATAGTTGAGAATACGAATGCCCTGAAGCCTCAGAGGCACTAGTGCTGCATCCATGCATTTCGTGAAAGTGCGGGGAGATAAGGCTAGGCCAAATGGAAGAACCCTGTATTGGTACGCCTCGCCCCCGAAGGCGAACCTCAGGAACTTCCTGTGTTGTGGAAGGATGGAAATGTGGAAGTACGCGTCCTTTAGATCTATCGTGACAAACCAGTCCTCGGATCTGATTTGAGACACAATCTGCTTGATAGTGAGCATCTTGAATTTTAGCTTCCCTACCGAGCGATTCAATAGGCGCAGGTCTAAAATTGGACGCAACCCCCCATCCTTCTTCGGAACGATGAAATATCGGCTGTAATAACCTGACTCCAAACTGGGAGGAGGAACCCGTTCTATAGCCTCCTTTTGAAGGAGCGTTTTCACCTCTTGTTCCAATACCAGAGCCTGCTCGGGGCCCACCACTGTGTGCAGAACCCCTCTGAATTTCGGTGGACGACACCTGAACTGGATAGCATAACCCTTTTCTACTGTCTGTAGGACCCAATGAGATATTCTTGGAAGGCTTTTCCACTCTGCCAGAAAATCTACTAAGGGTACCAGCCTCTCGAGACTGGCCTCTGGTGTAACTTGAGCAGCAAACACAGCGCCCTGTAATGGCGCACCGGCAGGGAACGACTGGTTTGACTGCTCTGAAACCCTCCTCAGAGGGAGCGAGCGTCCCTCGGGAAAGCGCTCGCTGGGACCGTCTACGCCCTGGCATAAAGGCGGGGTTGGCAGAACGGCCCCCTGAGGGCACCGAGGAAGAATGGGCACCGTAAAGAGAGGTGAACTCCTTTCCGCCTCGGTGGGGACCACCCTCAGCATCCTGAACGCCTCGGCGTCAGGACTTCTTCTTAGCCGAAGCCTTCTTAGACGATAACACTGTCCTCAGATCAGGCCTATTGCTAGAAGGCTTCGGCTGAGAGTGCCGCACCTGAGCCCACTGTCCAGCAGGGGGAGCACGAGACGCGACACTCTGCTTCTGCTGCGCTCTATGAGATGAACATGTAAACTGCTCCCGCCCAGCAGCCCCAGAGACGTGAACTTTTAACGCGAGAAATTTTTTGAAAGCTGCAGCTTGTTTTTTCTCTTCCTGGAATTTGTCCATAACAGAATTAACAGCTTCGCCAAATAACCCCGAAGGAGAGAGAGGAGCATCTAAAAGAAACGTTTTTTCTTTCTCTTTCATGTTAGTTTGATTTAAACAAAGATGTCTTTCTGCGGCCACCAGAGCTGCCATAGATCGACCCATTAGCTTTGCCGATTCTCTGGTGGCGCGCAGGGATAAATCAGCAGCCTGACGCAGTTCTCGAATTACGTCAGCACTGACTTCCTCACTCTCACTCACGTCCTTTAGCAGGTCAGCCTGGTATGCCTGCAAGATTGACATTGTATGCAGGCATGACGCAGCCTGACCTGCAGCCGAATACGCTTTACCCACCAAAGCAGATGTATTTCTGAGGGGCTTGGTGGGTAATACCGGTGTTTTAAAAGATGACGCCGCCTCGGGAGAGAGATGGCTCGCGAGCGTCTCTTCCACGCGAGGCAAAGCGCCATAACCATAAAATTTAGCCCCCATTATATTAGAATATGTAGATGTCTGGGGACTAAATATTCTATATGAAACCGGTTTCTTCCACGATCTCGACACCTCAGTGTGGAGATCGTTAAAGAATGGCAGACACCGGCGTGGAGGCTGCACACGTGACGGCAAAAATCTTTCATCTAATTTAGATCTAGAAACAGACTCCTGTCTAGTCACTGGCCACTCAATTCTGAGTTTATCAACAGCCCTAGTCAATACCTCCATTAATTCATCACTTTCGGGAGTGTGGGGTGGCGAATCCTCCACTTCTCCCTCAACACTGACAACATCCAGCTCCTCAGAACTGGATAGCTGCAGTGTTGGTGCCTCAACCCGAGCGGAAGAAACCGCAGCGCGTGCTTCCGAACTAGGGACTGAGGCACTGGATCTCACAGGTGAAGGGAGAGATAAGGCAGCGCCCGTCTCAACCCCCGCTGAGAGATCCATCTGCGATCCTCCTCAAAGAGCGCTCGGCGGGAGCGGAGCGTCCTTAAAGGCAGATGCTCGCAATGCTCACAGTCAGCTCCCTCGAGAGCTGACTGGGCATGCTGCACTCCCAAACAAACAACACAAAGAACGTGTGTATCCCCACCCGTTAAATAGCGCGGGCAGGGAGTAACACACTTCTTAAATTGCTGCTCGTTCGCAATTCTCTCAAATAAATATATATATATATATATATATATATATATATATATATATATAAATTGTTTGTGTGGTGCAGAGTATGTAGGACAGACAATATCACACAGGGACAGATTCACATGTAGCGCGACTGAAGGCACAGAAGCTAATGCGCTTGTGTTTTGGGGTGCTTTTATAGTTCCTGGTCGATGACGTCACCCGCCTATGACGTTTCATCTCTCTATTGGACTGATTCCATACGTGCTTCATGACGCACAACGCAGGGGCGTTCCCACAGCGTTTGACGCAGCTCGAAGTTCCCTTGAAAGGGAACTGCGTATCATATGCACTTAAAAACTCATTTTCGTGTATAAATTGCACGATAAACACACTTCATGCTATAGAGACGCATTTACGTGAGAACAGGCTGATGTATGAGAGAGGCATTTATACACCAACACCATTTGAGTAATCCAAGCGATAGACCGATAAAAAAAGCAAATCTGAAGAGAAGTCTTACACCTCTTTGTGATTGCAGAGAAAAGAAAACAAACAATGGTGGACATTATTTATTAGATGCCAAGTAATCAATTCAAGAGAATATGTCAGAGAATGAATAATGTATTCGTTTATTTACTTTTTTGAAGATTTGGGGCCTGTACCATGAAGGTAGCTGAACAAACTTGGAGTTACAGGATTAGTTTTGAGTTGACAAAACCAAACCGACGCAATCAGGCTTTATTGGTACCAGGACCCAGCTCATCAACTTTCTCTGTCAACTCAGGCTTTGATCTTAAGCTATGATTACTCCACGAGCGCGTGCACATACCAAAGTGACGTTGGCACAGAACAACTAATCGTGTTCGATATGGATAGAGCGAGAGCGATATTTTCTTTTCGCGGAGGAGCAAGAGATAATCATTCAGAATTACGATGAATTTAAATATATATTACAAGCTCGAAACAATACGATCTCTGCTGCCAAAGCAAGAGAAGACAGTTGGAGAAAGATTGCTGATTGTGTTAATGTGCAAGCTAAATACGTTCTTTATTCATGTAAAATTATGTATAGGCTATGAATGTATGTGTGTGTGAAATATAGCCTATATTTATATAAAATATAAAAAAATGTGCATGTATATACTAATAAAGATTAATATTCATTGATTTTTAGATGCAACTCCAAACGTTCTTGCCAGCTGATAAAGACAAAATATAAAAATATAATTCAAAGTAGCCTAGTAAGTATTTACACACACAACCTTTTATTATTTTTTATTAACACTTGTTTGAGGCAAACCGAAAAAAGAGTGAAATTCAGAAAACCAGTTACCACGGCTGCAGATGCCATATGCCCCAGGAGCCTCTGAAAATATTTCAGTGGAACCGCACTCTTGCCCTGAAATTGTCTCAGACAAGTCAGCAGTGAATGTGCGTGCTCGCTCGTAGGCTGCGCGGACATGGCGACCGAGTCGATGTCCATACCGAGAAAAGAGATCCTCTGCACGAGACAAAGTTTGCTCTTCTCCCAGTTGACCCGAAGGCCCAGACAAGCTAGGTGCCGGAGCACAAGGTCCCTGTGTTCGCAAACCTGGTCTCGAGCTTGAGCTAGGACAGTCAGTCACGGAGATAGTTCAGGATGCGAACCCCGTGTTCCCATGGAGGAACAAGGGCTGCCTCGACGACCTTCGAGAAGACGCGAGGAGACAGGGCTAGCCCGAAAGGGAGAACCACGTACTGGTATTCCTGCCCCTCGAAAGCAAACCGGAGGAACGGTCTGTGTCGAGGAAGAATGGAGACATGAAAGTAGGCGTCCTTCAGTTCGATCGCTGCAAACCAATCCTGGGGCCGAACACATTCGAAAATGCATTTGGCGGTGAGCATCTTGAACGGTATCCTGTGAAGGGAGCGGTTCAACAAGCGCAAGTCCAGGATCGGTCATAACCCACCGGTTTTCTTGGGGACAATGAAGTAAGGGCTGTGGAAGCCGGACCTCATCTCGGCTGGAGGGACAGTCTCGATTGCACCCTTCGCCAGCAGGGTGGCAATCTCTGCTCTCATGATGGGGGCATTGCCACCGACCAGAGTGGAGCGGACTCCCCTGTAGCGGGGAGGAGACCGTGCAAACTGAATCGCATAGCCGAGCCGATGGTTCGCGCGACCCAGCGAAACAGACAGGGAAGCTCTAGGCAGGCACCCAAGAACTGTGCCAGCGGAGTCAACGAACCACTGACGTCCCCTCAGTGGTGCAGCGAAGCGGAATGACCGGCCCAGAGGTGGATGGCATAGCGGCCCAGAGTGGGGGCACGGTCATAACTGCACCCTGACAGAGGAGGCCAGGGAAGAACCAGCATTCCGCGGGGGCCTACTCTGCCAGGGCTCTGGCGACAGAGGGGGATGAGAGCGGTACGGTCCAGGGACGGCACACACTGTCATCCGGCTCTGAGACAGAGGGGGACGAGGGGTGCACGGCTCGGTGGCGGCGCACCGTGTCGTCCGGAACTCTGTATGCTCAGAGACGAGAGAGTCAGTTCTTTCTGAATAAGGATTCTTCCCCAGCCCTCCACCGGGGAAAGGAGTAGCCCTGCTACCAACTCCTGGAAAGAACTGAGTCCCATCTCTGAGCAGCCCATCTCAAAAGTGCCGCTTAACCCGGCGTTTAGCGGGGGGCGGGGCTGGAGAGGGCTGAGGCATCCCCCCACGGTCTTCCAAAGCCAGCCCGGGTGAACGGGCGGGGTTGGAACCGTGGGAGGGCGCCTTCGGCGTTTGGCAGACTGAGGGACCTGAGCGGACGGCGGGGCCGTCGGCAGAATAACCTCAATCTGCTCCCGGGCGGTTGAGAACTGTTGGGCAGAAGTACTCAACCGCACCGCCGAAGAGGCCGACCTGGGATATGGGAGTGTCGAGCAGACGAGTCCGCCGACATCCTGCACATCAGACCGGTCAGCCCCAGAGTGGTAAACATCACCTGACTCGGAGAGCACACGGCCACCTTCGTCGCTCGGAGAGCAAGGTCAGTGGCGGTGCGCTTTTTGGTAGCTCATTATAGAGCCTCGAGTCAGTCCCGCCCTCATGCATAACCATGAGAATCTGGGTCTGGTAGCCCACAGAACAGTCATGGGATGCAGTGAGGCGGCTGCCTGTCCTGTGGCACTATAGGATTTCGCCACAGATTAGTGTAGACGAAAAGAACTACAGGCTTCGGACGGGTGCTTAGGATTGCGCCGGGAAGCACTCTGAGGACACAGTAGCATCGCAACAGAGCGTACAACCGGGGGGACCCCAGTGTACCCATGGGCAGCGGCCCCGTTGAGGGGGGGAAAGGCGGGTGAGACCAACGAGCGGTCCTGAGAAGACACGGGGGTCTTTCAGGACGTCGAGATCTCATCATGCACGTCCGGGAAGAAAGATATTGGGGTTTGCCGTGGACGCGGGTCGGCGGCCTTACCCAAAAACCAATCGTCCCAGGAAAGCATGGCAGTCATCTCCAGATCAGACTCAGGCACAGCCATAGAACACCAGAAGGTGGCAGCTGTGACGCGTTGTCACTTCCAGAAGAACAAAGCCCACCTAGTGATGCTGCTACAGAAATAGCACCGTCCTCTGTAGCTTTCAAATAAAAACACACGGGCCACCCGAAGATAGACTCGTGGAATCACCTGATTGCTAGCGGGCACCGTCATTGAAGAGGGGGGCTGGGGTCACGGACACAGAGTCGGCGCCTTGTTCCAGACCAACACCCTCAGGTCACCCTGGCCACCAGCCGAAAATCGGGGGGTGGATGAGGGGACTCTCAATCTTGCGAGTTCACCGAGTCTCGACCTAAATTACGCGATGATCATGTTCCCACAGAGAGAACATGAATCACCCACGAGCGCTGTACAAGCATGATCAAAGCCCAAACACACTAGACAGCGCTCGTGCCCATCAGAGTCCGATACCAATCTGCCGCAACCACAAATGCACGGGCGAGCCGTCTTTAAAAAGACGTGCCGCATGCGAGCTCTTTTGTGAGAGGAGAAAAAAACTCCGCAATGTTGAAGCGAGCGGGGAGAAACACACTCACTGGCAGATCACTGCACAGATCAGCAGGCAATGTGAACTCGCTGCAGATCGCCGTCACACCAACACCGGAGAGAATGGCTCGTCTCGTAGAGCGAAGTCAGAAAAGGCTGTGGAGTGAAGAGATAGTCTTGGCTCCGAAGCGAAAACATAACTGCATGTTGACGGCGTCCTCCTTTTATACCCACGAGGTGGGGCGGAGTTACGTCATGCAAATTCCGCAGACCCATGGCATTTCTTTGCCATTGGCTCGTTTTTGTATACTCAAAGTCGATAGGTGTTCTAAGCGAAACCCCATTCGTCGTCATCCGACGTAACTCGGAGTGACAACGAAAGGGAACCCAGGGTTGGCGGAAACTAAGCTGAAACATACCTGGCAAGCCAACTAAACCGGCTTCATGGTATAGGCCCTTGGTTGGTTACTAACGTTGTTATTATTATTGTAAAGATTGATTTGCTACAAAGGACCATGTCCTCTCAAAATGTTTCAGCAAATAACATTTCTGAGTTTGTAATTTTGGGATTTGACACAGTAGAGCAAAAACTGCTCATTGGAGTTGTTTTCCTGGTGGTTTTTGTGCTGGCAATGCTTGCTAACACTGCAAACATATGTTTTGTTGCCATGAACAAGCATTTGCACCAGCTGCCCATGTACATTTTCCTTTGCAACTTGTCATTAGTGGACATGCTGTATAGCAGCAGTACCTGTACAAGTATGATCAGCAACCTTATCGTCGGTTATAAAGCCATATTGTTTATCCCTTGTGTTCTTCAGATGTGTGCTTTCCATTTAGGTATAGTAATGGAGATGTTTGCAATCCTGCAATGATACTGGATTGTTTGATTGCCATAAGCAATCCTTTAGTTTACCACTCCATTTTAAGCACCACACGTTCTGTTGTAATTGCTGTGTTGCTGTGGATGGTGGCAAGTGCTATTTTGACCATCATCCCGGCTACTGTTCTTCCTCTGCCCTTCTGCTCTTCCACTATCCAGTATATTTTTTGTGAGTAGTCTTCTCTTGTGAGGGCCACCTGTGTGAATCCAAATACTTATTTTACTATGTTATCCACTGTGACCTATGTTATCTCACGACCAATTCGTACGAATTTGTACGAGTGATTAAAAGGTGGCTAATTCATACGAATTCATACGACCTCACTCGTACGGATTCGTACGATTTGTCTAAACCCGCGTGTTGGGTAGGTTTAGGGGCGGGGTCAGGGGTAGGTCTTTCGTATGAATTCATACGAGTTTGGCAACTCATAAAATATGTATGATTTAGCAAAAATCTTACAAATTCGTACGAGTGAGGTCGTATCAATTGTTACGAATTAGCCACCTCGTAAAATTCGTACGAATTGCCGTGAGATCGGGCTGGCCTGTCTTATATAAGGATAGTGATCACTGTTATGAGTATGACCTCAAAGAGTGACAAGAAAAAAATGTTTCATACCTGCTTTACTCATTTGACAGTGATAGTTGTTTTTTATGCTCCGATGTTCCTACGAATAGTCTTGACCCGGATTGGTGTGGTTTTAACATTAGAGGAACGTAATGGACTACTGGTAGGGTCCATCCTCTGCCCTTGTCTTGTAAATCCTTTCATATACTTTTTCAGAACCAAAGAAATCAGAAACAAAATTTTTAGAATTGTGTCAAAAGATGCACCTAAATAAAGACTTGATGAAGCACAGACAATTTGTGATCAGTGGATGATATTTTCCTAAATCATTCATACTGTATTTTTATATGTAATATGTAAACAATATGTAATATACTGTATTTGTATATGTAATATGTATACAATATGTAATATATTTATATGTAAATATATTAAAACAAGGGTGTCCATAGTCAGTCCTGGAGGGCCACTAGTCCAGAGAGCCTCCACACAGCCTGGAAGTTTCTAATATGCCTTGTAAGACCTTGATTAGTTGATTCAGGTGTGTTTAATTAGGGTTGGAGCTAAACTTTACCGGACAGTGGCCTTCCAGGATTGGATACCCCTGATTTAAAAGTTTGGGGTATGATTGAGTTTTCCCCCTCAGAACTTACGCTAAAGCTATATTTCCCTCTCTCAAGGCCAAGAAGACCCATCCATTTGGGGTGAACAGTGCAGGCAGCAAACCGTGTCCTCAGCTGAGGACACCAATCCACAAGCCAGGGGCGGCGTTTAAAGCATAAGTTAATTCACCAAGTCAATTCGTCATTCGCATAAGAGAATTCTCGTTTTCAGGGTCTCAGTAGCATGTGGGCGTCAGCCGAGCAGTATTCCGAGGAAATTGGTGACACTACAATACTTCTACAACTATTATTTTCTTACAACTATTATTTTTATACACACTTGAATAAATCAAAGATCATGAAGTAAACCCTAATCTCAAACATTACCACACAAACAGTGACGACAAAAAAAACAACAATAACAACAGAGTAAATAAAGTCAGCAAACAATCATGTCATAACTGTAACCACATAAATTATTAATACTAAAATGCATTAAACCCTTAACAAATCAACAAAATTATGCAGTACTCTTTGATACTAGTTGGGACAACATTGGGGTAAATATTGTTGGTATGTCAGGTTTTTTTATTCTATTGTACTTTTAAAGTAATTCAGTCTAATGTAGTTTCACACAGTATAGTTACCATTTATAATAAACTTCATAATATCTTTATTCTTGATATAAGATTTGAAAACATTCTGTGAAACCATGGTTACTAAACAGATCGGATATGAGTTAGAACCACTGATCTATATAGAATGAGTGGTTAGAACCTTTTTTTCTTTTTTTTTTAGTCTATGGTTAGAACGTTTCTCTAATACAGCCCCAAAATGCTTTTTATATCTTTTATTGTTTAGTGCATATATTTTGTAAGTGGTATGTCCTGTTGATTGGGGAAATCCACCTCAAAATTCCAGGTGCTCCTTTAATAACTGAACAAATAATATAGCATTTTATTTAAAATATTTACTAGAGTTATAAAACATGTACTCATGAGATGATTAGTACTAAGGAGCTTGATTATATTCGAAATGTTTTATTCAAAGTGCATATATTCCTTTCATAATCTGCGAATCTTCAACTGCAGTGCAGTGTAGTGTTTCTTGTCTTTTTCTAACATCTTGTGGGAAAATGAGAAAAAAAATTCTTCATGATTTCACACTGAAATATCCATGAATATCATTTCATTTTCATTTATTTTTTTATTTCTAACAACAAAAAAGATACAAATAAAATAAAATGTAAAAATACGTAAAGTATGTTGCAACATACTGAAAGAAAAAAAAACAATATCTATAAAGTATTATAACAACAATACAATATGTTCGAAAAGGTGCGGGATGAAACGTCTCGGTTACGTATGTAGCCCTGTTCCCTGAGTAGGGAACGGAGACGTTACGTCGGATGACGACGAATGGGGTTTCGCTTAGAAAGCCTATCAACTTCGAGTATTACAAAACGAGCCAATGCCATGGGTCTGGGGAATTTGCATGACGTAACTCCGCCCCACCTCATGGGTATAAAAGGAGGACGTCGGCAACATGCAGTTATGTTATGTTAGGAGCCAAGACTGAGCTCAGGCGATCCCCGCGGTACAGCGGAAGTGGCAGGAAGACGTAACGTCTGATGAGATGTTACTCAGGGAACGAGGGTTACATACGTAACCAAGACGTTCCCTTTCGTAGTCACTCCGAGTTACGTCGGATGACGACGAATGGGGTTACCAGTCTAATCACACCACCTTCACAGCTGTCTTCCAGTGCCCTGCGTAAATCTGAGATCCCTGTCGTGAGACTAGCATGGATAAAGGACTCCTATTTAACACAGGAATACCAAGGTACACTGGGAAGCATATCCCATAGTTTAGAGGAAATATGCAATTAACACCAACCCAGAGGGGGGGGGGGGGGGGGGGGGGGCATTTAGAAAATACACACATGACCCGAAGGATGCATATGGAGAACACTGGGGTGTCCAGCTGCAGGTGGAATATTTCAACCCCAGGGGTGGCAAGGTGGCTTGCCAAGGGAAAGACACATGCTCAATGAGGCTTACAGTGGAAATACAAATGTGGGGTAGCTCCGGGGAGGGACCTTGCACACGGGAGGCACCTAGCCGACGCACAGGCAATAGACACTGGCGCCAGTGTCAGGAGTCCTGGAGGAACTCAGGGCTTGCGGAGAAGCTCACCTGAGGAAATATCGCATGTATCCAGTCCGTGAAGTAGAATGGCGAGCAAGCGAAGACACCTGAGCGGGTCCAATACTAGCTGGTTGAAGCGAGTACATGAGAGGACACTGGCTCCACTCGGAGATTGTAGAATCTGGCGAATGTGTTAGGTGTCGACCAGCCTGCAGCTCTGCAGATGTCTGTTAGCGAAGCGCCACGCGCTAGAGCCCAAGAGGATGCCACACTCCGGGTGGAGTGGGCAGTCATACCAAGGGGGCACGGTCGACCTTGCTGCTGGTATGCCAAAGCAATGGTGTCCACTATCCAGTGGGACAACCTCTGCTTGGAGAGAGCCTTTCCTTTCAGCTTCCCACCATAACAGACAAAGAGCTGGTCTGAGGTCCTGAAACACTGCGTTCTGTCTACATAGGCGCGGAGAGCACGTACTGGACAGAGCAGTGCCAAGGCTGGGTCTGCCTCCTCCAGGGGCAGCGCTTGCAGGTTCACCACCTGGTCCCGGAAGGGAGTGGTGGGAACCTTGGGCACATATCCAAGCCGGGGTCTCAGGATCACATGAGAGTAAGCCGGCCCGAATTCCAGGCACGCTTCGTCAACGGAGAATGCTTGCAGGTCCCCCTACCCTCTTGACAGAGGCCAGTGCAACCAGGAGCGCTGTCTTCATTAACAGGAACTTAAGCTCCACTGATTGCAAGGGCTCAAAGGGAGCACTCTGCAGGGCAGTTAGACCAACCGCGAGGTCCCAAGAGGGAACGAGAGGAGAACGAGGATTCAGTCTCCTTCCTCCTCTCAAGAACCTGACGATCAGGTCGTGCTTCCCTAAGGATTTACCTTCTACCAAGTCATGGTGTGCGGCAATAGCGGAAACATAAACCTTGAGGGTGGAGGGAGACAGCCTTCGCTCCAACCCATCTTGAGGGAAGGAAAGCACGACACCGACCGAACACCTCCGGGGGTCTTCTCGGCGAGAAGAGCACCAGCTGACGAAGAGGTTCCACTTCAACGCATAGGCGTGTCTCGTGGACGACGCTCTAGCGGAAGTGATGGTAGCCACCACCGCTGGTGGTAGGGTACTCAAACCTGCCTCCAAAGGTTCCGAAGATGCCATGTCTAATATAAAAAAATGGATGACTAGTAATTTCTTAATTCTGAAAAAACAGATTATAATTATTGGACTAAAACTTCCACACGTAATTACCTAGAATACTGTCTAACACTTGATGGCTGCTCTGTTAAGTCTTCGTCATCGGTTAGGAACCTGGGTGTGCTCTTTGTCACGTCACATGTCACATGTCTAGTATCTGTAAAACCGCATTTTTCCATCTTAAAAATATATCTAAATTACACCATAATGCTCTCATTGACAAATGCTGAACAATTAGTTCATGCGCTCATGACATCACTAGATTATTGTAATGCTCTACTGGGTGGTTGCCCTGCACACTTAATAAACAAACTACAGCTAGTTCAAAACGCAGCAGCTCGAGTTCTTACCAAAAACCAGGAAATATGACCATATTAGCCCGGTTCTGTCAACACTGCATTTACTGGCTATTAAACATCGTATACATTTTAAAATATTGCTGATTACTTACAAAGCACTAAATGGTTTAGCTCTGCAGTACTTGAGCGAGCTCTTAACGCATTATAGTCCTTCACGTCTATTGCGATCTCAAAATTCCAGCCAGTTGATAATACCTAGAATATAAAAATCGACTGCTGGCGGTAGATCCTTTTCCTATTTAGCACCAAAACTTTGGAACAGACTTCCTGCAATTGTCCGAGAAGCAGACACACTCTGTCAGTTCAAAGCTAGGCTAAAAACACATCTCTTTGACCTAGCATAAACATAATACATTATAGACTTCTATAATTCAATGTTAGGCTGCATAGATTAGGTCAGCCGAAACTGGGAACACTTCACTTAAATCCAGATGTACTTGTTACATCATAAGAAGAATGGCATCTACGCTAATTTTAGTGTCTTTGTTTATCCAGAGGTTTTCCCGCAGCCTGCCGGATCCAGGCCGTATCCTTAGCCAGATCTGACGAAGGACCTTCACCTGGACCCAATGACAATGCAGTGCTGAAGTGCCAACTAGCCTCTCTCTATGGAGGATCCCTTTCCCACTCTACAGATAAAGCGTTGTGGAAATTCGGTTTGCGTACCTACCAAGAAGTGATAACATAAAATAAAATAAAATTCTGTATCAAAATGTATAGGCAAGACAAGTAGTTTGTTTAGGCATGGTTTGTAGGTAATTACAAACCTGCACACATATATTTAAACGCACATAACTATAGAATCAGTTCTTAATGCGGATGTGAACACCATAAGCGTTTATCACAGGTTCGCATTTAAAGTCTGTTTAGAGAGAACGGCGTTGTCTTAGCGGCCCCTAATTTAATAACAAATGATCATTTCGCCGGAAGTGAATAAATCAAAACTAAATTTAGCTGGAAATAACGTTATTCAGGAACCACTATAAAGCCAAAACAATCTCTGTTACCTTAAATGATATGTTTATTTCTGTAAAGCTGCTTTGAAACAATCTACATTGTTAAAAGCGCTATATAATTGAAGATGACTTGACTTGACGTACAGGTCCTTCTCAAAAAATTAGCATATTGTGATAAAGTTCATTATTTTCCATAATGTAATGATAAAAAATTAAACTTTCATATATTTTAGATTCATTGCACACCAACTGAAATATTTCAGATTGCATGGAGGCAATCAGCCTGTGGCACTGCTGAGGTGTTATGGAGGCCCAGGATGCTTCGATAGTGGCCTTAAGCTCATCCAGAGTGTTGGGTCTTGCGTCTCTCAACTTTGTCTTCACAATATCCCACAGATGCTCTATGGGGTTCAGGTCAGGAGAGTTGGCAGGCCAATTGAGCACAGTAATACCATGGTCAGTAAACCATTTACCAGTGGTTTTGGCACTGTGAGCAGGTGCCAGGTCGTGCTGAAAAATGAAATCGTCATCTCCATAAAGCTTTTCAGCAGATGGAAGAATGAAGTGCTCCAAAATCTCCTGATAGCTAGCTGCATTGACCCTGCCCTTGATAAAACACAGTGGACCAACACCAGCAGCTGACATGGCACCCCAGACCATCACTGACTGTGGGTACTTGACACTGGACTTCAGGCATTTTGGCATTTCCTTCTCCCCAGTCTTCCTCCAGACTCTGGCACCTTGATTTCCGAATGACATGCAACCACTGAGCAACAGTCCAGTGCTGCTTCTCTGTAGCCCAGGTCAGGCTTCTGCCGCTGTTTCTGGTTCAAAAGTGGCTTGACCTGGGGAATGCGGTACCTGTAGCCCATTACCTGCACACGCCTGTGCACGGTGGCTCTGGATGTTTCTACTCCAGACTTAGTCCACTGCTTCCACAGGTCCCCCAAGGTCTGGAATCGGTCCTTCTCCACAGTCTTCCTCAGGGTCCGGTCACCTCTTTTCGTTGTGCAGCGTTTTTTGCCACACTTTTTCCTTCCCACAGACTTCCCACTGAGGTGCCTTGATACAGCACTCTGGGAACAGCCTATTTGTTTAGAAATTTCTTTCTGTGTCTTACCCTCTTGCTTGAGGGTGCTAAAACGCCAATTGAGATGATGGCCTTCTGGACAGCAGTCTTACCCTTGATTGCGGTTTTGAGTAATGAAACAGGCTGGGAGTTTTTAAAAGCCTCAGGAATCTTTTGCAGGTGTTTAGAGTTGTTTAGTAGTTGATTCAGATGATTAGGTTAATAGCTTGTTTAGAGAACCTTTTCATGAAATGCTAACTTTTTGAGACAGGAATTTTGGGTTTTCATGAGCTGTATGCCAAAATCATCAGTATTAAAACAATAAAAGACCTGAAATATTTCAGTTGGTGTGCAATGAATCTAAAACATATGAAAGTTTAATTTGTATATTTATATTATGGAAAATAATGAACTTTATCACAATATGCAAATTTTTTGAGAAGGACCTGTATGTGCATTATAGCTCGCTGCCACATCACAAATGGTGAATCTATTGTTTTTTTCTTTATATTTAAAACATTTTCAGACCTTTTTTTCTAAAAAAAAAATGAATGGATGTTATCTTTTGAACTCTTGACACGAAAACAAACTTTTCTACCATTCTTTCAAGATTTTCCATGTTCATTGCTATTTCAAAATAAAGGTCTGAACACGCCTTAGGAGTATGAAAATATTATTGTTGCAAATTGATAAATTATGGCTCATCTGTAATTTATTTTGAAAAGCAGTCACTAAATATGGAAACTAGAGATTGTAAGCTTTCAAATGATATATGTTATGGCTATGGGCCCACTGGTGGGCCGGTGACACATAGACCTTTGCTATTATTGTCATGAAACTGCACATGGAACATGGACAGAGGTGATCCAAACGCAGGCTTTATTAAGAGGAGAATCCAGAAACAGGTACAGGGAAACATGCAGAGATCAAAACCAGGTAAGCAGTCCAGATGAGCAATAAAACAATGCAGGGATAGGGCAAACGGGGAAGACCGGATACAGGCAGGGAGTCCAGGAACCGTGAAACTAGGAAACACTAAGAAACCAGGAAAACGCTCGATGCAGTAAAACACTTACAATACTGAGCCCCAAACAAAGGGAAAACTGAGGCTTAAATCACAGACGTTCAATCTAAACCAGGTGCAACAAATGAACCATAATCAGTCCAGTGTAAAACATGAAGGAAACAATAAACTAGGAAGGAGTGCCCCCCAGAGGCTCAAGCGGGCACTCCAGCCGCAGATCGTCACAATAATAGCTGTACGGTTTGTAGTTTTCCTTTACACCCTATATAGTGTATAGAGGGGTAGTTACATTAAACATGTAGATTTAGGACTAATTACTCATTCCTGCACATCGTTACACTCTTTTGGGCATTGTTTATAGGTTATCTACTTATCACCTAAATGTTGTCCTTTATTTCTTTGAATACTAGGGGGTTGAAAGATAGTTTTTTGCAAGAACCCACTTAGCATGAGGCTGACACAAAATTTTGGAAATTGCAATGGGGAGACTCTATCTTTTTCAGTCATGGAACGTCACATTCGGCAGGAGTTATGATTTTATTAAATAGATTTCCTGGTAAAATTATTGACCATAAAAGTGACTCTACCGGCTATTCGTTAATGGTCGCAACAGAAATTAATGGTATAAACTACATTTTATTATGTGTGTATGGTTATAACAAAAGAGCACAGAACAAAAATCTCTTCTCATCCTTAAGTAAGTGCTTAGAAGAATGAAAAATGCTTGTTTCAATGGATAGAGTAATAATTGGGGGAGATTTTAACCTGGCCCCTGATCTTTGGTTAGACCGACTATCAAAGAGACACTGCCACACATTTGATGAAACAATGTTTGAATTGATCACAAAGGGCAATCTAATAGATTATTGGAGAATGAAAAACCCAAACAGAAAACAATTTACCTGGTTGATTGGAGTATTGGTTAATCTCAGACAATCTAGTTAATGCGGTAAATAGATTTGAAATCTCAGCATCACCCCTAACTGATCATTGTGTAATATTTTTGACACTTTCTCCAGGTGAAAGAGAGAATAACTCCATATGGAAATTTAACAATATCCTTTTGGAAGATACTGAGTTTTGTAATGTAATTAAATAACTGGTTAAAGAAGTAGGTGATTTGGAAATGTGTTTTCTGAGTGAATGGGAATGGTTCAAGTTCAAATTTAAACAGATAGTTATTAGGACAAGTAAGCAATCATCAACACTTAAAAAGATAAGACAAAGGGACATCATTAGTCACATTAATACGCTGTGCTGTAAAGATGATTTGACACTGGAAGAGCAGACTGAATTAAACAATCACAGTCCCATATTGATAATATATATCTGGAAAAGGCCAAGGGAGCATGTATTCGTTCAAGGGCTTGTTGGATTGAAGAAGGGGAAAAAAACTCTTCTTATTTTTTTAGTCTGGTAAAACAAAGACAGACAAAGAAAAAAATCATTAGTTAAATATCAATGATGTTATTGTTGAAAATCAAGAGGAAGTAAACAAAAAAACAAAGATAGTTATTTGTCTAAATCCCTTTTTTCTAAAGAAGATTGTTGTTTTTTTCTTAAATAAGATTCAGGGGTTTAAAAAGACAACGGATGATAACTTTAAACAACGTATGGAAGATGAGCTAAGAATAGACTTGGCAGTTCGACAGATGTCTAAGGGGAAATCACCTGGAATATATGGGATAACTGTGGAGTTTTTATCTTTCTTTTGGAGTGATATCAGGGAAATGCTCTATAATGCCTATTTAGATTGTATTTCAAAAGCTAATCTTTCTCCCACTTTGAAACATGGTCTCATCATCTAATTCCCAAACCTAACAAATATAATCTTTTATTGGATAATTGGAGACCAATTACCTTATGTAAGGATTATAGATTACTGTCACTTGTCTATACTAATCGTCTGAATGAGGGATTATCACATATTATTGATGAGTGTCAATCAGCTTTCATGAGGGGTAGAAATATACATAATCATACCAGATTGCTACTAGACATGCTTGACTATTGAGATCTCATTGATACTGATCCCTTTATTTTATTTCTTGATTTTTATAAGACATTTGACACTGTTGAACATGCCTTTTTATTTGAAGTCTTAGATTTTTTTAGGTTTTGGGAAAACATTTAGTTAAATAATTAAGATGTTTTATACTGATGTATATAGTTCTGTGTCCCTGAATCCTGGTATGACTCCTAGGTTTGAGGTGCTCAGCGGTATTAAGGGTACCCGATTTCTCCCAAACTGTTTATTCTAGCCACCCAATCCCTTATAATGCTTATTATTCACTCAATATTTGATAAGGAATTTAAAATTAGTTATTTTGCAGATGACAGAGCAATCCTTTTAAGGAATAAATTAAATTCATGGTTGATGTTGCCCTTGAGACAGTCTCGATTTTCTCTAAAGCTTCAGGATTAACCCTCAATATTAATAAATGTGTGATACTTCCCATTCACTCATCAACGGATTCCATCATCTCTTCAATTGAGGTTAAATCTGAAGTGAAATAGGAATAGTCTTATCTAAAAATGCTATCAGAAGGGAATATGTTAATTTTTCTAACCAATTGTAATGAATCATCAGAATCAGTCAGATCCATTTGCAACAACTTTATTAGAATAGTCGACAGGAAAAGGTCAGGCACGGGCAGAATAAAACAGAGCAGGGCAGGCAAAGATGTGGTATAATCCAGGCAAGGTGCAGAGGCAGGCAGAAAGCAAAACAGAATCCAGATACAAGGCAGAGGGTCAATAATGGACAGGCGGCAGGCAACAAGAGGATCAGATCAGATGGGGTCAAACACAGGCAGGCAGAAACACGGGAGAAATGCTCAAATGTTCACAAAAGCAAAACAAGACTTCACACTGTTTGTAGTGTGAGTGTGGTTTTTATGTGTGTAGGGAACGAGATGCAGGTGCATGAGTGATCAGTGATGGCAGGTGGATGCAGGATCAGTCCAGGAATGATGTAATATGGGAAATGCAGTTCGTAAGGTAAAGTCAGTATTTGGGCTAGGGCGCCCTCTGGTGGCCTGAGAGGGAGGTCATGGAGTCTGTGATCGTGACAGAGCCAGGTCGCAAAGGTGTTCAGCCGTTTGCAGAGTGGTGGGGAGCTTGGAAAGGGGAATGAGGTGACAGGCCTTGGAGAACCTATCCACGACATTGAGGATGGTGGTGTGGCCATCAGAGGAGGGTAAGTCGGTGATGAAATCGATGGCGATGTGGGACCAGGGGCGTTATGGGAAGAGGCTGGAGTAGACGGTCGGGTAACAGACAGGTTGACTTTTGGGTGTTGCAGATCTGGCACCATTGAATAAAACTAGTGGTGTCCTGGGCCAAGGTTGGCCACCAGTAGCAGTTCTGGAGGAGTTGGATGGTGGCCGTGACTCATGGATGTCCTGAGCTGGGGAGAGCGTGAACATGCTCCAGGACCTGCTTATGGAGCACTACGGCGACAAAGACTCTGTGGGGTGGACATGCCGAGGGAATTTCCGTCTGGGCATTGGCCTGTTCGAGCTCGGTCTCCATATCCCATTGAATGGGACCAAGGATGAGGTCAGGGCCCAGGCCAGTCTCGGGAGCGTAGGAGATCGGTTCAGGGTCGTACTGTTGGGACAGGGCATCGGCTTTTGTGTTCTTAGACCCGGGACGATAGGTGACTGTGAACTGGAAACGAGTGAAGAAAAGGGACCAGCGAGCTTGTCTAGGGTTCAACCTCTTGGCGGTGTGGAGGTATTCCAGGTTCTTGTGATCGTTGAGCACAGTGAAGGGATGTGTGGCTCCCTCCAACCAATGCCGCCACTCCTCGAAGGCAGCCCTCATAGCCAGAAGCTCACGATCTCCCACGTCATAATTTCTCTCGGCGGCCTTGAGCTTCCTAGAGTAGAACGCGCAGGGGTATAGTTTAGGTGGGGACCCCTTCCGTTGGGACAGAATAGCACCAAGACCCGTGCTAGATGCGTCCACCTCCACCACGAAGGGCAACTCGGGATTAGGATGATGCAGGATGGGAGCAGAGGTGAATCGTTGCTTTAGCTGGTTGAAAGCGTGGGTGGCCGACTCATTCCAGGGGAGACGTGACGTGCCTTTCCTCACCAGAGATGTAAGGGGGTTTGCCACAGTGCTGAAGTTCCGGATGAAGCGGGGGTAGAAATTGGCAAACCCGAGTAAGCGCTGTAACTCCTTCAGACTGGTGGGTTGTGGCTATTCAAGAACCACCCTGACCTTGCCCTCGTCCATGGCGACGGCTTCAGGGATAATGACGTGTCCCAAGAAGGTGGTGGGCGACTGGTGGAAGTCACATTTCTTGATTTTAGCGTACAACTGGTGCTGAATGAGTCTTTGAAGGACAGCTCGGACATGTTGAACATGGTCTTTCAGGGTGTCAGAGTAAATCTAGATGTCATCGATGTAAATTATGACTGTTCGATGGAGCATGTCTCGGAATATATCATTTATAAAAGACTGGAAGACGGCAGGACTGTTTGACAGGCCAACAGGTATGACTGTTTCATAGTGCCCTGTGCTGGTGGAGAAGGCTGTTTTCCAGCCTCGTCCCCTTCGCGGATGCAGATGAGATTGTAGGCACAGCGCAGGTCAAGCTTGGTGTAGAACTTCGCTTCCTAGTGAGCTCCCGTCTGCATGCGGATTTCTTGGGTTATGTGGGACACATGGGTGGAGCCTAGTGGCCTCCTGTCAATGGCTTCAACTGTAAGAGGAGAGTGGTGAGGGATTAGAGCAATGCTGCTTTGTAGAGCAAAGTCTTGTGACAAAGTTACCGGTGGCTCCGGAATCTATCAGGGTGTTGGTGGTAACTTGACAGCCATTAATTGTGAGTACAAGGGGCACAGAACCACAAGAACTGGGGTTAAGGGCGTCAACAGTCAAACTCACCGGTCTTAAATCTCTCAGAGGAGGTCGAGAGGGACATGTAATGAGAAGTGACCAGCCTCGCCACAGTACAGGCACAGATTTTGAGACTTTCGTGGATCTCTCTTCCAGGGTCAGTCGGTAGGTAATTACTTGCATGGGTTCATGTTGTCAGCAGGCGCGGGGGCGGAGAATCTGTGAGCAGGAGGAAATCGCACGGCAAGACCGTATCAGATTGTCAATCTGGATGGCAAGGCGAATGAACTGATCTAACTCTCTCCCCTCATCGCGACAGGCCAGTTCCGCTTGCATCTCGTGACTCAAGCCTCTTCGGAAAATCACCTTCAAAGCGGCATTGGTCCAATCCATTTGTGCAGCAAGAGTTCGGAGCGCATATTCAGCATTGGTGGAACGACCCTGGGTAAGTCGATCCCCCACTCCCTTATCCTCCTTAGAGCGTTCAAAAACCTCCCGAAACTGTTGGAGGAACACCTCGAAAGTGGGGAAGACAGTACATTTACATTTATTCATTTAGCTGACGCTTTTATCCAAAGCGACTTACAATCCCTATGTAGGAGGTCGCACGCCTCTGGAGCAACTAGGGGTTTAGTGTCGTGCTCAGGGACACATTGGTGTCTCACAGTGGATTCGAACCCTGGTCTCTCACACCAAAGGCATGTGTCTTATCCACTGCGCCATCACCACCACATCTGTTCTCCACACTGCTGTTACTAGAATAGTCGACAGGAAAAGGTCAGGCACGGGCAGAATGAACAGAGCAGGGTAGGCAAAGACGTGATATAAGGCAAGGGTTCAGAGGCAGGCAGCAAGCAAAACAGAATCCAGATACAAGGCAGAGGGTCAATGGGGAGGCGGTAGGTAACAAGAGGATCAGATGGGGTCAAACACAGACAGGCAGAAACACGGGAGAAACGCTCAAAAATATTCACAACAGCAAAACAAGACTTTGCACTGGTTGTAGTGTGAGTGTGGTTTTTATGTGTGTAGGGAACGAGATGCAGGTGCGTGAGTAATCAGTGATGGCAGGTGGATGCTGGATCTGTCCAGGAATTATCTACTATGGGAAATGCAGTTCGTAAGGGAAAGTCAGTATTCGGGCGAGGGCGCCCTCTGGCGGCCAGAGAGCAAGGTCATGGAGTCTGTGATCGTGACACCGATTAAAAGATATGATAAATATTTGAGTCGCTGGCTTACTAGAGACCTCACTATCTTTGGTAGAGTTACTCTATCTAAAACAGAAGGTATTTCCAAAGTAATTCATCCATGTAGCTCCCTGTATGTTTCTTCATCAATATAAAGAAAGCCAACTCAATTATTTTCCAATTCCTGTGGAAAAATAAAACTCATTATATTAAGAAATCACAGCTTGTTAAAGAGTATGATATGGATGGTATCAAAGCCTTGGACTTTGAATCAATGTTTGGGACCTTTAAGATTAACTGTTTGAAAACATATCTATCACAACCAGATTCTACGTGGTTTCACATACCTAGACATCAATTTAAAAAAGTTGGAGGGCTTAATTTTCTTTTGCAAAAAGATATACCCGGTCGCTGAATTTCTTAGAAAAAGGTTTAAATTTGATGTAGACCCTTGTGTTTTTTGTGAGATGGCTGATGAGACTCTGGAACACATTTTTCTCTTGCCCCGTGTCCAATAGCTTCTGGTCCGAGCTACATAATTGGCTGTCACTTAAGATTGATAATATCCCTACTCTCACCAGGCCACACATCCTCTTTTATATGGATAATGTAGATCTATCAGTATCAGATTTAGTCAATATGATTATTCCTATAGGTAAATATCATATTCATTGCAGTAAGTGGAAATGTTCTAAGCCTTCCTTTGTTTGGTTTATAAATTGTTTTTTACCTCACTGAAAAAGATCAAATCTACTATATTTGCAAGGAAAAATGTGTAGTGACATCTAGGAAACTACTGTTTTGATTAATCTCCCCTTGTGTGTGTGTGCCGCTCTGTTGAAGAGCGGGCTTCCGCACTGCCTCCTCTTCACCACCAGAGGGAGCCTTCACCTGAATACTAGCTTACTCTGGAACTCAAATCCCCATAATGCTTCATACCTGGGACTGATTACACACACACCTGCACCTCATTCAGACTCTCCATTTAAGCCACACACAAACAGAATTTCATTGTGAAGTATTGCATTGCCCCAGCCTGTAATCACTGTGCGTTTTTCCCTATCTTGCTGATCTGTTTTGCTGACCTTGGATTGTTATCTCACTACTGCTTGTCTTGACTTGGATTATTGTTTATTGCTGCCTGTTACCTGTCTACTCTCTGTGCTTGCTCTCTGAATTCCCTGTTTTGCTGTTCCCTGACCCCTGCCTGTTTGACGTTTCTTCAATAAAGCTGCAAATGGATTCTACTCAAGTCTCCAGACTCGTTACATAATACTTCGCCGACAACGGATCCAGCAGCTGTTCGGCAGATATCCACCGAACTCACCTCTCAAGCATCTCGTCTGGATCTGCATCACCAACAGCTTAGTAATTTGACTTCACTCACCGCGAAACTGGTTCAAGGTCTGCAAGACCCACAAACTGCAATCACTAATCCTCCCGTTGCACCTGCCAGTCCTCCCTCAGAAAGTCCTCCATCGGCCGCCACTTCCTCAGTAAACCCACGGCTGGCTTTCCCCAAGAAATTCAATGGAAACCCCACGAAATGCAAAGGATTTCTGCTTCAATGTACTCTCTTTGTGGAACAGCAACCGTCACTATACACCACCAACGCAAGCCGGACTGCGTTCGTTTGTTCACTGCTCACGGGGCGAGCGCTAGAATGGGCTACGGCTCTCTGGAGAACTGATGGGTCTTCCTTCGCTTCATTCAATGAATTTATGCAACAATTCCGTCATGTTTTTCATCATTCTACTGAGAGAGGAGACGCCGGGGAACAACTATTGTCTCTCACTCAAGGGAGTAAAACTGCAGCCGCAGTTTTAAAAAACTTTCCGCACACTCGCAGCACAAACTGATTGGGTCGAAAGCACTTTGAAAACTCTCTTTCGCAAAGGTCTCACTATGGAACTCCAGTCTGAATTAGCCTGCCGTGATGAAGGGAGAACTATGACAGAATACATCGATCTAGCCATTCAAGTGGATAATCTAATTCGCTCACGACGATCAGTTCGACCCCTGCAGCTATATCATTACAAAACACCCACTGAACATGAACCCATGCAGATTGGGTTTTCTCACATCACACCAGAGGAAAGAGAGCGCCGTAGACAACACAGATTGTGCAAGTATTGTGGTCAAGCAGGACACATGAAATTTGCATGCCCGACCCGTCCATCTTCCAGTTCCCGTTCGGTGAGTCCACGCATTAAAATTCCCATGAATCCATCTAGTTTCAAATTGCCAGTAATTTTCACGATAAGAGGAAAGAAGTTCAGAACCACAGCTCACATTGACTCCGGAGCTGCTGGGAACTTTATATCCCGTACCTTTGCTGAACAATGCAGACTCAACCTAACACCTTGTCTTTCCTCCTTGGCAGTGGAGGCGTTAGACGGCCGACCCCTCGGAGAGGGAAGGATTTAGGACACCACCGAAGAGATTAAACTTCACGTTGGCCCATTGCACACAGAGATCATCAGTTTTTGTCATTCAATCACCCCATTATCCCATTATATTGGGGCATCCCTGGTTATACACTCATAATCCACATATTTCCTGGAAGGAGGGTCAAATCATACATTGGGATTCTTTATGCCAGAACCACTGCCTGACTCCTGTGACTCGCATCCCGCTTCAAGAGGAAAAGTGAGCCCTCGAATCCAATCAGTTCTAGTCACCAATTGCAGAGGGTGAATCACATTCCTTTTACAAAGTACAGAGCCTGAATCCTCATCTCATGAAGAGACCAACTTACCCATTGTATACACTGACCTCCTCGAAGCCTTTAGCAAGAAGAGGGCATCCCAGCTCCCCGAACATCACCATACTAACTGTGCCATAGACCTCCTTCCGGATACTTCTCCGCCTCATGGACGGATATTTCCTCTATCTCAACCTGAAACCGAAGCCATGAAAAACTACATCCAGGAGGAACTATCCAAAGGTTTTATCAGACCCTCAACTTCCCCTACTGCCGCTGGATTTTTCTTTGTCAAGAAAAAGGACGGTAGTCTACGACCCTGCATTGACTATCGGGCATTAAATGATATCACAGTCAAGTTCCGCTACCCTCTACCACTCGTGCCTGCGGCACTCGAACAACTCCGCAAGGCCCAGTATTTCACTAAGCTGGACTTACGCAACGCCTATAATTTGATCCGTATTCGTGAGGGGGACGAGTGAAAGACTGCGTTTTCCACCACTGGTGGGCACTACGAATATCTGGTTATGCCTTTCGGTTTATCCAACAGTCCATCCGTGTTTCAATCCGTCATGAATGACATTTTCCGAGACATGCTGGACAAATGGGTGATTGTTTACATTGATGACTTTCTAATTTATTCCAATTCCATGGAGGAACACATTCAGCAGGTCAGGTTGGTCCTTGAGCGACTCATACAACATCAACTCTACGCCAAAGCTGAGAAATGCGAATTCCATCAGACAAGTACATCCTTCCTGGGTTACATTATAGGTCACGAAGGGGTCGCTATGGACGAAAGGAAGGTAAAGGGAGTTCTGGACTGGCCATTACCCCAAACCCTCAAAGAATTACAACGTTTCCTGGGGTTCGCCAACTTCTACAGAAGATTCATTAGAAATTTCAGCATCATCGCTGCTCCTTTAACCACGATGACCAAACGTCATTCGACTTGGTTAAAGTGGACAGAGAAAGCAGAACAGGCTTTCAAGGAACTCAAGTCCCGATTCACGTCCGCACCCATCCTCCATCCTCCATCACCCAGACCCTGAACGCCAATTCATTGTGGAGGTAGACGCTTCTAACACAGGAGTCGGGGCAGTACTATCACAACGACAAGGTAATCCAGAGAAAATGTACCCGTGCGCCTTCTTCTCCCGCAAACTTGCGCCGGCAGAACAAAATTATGATGTGGGAAACAAGAGAACTGCTCGCGATGAAATAAGCACTGGAAGAATGGCGACACTGGCTGGAAGGAGCAAGCCAACCTTTTGTCGTCCTCACCGATCATAAGAACCTGGAATATCTATGGTCAGCTAAACGTCTAAATCCACGACAGGCCAGATGGGCATTATTCTTTACTAGATTTCAATTCACCGTCACCTATCGACCAGGAACCGAGAATATCAAAGCAGATGCTCTATCACGTCAAACAGAAAGCACAATTCAGAATCACACTCCCGAGAGCATAATTCAGACAAACCTACTGGTAGCTCCAGTACAGTGGGATATGGTCTCGGAAATTCAACAGGCTAACAGTCAGGTGAGACCCCCTTCTGAATGTCCGGATAACTTATTATTTGTTCCAGAACCTCTCCACCCCCGGCTCCTTGATCATGTGCACTCCAATCCCAGTTCAGGGCATCCAGGAATCATGGCTACCATTCACCTCTTGCAGAATCGCTTCTGGTGGCCGACGCTACGGATCGACACCACTTTACATGTAAGGAACTGTGTCAGCTGTAATGCGTCCAAATCACCCAGACAATTACCCGCTGGACTGTTAACACCACTTCCCACACCACGCTGCCCTTGGTCCCATATTGCAATTGACTTCATCACAGACCTACCTAAGTCGCAAGGACACACTACCATACTAACCATCGTTGACCGATTCTCCAAAGCCTGCCGTCTCATGCCATTACCCAAACTCCCCACTGGGTTAGAAACAGCCGAGATTCTGTGCAACCAAGTGTTCCGCTTGTATGGGTTACCTGAGGACATTGTTTCCGACCGTGGTCCCCAGTTCACATCTAGAGTTTGGACTGCATTCTTCAAAAATCTGAATATCAACATCAGTTTGACTTCAGGGTACCATCTACAATCTAACGGACAAACAGAACGTCTGAACCAGGATATCACACGTTTCCTTAGATCCTACTGCCAGAAGGAACAAACCGAATGGAGTCGGTATCTATTCTTGGCCCAATACCATTCAGAATTTGAAGAGAATTTATGTTTTGCTGCATTAGGTAAGACAATGGTTAAGCTATGTATTATTGGAACTCACTGTCATGCCAAATCACACATATGCTTGCCTGTTCAAATTATAGTGGTTTGTGAACATAACCACTTTAATAACAAGAGTGTTTATGCTGGGATGTGTAGGTTGTTGATAGGCGTCAGGTAACTAATTCAAGACATTCTATTTAAAGGGGTCATGAACTGGATTATTTTATTATTTAATGTTTCCTGGGGTGCCCTTACAATGTTAGTATGATTTTTACATCAAAAATTGCCATAATTTCCAGGATCCAGGAGATCCAGGATCCTTTAGAAGGTAATGTTATTGATCCTCTCTCTATCTTTTCTCGTTCTCATGTCACTAATCACTAACGCTCCAGTGGGCGACGCCAAAGACGCCATGATGTAGACGTAGGCGTTGATATTCTACTGCAAAGGTGGTCTTTCGCTGCTCTGTGACATAAGTCTCCACTTTGTAAAGACTCACGGGCGGATCTAATCCGTGGGGGAATTTGCATATCATAATTAATAATTGGTCATTAATAATTATTCATACATGTTTGGATTAGATCAGTCTTACATGTTAATAAATCTCCCGATAAGGGATGATGTGTCATTTTACCTGCATGCATGCATGTGTATCCTTGCAATTAACCACAAGTTGATTGCAATTAATTACACAGACCAAGTCTTACAAAACAGGCTAAATTAATTAGCTCAATTGTCAGAATAATATTTGTGGGGATCCACAATATCATCCTACATTATAGGATTTCAGGAAAAGCAATTCTGTGGCCACAAGAATTGCGTTTCCTGCCCTATAAACACATACTCTTTAAAGTATCTTTAATTTGTTAGCTTGTAGCTATAAGATCTTTGGCACTTAAGGGACTTGGAAAATGAGCAAAGAGGCAGTACATCAATCAAATGAATATAATGAATTTAATAAGGCAGAACTACTTATGTATTTACTACGGTTACATGGGATATATGTATTTACAAACATAATAAACAACAAAACACGATAAGGCATCGATGAACGAGAAATGCATAGAGACAGAGAGAGAGAGGAAATGTAGAGAGTTGCAGTTATGCAAGAGGGAGTTTAGAAAGACCAGAGGATCCTTCTAAATAGCAAATTCACATAGACAACGGAACTTCGAGAGACAACAAGACTTCAACAAATCTTAAAAGCGTGATCAAACACGGATACTTGCACTTTGCATGGCTTGTGAAGAAGCGTGTGTGTGTGTGTGGTCACGTGCGCGTGTTTCTCGTTCAAAGCGAGCGCGCACTCGTTTAAAGGTCCCTTGTAGATGGATTTGCTGAAGAGATATGTTACGCGGTGTCCTTTTCACTCGTCGATTGGAATTAAACACGGAGACTTATCTGAGACTGAAAAACACAAACTAAACTAGAAACAAATAAAAGAAAGGCGAAGAGCTCGCCCGGAGGTGAGACGTTACATTATGACACGAGGACAAGAGAAGTAAGAGAGAGAGGGAGTGGAGCGCGCCGACATTTATCACCTTGGAGAAATCCAGCCTCTTCCTGTTGGCTTGGCCAATCGGAGAGTTGGAAGTCACAGGCGGGAATTTAGTTTTTATTACTCTTTGTCTAAGAGAGCGAGCTCCTTGCGTGCATGCTGGGGGGGGGGGGGGGGGGTTCGGAACATTCCTTAGGTCGTAAACGCTGTTATCTAAGAACACCAGTGATGTTGGTTTTGGTCTCTTTTCACTCCAAAGATGGAAAACATAGTAAACTATATTTTACTGGATATTACTGTACGTATTCTGATTGATCACACTGAAAGCATTCTGGAGGTGTCCGGAACTATGTGTACAAGTTATGGGAATAGACAGTTATATTTAAAATGCATAATGAAGGTATTTATAATTCACTTTAAGCTACGATAAAATCATAGTCATTCCAATGTGACATGGGCAGATGGACACACATAAAAACACATTGAATATATCTGGTTAAATGTCTTTTAAAAAGAGAAGTTTCTTTCTCTTTAGAAATCACCTTCTTTGGGACATTCCAGTCAGTCATAAAAATGTCTCGTAACTGGACACCACGCTCTGTCCTGAGCGGGCTTCACTTGTGGGGGATGCGTGTGTGGTTGTGTGTGTGTGTGTGTGCATGTTAATTTACATCCAGGCTTTTTGGGCCTGAAGGCTTTGGGATTTTAGCTAGTATGTATTTAGTTATCCAGATTCACCCTTGCCCAGTCCTTACAACTTTGTAGACCCTGTCGTTTTCTGACCTTGGTTTCATTAATAGCAGTTTTTGGAATAACAAGGAAGTTTTGAGTTATGAAACTTGTTTCTAGTATAACAAACTCTTAACTATCTAAAGATCAAGGAAAATTTGAATTCTCAGTTCATGATCCCTTTAAATATGTTTTCAAGGAGGAATCACATCTAGCCTTACCCTAGAGTTGGTTCACCCTCTGCCGATGGCGACCAGCTTGTCCTCAACCACTGGAATGCTGAGCCCGTTCTCATCCCAAGGCGTCATATACTGACGCAAGCGTCTACATCCAACGCACATGGCACCCTTTAGCGTCAATATGAGACGCAGATAGATATGGGCCAGAAGGCGCCTCCTAGTGGTCTAACCCTAACACTACCCCGGACCTAAACCTACCCATAACCGAAGCGTGTTATATTGACGCTAAAGGGTGCCATGTGCGTTGGATGTAGAAGCTTTGGCAAAAGCGTCAGTATATGACGCTTTGAGATGAGAATGCGTTGGAATGCTATATAGCAAAAAAATGAAACAGCCAAAAAGAGAGAGAGCGAGAGAGAGAGAGAGAGAGAAAGAGAGCCTCATTGTCATTATAGTATCTACCCTGATTCGATTCATATAACATTGTTTGTTTGGTCAAACATGTGTTTTATGCATATTCAAATTATTATATACATAGTTTAATTTTTATTTTATAGCCTATATTAGGACAGTGAAAATGGATGATTGTACAGAATTGCATCAAAACATGATGCATGGTCTCCTTGCACAAACACCACAGCTCCAATGGCAACCACTATAAAAAAATATATATATATTATTGTTTTGTGATACATAAAGGATGACAGTCAGCTTCAGTTACCCAGATGAGCAGACTAATACACAGCATTGCAAGACTACATCGAATGCTACAGTATATCTGACCACTGAATGCCAACACTAAACAATCAGAGTGAAGAATGGAATGTTCTTTGAGGATGTAGCATAAGGAATCTTTTTCCTTGGTCCTGTGACAAGTAAGGAGAGGACTAAGGCCTACTCATAAAAATTTTGAACACTTTTCATATCCAAACAGAGAATATAGCAGTCAGTGAAGGGGCATTGTTTCTTGTCTTTCTCTGCCATCTAGTGGGAAAGCAAGAGTAGTAATTTTCGTGATTTTTCAGTAAAATATGCAATGAAGTGCATTTTATTTTTAGTACATTTTAAATTTTAAATGTATTGTTTTGTGCTCCATTCTGAATGCACAGACAATAACTTGCAAAAATAAACATAACTGTATGAGAAGTACTTTTAACTGCATGCTATTGCTATTTTTATTTTCATTTTATACAATAAGAGAAATAAAAGTCTTGTTAATAACTGGCCTGATTTTTAATGATCTGTTGTGCCACTTTTGACTTTCCCAGCAGCTTGACTATCTTGTTTCGTAGTTCATCAGTCTTTAAGCTGTAGATGATTGGGTTTAGCATTGCGGGGAGGGTAACAGAACCGGTCAGAATTGCTGTGAAAAGATCCACATTCTGAATTAAATGCAGGTTCCCTAGTATGTATGCCAACATGACTGGCATGTAATAGAGCAGGACCAGCAGCAGGTAAGCTCTAGCTTACTAGAGCACTACAGCACTAGCAAAACGGTCGATGACTTAGCTGTACCCAGCTGACGATTGTAAGAGGTGTCTACACAAGCCAACTTGTATACTGGACTGTGTCCACAACAGCAGCTCTGAACCTCTCTGGAGGCACAATAAGGAAGCCTTTCAGCGAGGCTGATTGGGAAAATCTCCAGCAGAATAACTAGAGACCAAATCCCTCCTATTATAAGCAGCATCCTCAGGTTGGTGTTTATGGTAGAGTAACGCAGGGGCCAGCAGATTGCAATCAGCCGGTCATACGCCAAAAGAGCAAGAGAGAAAGATTCCATGTCACCAAAAGAAATGCATGAAATACATTTGGGAGAAACATGCTCCAAATGAAACATGATTTTGATTGAACACAAAAACAGGCACCATTTAAGGAATTATAACACTATTCATTGAAATGTCAACAGTAGCTGGATTACACACAGCAAGATACTGCACTGGGATTCAGTAAACTGTTCATTAGGACGACAATCAGAAGAACAAGATTTTCCCGCAAGGTGATGATGTAGATGACCGCCAAGGCCAAAATTAGATAGTTTTTGTTCGCCAAAGAGCGGAAGGCAGTTAGATCCCCCATTGAAATCCTTCATTGAAAGAATCAGTTCTGTCACAGGGTAAGCCTGTGACTACACGGACTGAACACGCACATTTCGCACATACACTGTCATCATGTTAAAACAGCATGTTTGTCGGCACTGACAATCATGTACATGGACTTGTGTAGCATTTGATGGTATTGTGTGTTTTAAAGGGATACTCCACCGTTTTTTCATATTAAACTGTTATTCCCTTAACTAAGACGAGTTGATACATACACACTAAATCGCTCTGTCTTGCGGCGAAACTTTGTTAGCACTTAGCTTAGCCCAGTTCATTCAATAGGATCCAAGCAGAGAAGCGACTTAACACCTCCACGTTTTCCCTATTTAAATACAGTTACTCGAGTAGTGTAACTAAGTGCTTGAGAGCACTTCGACTCGGCGCAGTAATATCATCACTCATGAAAAATCCTCTCCCTAGAGGATCTGCACCACCAATTGCTGTTTGCCCGTGTTCTTTCGCCGGCTCCGGTCTGTTCTGGTTCATATCTTTCTTCCCTTTCACGGTCCATAAGAGCTAGTTCCTCCTCCGTGTACTCGGGTTCAAACAGATATGGCTCTGGGTCTGCTACAAGTTATAATCATCTACAAAGTCGGCCATTGCAAATGATCTCTTGCAGTTTGCTAATAGCACAGGTGGTAAAAGTCACGTTGGTTCTATTAATGGAAATGAGAGGGAGGAGGAGAGGGAGCGGGGGAGAGGATTTTTCACGAGTGATGATATTACTGCGCCGAGTCGAAGTGCTCCCAAGCACTTGCTATGGTATTCCGCCATACAATATAGTTATGCATTTTACACGCTTAGAAAAGCGCAACGTTTTATTTTGTGTCACCGTTCTTGGTCGAGTTACACTACTCGAGTAACTGTATTTAAATGATGAGTCATTTGCCAAACCTGTTTAGTTAAAAATCCGGTCTATTTATACATGGTGTTCTCGCCATCTTGGTAGCGCGTCCGTGTGTGTGACGTCGTCCACTTGTCGTCATAGCTGTATAAAACAAATATTTTATGAGTTATTTGTTTGTTTTATTATTTATGGGTGTATTTATGCTGTGATGTGTATCTGCAGATATGAGTTGTTGTATTTATTATAGTTATTACTATTTTTATATGTGATTTATGTGAAACTCATTTACCTTTTCAAGTGATACATCCCGGGGGGAGGAAGGAGTCAGGCCAATAAAATGGCTCCAGAAATTTAGTACTAGAGAGAAATACTGGTTGTGTCATGTACAGGTCAGATTCTGTCTTATTGATGGAGTTTATTTGACCATGTGTTTGGTGCTGTTTATATTTTGTTGCATTTAAGTTTTGTTTTGTTTTTGTGTTTTTTCCCCACAATCATTGGGTGACTGTCATCGTGTGGCAAATAAAAAGCATTCTTGAACCAGACCAACGGCTTCCTCTGTCACTTGGGCCTCCACCCGCTACTGCCATCCTGACAAGTTCCATTGCTGAAAGCAACTGAAAATTTCATTTGAACTCTTTCAAATCTGAAAAACAAAAAGTTATTATTACACAATAAAATATTTTCAGCCGTAAAAAATTCATTGTCAAATTTAACATTTTATGAAAAGCCACTTTGAAAAGTCATTTACATTTTTTGTCTTTCACTAGACTCTCCCCTGGCCTCCTTCCCTTCCATTTACCTCTGTGCAGATAAAACGTTATCAAAATGATTCCAGTTCGCATGGATCCGTGGAAACGACTAAAAATTATGTATTATTCAGGCCGGACAAGTTATTTGGCGATGTCAATTTGTAAAGAAAGACAACGCGCCTGCGCACATACATATTCAAACGCGCATATCTATCGACTATACACGTAATATGGATGTGCACGCCATCACCGTTTTCATAGATTCACGTTTTTGAAGTTTACATGGTGATGATAAGGTTTTTTTAAAAATTCAAAACTTGGAACCTATTTCAAAGTTTGCATTCTCGTTGTCGTGCAAATGAATGGCCAGAACACAATAAAAGTTTTCTGCTTTCAGTTAAAACGGTGTTATGTAAGCGGCCCCTAAGTTAAAAAGTGAAAGCTTTAGGCAGGAGGTGCAGATCCGCTACCCTCAGATTACGAACTATGGACTACGCCAAAAAACGTTATAAATTATTGCTTGGTGGGCTGTCAATAAATGAATGCTTTGTTACATAATTTTATCTCCCGAGTCTTTCTGGTAGAATGATCTTTGCAACGGAAGTGAATCATTCAAAAACTCACTTTAGCTGGACAATAACTTTATTTAAAAGCTGCTGTAGAGCCAAAACAATCTCTGTTACTTTAATTTCCTATTATCATTGTAAAGCTGCTTTAAGACAATCTATATTGTTAAAAGCGTTATATAAATGAAGGTGACTTGACTTGACTTACACAAAATATCAGCGGATTTAGGGAGTGAATTAACAAGTGTTTCATTATTATTTTCTATTTCAATTATATGAAATAAGTCTCATATTGATTCCACATCTTCATACAATCATAAGAAAAGTGATTTTGTACTGTAACAGAAAACACACAGACAAAACCATTAGAAGTGTTAATGGCAAATGGAAGTTAAATGAACAAACAAATAAAATACCCACCAATCTCTCTTGAAATCTTGCTTTGAGTTTGGATTCAAATTGGGTTGTGTCAAAGGAAAATAGATTTTTAAAGGCCTCCTAAACTGATGACCAGGGTCTAATGGGTCTAATTAACCACTGTTGTGCAAACTAAAATATAATTACCTTGTTTGAAGTTTTGTCATTAAACAAAATGTTTCTCTTTTCTTGATCTTTACACTTTGTCCCATAGAGACAAACAAATTAAAAACAAAATATTTTTTCTCTTAGTAACAAAGGAAAGATGTTGTCATCATCCAAGACAATAAAAACATATTATAAAAGCATAATATAAACAATAGCACACACGTGGCCATGCGGTATCGCTCTACAGCATGACGGCCTTAGGCAATACAGCCATGCTGAGGGCCATATCCAATGGCAACGAGTGTGTTGCATTTATACAAGTTCAAAGTGTGTAAATAAATAAGAAACAACAACGGAGTGTCTTTAAAAACCCTCTTTTTTGCGCAACTACTTCCTTCCGCCATGGTCCAAGCCTTCATTACTAATTTGAAAATGTCACTTGAGAACGTCTCGATTACTAATGTAACCCTCGCTCCCTGAAGGAGGGAACGGGAGACGTGACGTCGACGTGGCGACATAATGGGATCACTTTAGGGAGCCCTATCAACTTTGAGTATCTACAGAACAAGCCAATGAACGTTGGCGTGCGTGAAAGCGTCACGCGCCCCCGCCCCGCAGCACGGGTATAAACAGGAAGCGGGCGCACGCACTCATTGTTTTTCGCTGAGGATCCGAGATTGAGACAGCCGTACAGCGATGGTCAGCAACCGTGGCGACGGGACGTCACGTCTCCCGTTCCCTCCTTCAGGGAACGAGGGTTACATTAGTAACCGAGACGTTCCCCTTCAGTCGCTCACGTTCAACGTGACGTCGACGTGGCGACGTAATGGGATCCCATGGAAAACGCCGCGGTAGCTGCCACATCCAGCGCCCTACGGAAGACTCTCAGACCCCCAACTGGCTGGGGCGGAAGACCTGCGTAGAGGGAGTTAACTGCTGTTCCGTTAAACCCCACACAGTGGAACTCTTGGATAACACTGGGAAAGCGTGCCTTTCCAGGGGAGAGGGACACTGCGGAAGCCACATCCTGCCCGAAGGGAGGTAACATGTGGAGAATACACATATGGACTGGCCAGAGGGGCAGTGCAACATATGGAAAGTCACTGGGGTGGCTCCAGCCTGAGAAGGGGGAGGCAGCACCAGACAGTGACGGCAGAGCGGACTCTGCGAAGGGAAGACACGGGCTCACCGCAGGGAGCTGATCGTGGAAGAATACGCATATAGGATCGCGGCAGGGATCACCACATATGGAACCCAGCCTAGCACAAGTTACACAAGCATACGAGCACTAGGCCTGGCGTCGGACACTCTGCAACGTCTGACTGCCGAAGGGGTGCGGAGGAACTCTGTCCACGTTCTGTCCACGTACAGGCGCAGAGCGCGGACGGGACAGAGAAAAGCTAGCTGGGTCTGCCTCCTCCGAAGGCAGCACTTGCAGGTTCACCACCTGGTCCCGGAAGGGAGTGGTGGGAACCTTGGGCACGTATCCGGGCCGGGGTCTCAGGATCACGTGAGAGTTAGCCGGGCCGAATTCCAGGCACGATTCGTCGACCGAAAATGCATGCAGGTCCCCTACCCTCTTGATGGAGGCCAATGCAACCAGGAGTACTGTTTTACAGGACAGAATTTTTAACTCTGCTGACTGCAAAGGCTCAAAGGTTGGTCTCTGAAGTGCCGAAAGGACCAGAGACAAATCCCAAGAGGGTATAGAGAGCGGATTTAGTCTCCTTGCCCCCCTCAGGAACCTGACGACCAGTTCGTGCTTTCCCAGCGACTTACCTTCAACTGCATCGTGATGTGCGGCGATAGCAGCAACATACACTTTAAGGGTGGAGGGAGACAGCCTTCGCTCCAACCCATCTTGCAGGAAGGAAAGCACGGCTCTGACTGTGCAAGATCGGGGATTCTCCTCATGAGAAGAACACCAATCAACGAACAGGTTCCACTTTAACGCATAGAGGCGCCTCGTATAGAGGGGGCTCTAGCGGAAGTGATGGTGTCAACTACCGCTTAGGGTAGGTCACCTAGAACCTCCACGTCCTGTCCAGGGACCAGACATGGACTTTCCAGAGGTCTGGACGCGGGTGCCACAAGGTGCCCCGTCTCTGAGAGAGGACCTGCTCTCTCAGAGACGGGGCACCTTGTGGCACCGCGTCCAGACCTCTGGAAACTCCATGGCAGGCCAGGGAGGGGCTGTCGCGAGGAAGCACCAGTTCCGAGAACCAGGTCCGGTTGGGCCAATACGGCGCAACTAACAAGACCTGCTCCTCATCCTCCCTGACTTTGCACAAGGTCTGTGCAAGAAGGCTCACTGGGGGAAACGCATACTTGCATAGACCTAGGGGCCAGCTGTGTGCCAGAGCATCCGTGCTGAGGGTCCCCTAGGTCAGGGAAAAGAACAACTGGTCGTGAGACGTGTCTGTCATGCACAGAAGTAGGTCTATTCTGAGGTCCAGAAGCGAAAGACAATGAGTGCGTGCGCCCACTTCCTGTTTATACCCGCGCTGCGGGGCGGGGGCGCATGAGGCTTTCAACGTTCATTGGCTTGTTCTGTAGAGACTCCAAGTTGATAGGGCTCCCTGAAGTGATCCCATTACATCGCCACGTCGAACGTGAGCGACTGAAGGGGAGCTTGCAACGAAGGAACGCTGAGTTGCTTCATTGAAGCTTACTGTATTATGAAGATTATAATGAGAGAGAGTGATCGACCAGGCATGCACCTAGCGGATTTTCTTCTGGTCAATCATAATCACAAAATCATTTTGAATGTTCTCTGAGGAAAGCAATGTCTTTGTCGATGTCCTTTTAACAGTTAAGGGGATTTCAAATGACAGCGCTGGTCAATGCATTTGTAAGTTGCGAGATGTCTTCTCCCTCGGGGTAGTGTTTGTTTGTAGGCGACCGTCATTTTAGAACATAGCCTATCAATTTATTATTTCCATTTCCATCATGCTTCTCACGTGACGTGACACGACACACCGCAGCCACAATAGTGCTATACTGCTTTGATTTCTTCTTTCCTTTTTAATTCAAAATATTCACTAATTTGTTAACTATATCATGAACTTTCTAATATTCCGATTCTCAAATATATGCACGTGAATGTGTTTTGTCATTTAAAAAACCTTTATAATGATCAGTCTTGTTTGTCTTGTCTCTGTTCAATGTTTCTTTGTTTGTCTTGTGTCTGACCACATGGCTCTGTCTTTGTTTTTTGTTGGCCATGTGTCCATGTTGTCCCGCCTCCTTGTTTCTCCCTACCACACCCCCTTGTTTAGTCCTTAGTCCTTAGTCCTTAGGTATGTTCGACATCGGCTGCGGCCGTTAGAGGTTCCTGCTCTGCAGGCACGAGTTCTTTCTGTATAAGAGGCCTTGGCCCCGAGAGGGCCCAAGCCTCTAGGTACCCCTCTGTGGGGCCCGACGTTTTGATTTTTTACTTTTAGCTCTACTATTAATCTCAGGCTTCTCAGCCCTAAGTGATAGTGTACGGTGAAGTTGTTAAGCTAATGGCACGGCGTTTCAAAATGAGTTCCCATAAGCATATAGCTACACAATACGAGAGGCCGCTCTCGAAAGGGAACTTCGGCCATAGGAAGTCGCTCTCAGACGCTTTGCCATAGGTTTGTGCAGTTCCCGCAGCACAGCCAATGAGTGCGCTAGTCAGCTCTGCTCTGTGCTCGCTGTGCAGCTCCACTGCGTTTTAAAATAAAGGCTTCAATATTCTCGAGAAAAGGAGTTTTTCCATAAGCGTATAGCTACGCAATACTCGTTCCCTACTCTCAAGGACCGAGGTTACATTAGTAACCGAGTTCGTTTTGCTAGTACTTGCTAGACATTTAAATGTCTGGACCTAAAATAAACATTATGTGGTTGAAAACACAGAATAGTTGTCATTTCAAGTGCTGAGTGCGTCCGTCTCTGGCTCAGCCCCAGCCAACACGTGGAAGCCCATTTGAATTTAGCGGTTGATCATGTGATGCACTGGATGCTCTAGCCACACCCATGTGATCGTATGCTCCAGGGGCCAGCCAATCGTACATATCAATAAAGAGCCCATTACCCACAACCCTGACAGTAGGTTATGCTTTAAAAGGCTGTTGACACATAACATACAAATAATAAAAGGTAAAAGAACGTAAAAAGGAAATATCTGCTAATTATATCGGCATGAGTATATTTCAGATAATTATATATTTTGATAATTATATATTTATAAAAGGCCATATGTAATCAAAAATATCAAAAGAAAATTCAATTGTAAAATATGCCCCAGTTATTGTTATGCTTATGAGGACTTGTGTCAAATGAACACCAAAAAACATCAACAAAAGCAGCTGTATACATCAAAACCTAAGCATTGAGTCTACAGGCCTATAAATCGTATTAGTTTTTATAAAGACGATAGTTAAAATAGTCCTTCAAATAGCCATAATAGATTTAACATCTAATAATAATGTAAAAGTATTCTATCCTCTTAGTGTAACTTTGTTAAGAAACTTTTGATTCATCATGCATGTCCCTAAGAAACTCATTATATTGTTTTGACAAACCTGCAGTGATTCCCTATAGAGACCCCCAGAAACAAACATGACTAATATAAAGAAAGCACATTCATTAAACTAATGACCAATTACAGTTACAACAGTATACAAAATGTTGACATGCAAGACTAACATCTAACAAGTCTCCAGGTAATAAGTTGAGCTCCTGGTGACAGTATTTTGAGATCCAATAAGAGCAGAAGTCTGCTGCGACACAAGACTGTTTTTGCCTACGGATTTATTAATATTATTATTATTATTTTGATACTATATATTTGGATATGTTACAGAAATTCACACCAGCCTTAAAACACTGCATGACATAAATGTCTCTAATATCTGTTTGATCCATGTGTTTTCTTGACTGATATGATGATTCATTATTTAATGTAAAATAAAAGTTAAAGTCAAATGGCAATAAATAAACTAACAAATATTTAAACATCTGATGACAATGAATACAGTACAAGAATATCTTATATCTTACACATTATAATACATATAATGTACATAATCCTATTGCATAAAAACACAAGACATCTGCTGGCCTAATAAATAAAAAAAACATTGCTTGAGCTTCACTGAATGATACTAAGGCCTACACCGGCAATTCCCCTAAATCAATTTCTTCAAGTAACTCATCAACCCTGAGCCACAGTTTATATAAAATATGTTGGTACACTTACACCCACAATTCTGCTTGACATATGAAAACACATGAACTGAAACTCTAATTCAAAAACTTAAATAAAACAGCTGCATACTTAATTTCATGTATAGGCCTAAGACTTTTTTCACATAGCTTTTTCATTCTTGAGAGCAGAGATCAAACATTTTCTCCTGAAATGGTCAAAGTATTAAAAGAAAACCATTAAAGACATATAATGTTACAATAATAATAATATAATTTGTTGTGCAGATTGCCTCAAACTGGACCACTATCCTTCACATACTGTATTAAGCAGAATCACTCACTACTCTAGAAAAGAAAGGAATCCTTTTTTTTCTGGTCTGTGCTACACTGTCCAGCTTTAGCTTCCTTTATTCCTTGAACACATGCATCTTACTGTGAGCTATTTCTGCATTTAGGATGTAAGGCTATAATTAAATGTTTTCCACAGACAATATCACCAGCATAAGGTATGTTTTTCATGCTGGGACCAGCATGGGATGCTGGTTTGCGGAGCCTGATCCCCATCATGGGAAGCGGGAGTGCTGGTTGCAGCTCACCAGCTTAGTTTTGCTTGAGAATATCATTAATATGCCGGACCACCGGCTGGACCAGCAGTATATCAGCTCTACACCGGCTCTAACCAGCCTGAACCAATTCATTTTTTCAGCAAGGAAGGAATGAGTAAACAACACTGTAGCATCACAGGATGAATCTTCCTACAAAGGATAAATGGTTTACAGAATGGATAAATGCAACGAAAAAAAGGATATTATAAATTCCTACGATTTTGCTGTTATTTTTGCAGTTCTATGCATTTTTTAATGGATTGGTTTCTAAACTAATTCTTTGTCTAAAAATATTATAATGGTTTTGGGTAGCTAGAAAACAAATGGTTTCTTTCTTTCTTTCTCAAAAAGATGTTTATTTTAGGGACATCCAATTAGTAGATAATACTTGTAATAGCTTGTAAAAAGATTACAGAAAGAAAAATATATAAACAGTATGTTTAAATCTAGGGATGAAATACGATATTCATTAAAAATGTTGCCATAAAAGTAACCAAGCTTGTGTTCTGAGATGCCAAGGAACTTGGCTTATTACTCAACTTATTTTAAATATATGTGTGTGTGTGTGTGTGTGTGTGTGTGTGTGTGTGTGTGTGTGTGTGTGTGTGTGTGTGTGTGTGTGTGTGTGTGTGTGTGTGTGTGTGTGTGTGTGTGTGTGTGTGTGTGTGTGTGTCTGTCTGTCTGTCTGTGTGTGTGTCTGTCTGTGTGTGTGTGTGTGTGTGTGTGTGTGTGTGTGTGTGTGTGTGTGTGTGTGTGTGTGTGTGTGTGTGTGTGTGTTTATAAGATTCATGAGGACACCAATTTGTATAATTACATGGATATTACACTGGTGTTACAATATAAACGTGGTTTATGAGAACATTTCCTGAGTCCTTGTTTTCTGCGATGGGTAATGTGGGGTAAGTGTTGGGGATAGATTATACAGTTTGTACAGTACAAAAACCATTACGCGCCTATGGAGATAGAAAGATTTGACAGAAAGACAGATTAATATGTCACATTAATGCATATACAACTGAAAAGTTAGGTAAGTTTTGTACAAATGATATTTAGTATAACACCTTTCTAAAAGAATATGTATTCCAGTATTCTCTCTAGTGTTATTTGTTCACAAAGCAAAAACTTTTTGCTTGAAAAATTGTATCCCTTTGACCCTGATTTCTTTAGTTCTCAGGCCATATATAACAGGATTCATCGTCGGTGGCAATATTATAGCAGCAACCGCAATGAATTTTCTTAAGTGAGGAGAAATATCTTTTATCCTGTATGAGATTATCGTGAAAAGACCCAAACACTCAAACAAGATAAAGACAACTAGATGTGTACCACACGTCTGCAGAGCTTTACACCTCGTGTCAGAGCTTTTGTTGCGGAAGCAGGCTATGAGGATCCTTAGGTATGTGTACAAAATCAGACCCACTGTTACCACCTGACAGACAGCTGTCAACAACAGACCATAAACGTTATTAATGGTCGTGTCTGCGCAGACCAGCTGAAGAAGGGAGGGATTGTCACAGTACGGATGGGTAAGGTAAGACCTACAGCGAGGCAAACGCAGGAGGAGAATGAAAAGCACGGCCATCAGTGTCAAATTAGAGAGCCAAACCAATGAGATGATCTTCATGATGTGAACGTTGCTCATAATGGTAGTGTATCTCATTGGATGGCAGATAGCAACATATCTGTCATATGCCATGGCAGTCAAGATGAAGACCACAGATACGGCATAGACATGTATAAAGAAAGCCTGAGTGATACAAATGGAGAACGACATGGTCCTGGTGTCAAAGAGGAGCTCCCGCATGATTTGAGGGAACAGGCAAGTGGAGCCTATGAGGTCATTAATAGGCAAATTTAACAGGAGAATGTACATTGGTTCATGCAGAGCCTTATTGGTAATGATAGTGAACAGGAGGAAGGAGTTGCATAACAAAATTATTATATAATTTAGAACGGCAAGGACAAACGCAACAATGGCCTTCTCAGGAGACAGATCGAAGCCCTGAAGTGACAGATCAGATGATACATTGTAGACATTGCCAGCTGAAGACATGATATCATTCTAAACAAAGTAGAAAAGAGTAAATATAGCAAATATATTACAGCTCGACCTATATGGAGCATAGAATACTATATGGATAAATGTGTAATATTTAAAATACTTACAACAGATTCTGTACATTTAGAAATGCTTTGCTCTTCTACATAAAAGACAGTGAGAATTATGAGCTGTCGATAACATGGCAGTTTCTAATTGTCTGACTGATTGACCAAGCAGTCATGTAGCAACCAGACCTGTCCTAACTAGTGTGTTCGCTTTCATCTTGGGTTTTTTATACTGTCTTTAAGTCATCTGCATGTGTGAATTATAAACCTGAGGGGAAAACCCCACTAGGACGATGTCATCATTGTCAAGATGTAATATGAATATGGTCCCTGGAGCACAAGTTTTATCAGCTGACAGTATCAGTATTAAAAATGAACATTTGTGCAGTTCTATCACCAACGCAGAATATTATGAACTGAATTATGAAAAGAGGTCCACGTCTTCTCAAGCACACTTATCTTCCAAAACCCTTGTCAAACTTAGGCTATGTATTGTATAAGCTTAAATGCATGGGAAAGCATCCAGGAACAGCTACAGGACAATTAAGCTTAAAATAAAAATAAATAAAAAATAAAAATAAAAAATATAAAAAATGTTAACCCTTTAAGCCCTGAATTTTTAGAGTTGCTTTTTCTGACATAAACAAAAGTAAAGACTGATAACTCCAAAAACATAGCAAGAATAGTGTTGTGGAAAAATGAATACTGTGGAAAAATACTTTTTTCATATTTACTTTCTTAGACATTGTGTGGGTTTTCTTTCGATTCAATCATGTGTTTCTTTCCTGGAATGTAATTGTGCACCTGGCAGGAACAAAGACACACACAGTAAAACAAATGGTCAGAAAGAGCCTTTTAACTCTTTAGTATGGGTCATTTGTATTCAGGAAAGACAGAGGGGTTATTTAGCCATAAATAAAGACATATTGACCTCACGGGTGGGAAGACAGTAAAGCCCAGGGGGGTTAGAAGGGCCATTGTATTTTTAAAACCAGCTAGATCTGGTTTACTGGGATGAGTGGAAAATTACAGGAGAAGAGACTTTGAAGAAAGGGGTATAAGAAGGCTGTCTGTTTTCTGTGTGGGTGAGGTCTTGTTCCTATCACGAGGTAGCTATCGTGGTATTTTTGTGAACAAGCCTCTTTTAAAAGAATAAATATCTTTTAAATTACAATTTGAATCCTGGTGTCTCTTATGCTGTGATGCTGTTTGTTTAATTGTTGTTTTTGCCACAATAGTCAAAAGGTAGGTATTGTTTGATAGAAAACTTTTTTTAATTTTTAGAGAAAAAATCTTTATATTTGGACATCATTTGGATATCTTTTTTAAATTATAATTTGATATGATTTTCTTATTTGACATGCAGTAACTGCAATAGGTAAACTAAAAAGGTAGGAGGACATTTATTTTTTGGTGCAGTTCCCCTACAGGTGAGCTGCATCTGGATCAAATGTTGTGGTGATAGCATAAAATAATAAATAGTTACAACATTTGGAACCAATGTAGCCTTTTTGTTTAGCCTTTGACACCCCCTAATGGGTATTTTTAAAATTGTTCTAACTCCATGAGGAATATATAGTTATTGACACAATGGATTATGTCGATTTGGGACTCATTTCAATTGGGAGCATCCACTGTAAGAAATGATATGCCATTTAAGGTGCATGTTTCATGAAGTTATGAGCGAAAATGCCACGTGAAAGCTATATATTTGTTTTAAGTTAGTGCCGTGCGATTGTGGAATTTTTTTAGTCATAACTCCGAGAGGAATATCAGTTTCACTTTATTTTGATGGTCCCTTTAACACATTCTGTTGACTATAAGTAACATTGCACCTACATGTCAACTAACTCTCATTAGAGTGTTAGTAGAGTATTAGTAGACTGGTAGGGTTAGGGTTAGAATAAAGTTGACATGTACTTACGAAGTTACACCCGATCTCCTCCCCAGAAAAAATAGGGATCGGGGAGACGCTCTCAACAGCAGCCTTCAAGGGGTAAGATGGATCTGAGGACCATCCTTATCGCCAAGAAGGCTATGGGAAAGAGGTCCTGACACCAATGAGGTTGGTCCCCTCTGGGAGGAAGTGGTCAACACCTCAGTATACGATACCTATTTCCTCTTACTGCCCTCAGGGGGGCGTTTTGCCAACCCTGCCACCTTGCGTGCTTCAGGGCGCAGCGGTCTCCAGTAAGCCCATATCTCAGTGTCCGTCCGGAAACGTAGCGGCACTGAGATGCTTGCCCCCTACAAGGAGGGTCTCAGAGCTACCAGTTCGGTTGTTCCCTGCCGGTGCGAAGTGGTTGCTCGAAAAACACTCGAGAGACTTTTTCTGGCAGCGTGGAAGCTACTGCCAAATATATCCCGATGGGTCCTGTGCACAGTCGAAAAGGGTTACACTATTCAGTTCGGGTCTCGACCCCCAGATTTAAGGGGTCCTACACACAGTGGTGGGCCCCGAGCAGGCTCTGGTTATGGTACAGGAGGTAAAAACTTTGGAGGTAAATCCCCCCCCGACAGAGAAAACGGTTTATACAGCCGGTATTTTATCGTTCCAAAGAAGGATTGGAGGGTTGCGTCCCATTTTGGATCGGCATCATCTGAATCAGTCAGTAATGCAGCTCAAGTTCAAAATGTTAAAGTTTAGACCGATTGTACCAGAGATCAGATCCGAGGACTGGTTTGTTACGATAGATCTCAAGTACCCATTCAGCCTAGCTTTATCACCCCACACTTTCACCAAATGCGTGGATGCAGCACTGGCACCAATGTATCTTCAGGGTCACTCAACTCAAGGGGTCCTATCATACACCCGGTCCAATGTTGCAAATGTTTTTTTGCTAGTTTCAGCCTGACTCAGTTATCATTTTCACGTCCTGCGCCACGTTTTTTAAATAGCAAATGCATTTGCACCCATTTGTGCACCAATGCGCGTGCTGGTCTGAAAACGAGGTGTTCGGGTGCATTGTTGGCGTGTTGCTATTTTGAGGCAACTGAAATAGACTGTGCCATTGACCAACAGAAACCAGGTCTAAAGTCAATAGCGCAATATGTTTTTGTTATTTAAAGAGCGTGTTAATAATATGCTCCTATAGGCGGGTCCACAACGCACGTACACTTTGTCCCCTAGATCCGTTTCCTCGTTAAAAAAGGGTTCAGTTTTTCTGCTTGCAAATACCGCCATGTAAATTGCGAATACACCATGGCGCGAGCGCAACTGGCTTTTAAAATGAATGGGAGATGAGATTATGATTGGTTTATTGCATGTTACGCCCCAAAACACACCCATTACTCATTAAGAGGATGGCGCGCCGACCATTTGTCCCGTCCTTAAACTAGCAAAAGTGGATACGGACATGCCCTAAGTGTGTTGCGCCATGCGCTATAGACCAAGCGCCTAGATCGTTAAAATTGGGCCCATGGTCTGTAAAGGGGACATCATCATTACTGGCACATCAACTGTCTGGAAATGATAGCTGTCTTTCTTTCTCTCAAGAATTTCCTCCCAGACCTCAGGGGCCACCACGTGCATGCGCTAAGACAACACATTGGTGGTCGCCTACATAAATCACCATGTAGGGGGGTTTGCACTCGCGTCCAGTGGTGCACCAAACTGGCACACCAAATCCTCCTGTGGTCCTAGGGAAAATTGCTTTCACTCAGGGCAGCTTACATCCCTGGGTGCCAAAATGGAGATTCCACCCTGGTAACCACCAACGGTTAGTTGACAGATATGAGGGTGTTCGGCCAGGCTCAAGTGAATCTGTTTGTGTCTCAAACGTCTCACTGTCCACTCTGGTTCTCCCTCACACATCCAGCTCTTCTTGGACTGGATGCTACGGCCCAGATGAGGCCTTGCTCGAGGCCTTGACGAGGCCCAGTTCGCCTTGAAGTGAAGAGTTTTCACTACCTGGTGCAGTGGTCGTCAGGTGGACCCAGTTAACTGCCCTGTTGGTACAGTGTTGCTGTTGCTGCAAGAGTGATTTACTGCAGGGTTACCTGCAGGGTTACCTCCGTCCACTTTAAAGGTCTACGAGACTAATGGCGTGTGATCTGGCCGTGGTACTCCAAGGTCTATCCCTGGCTCCCTTTGAGCCTATTGAAGAGGTTCCAGTCAAGTTTCTGACTCTCAAGGCATTGTTCCTCTTAGCTATTACTTCTCTTAAAAGGATAGGAGATTCGCAAGGTAGGTTGCCCCTTTCATGCTTGGACTTTGCACCCGGCATGGTAAAGGCATTCCGTCACCCTAGGCCAGGTTACATTCCAAAGGTCCCCAATAATGTGGCCAGATCTATTGTATTGCAGGCCTTCTGTTCTCCTCCATTTCAGGATTCAGACCAGGAAATAAATAACCTGCTATGTCTGGTTCAGGCATTAGATGCCTATGTCCACAGAGCTGCCCTGTGGTGTAAATCTGATCAACTGTTCATCTGTTTTGGCCCTCCTAACAAGGGCTCCCCAGCATCTACGCAGAAGAAGATCAACTGGATAGTTGAGGCTATCTCTCTTGCTTATGAGTCGCCGGACTACCTTCCCATTTGGTAGTCTGAGCCCACTCTACTAGAAGTATGGCTGCCTCTAAGGCTCTATTTTCAGGAGTTTCACTACAAGATGTTTGTGATGCGGCAGGCTGGTCCTCACTGCACACATTCGTGAGGTTTTTTACTACCTGGACACCAGGTTTCTTCATGATTTCACACTAGACAGACAATTGCCATTATGGCGGCGTTGGTATATATGTTCCCACAGCGTTAATTGAGTCTATGCGACGAACAACCGTATAAGTCCAAAAAAAAGAAAAAATTAGATAACCATGTGACATGAATGTATGTGTGCCACTTTGTATAAAGGAGCACTTTGGGGGGGGGGGTGTCTGCGTGACCAATACTCTGTATTTTAAACTTACTTAGTACTGTAGTACTTGTACTGTATTGTCTGTATTTGTTCTGTGATTTACGTTAGCAAAAAAAAAACTGAACGAAAGAAATGCGTCATATTTTCTTTAAGGTTCTGTTACTGTATTTAAACTAAGATAAAGGAATCAGAACTCCAGTGGTTTAAAGTGATATGATGAATTGGACTTATAGCCTACTGTTATTCCATATTAACTGGACATATACCGTTCTTCCACATTCCATAAATGTAAATTACTCTAACTTTTTATTTTTAAGATTGACTTTGAAAAATCTTATCTCATTAGAATTGATATTCTTATAATATACAATATAATGTTCACAGTCCAAATAAAAAAAAATGTATTGTAATGGACTTATATGGTTCTTCGTCTCAAGGCTTCAATTGCGCGAGTACCCGTGAAAGGGAACGCCTTGGTTACAACTGTAATCTTGGTTCAAAGAAGATAAACAACAAAAGCAGTAATCTTGGTTCCCTGAAGAGAGAAAAAATATTTATTATATTATAATAATAATATATTCTTATACATCAATATTATATAAATATAATAATATATTATATTGGATATTGATATAAGGTGATGATCCATGGGGCAAATTTTTGACCAATGCTGCTGGGCAATGTTTTTGCAATGTTTTTTAAATATATAGGCTAAAAAACATTTTGCAATGTTTTTTTTTTTAATTATATATATATAAATTAACATTTATAATATAAAAATGTTTTACAATATAACAATATATTATTATATTATATATGTATATTTTATTTTATTTTACTTACGCGAGATACGGCGTCGCCCTGCCATATCTCCTGCGTGCCTGTGAACGACTTACTTCAGCCTATTAGAAGCTACCGTTACACTGTTTGGGCCATAGACATAATAAATACATAGACACCCTATTGGCTGCTTTGGAGCGTTGCTGCGATACGTCAACGTGTCCGCCATTTTGCGGAGGGCAAGACTGCGCTGTGAACAAATGCAAGTAAACGGGTGAGCTGCGGTTTTCCTGGATAAAAACAATAATAACGTTTATATTTATCAGCCGATTTCAGTTGTTTGCACGTGGTGTACGTTACTATTACTAATTATATAATTACCAAATACAACCAGAAAAAAATGTTCAGTCTTGTTTGTGAAAGGTAATTCCCCGAGACCTGTTTTCAATTGTGTGGCGACTTGTACAGCCCCAAGCAGCGCACGAAACAGGCATTTTTCTCAATTCCCATAATGAGAGGTATGGGCAAGTTGCCCTCCTTGATATGGCGGCACCGTTGACGTACGCTCCAGCAGCCAATAGGGTGTCTATGTATTTATTATGTCTATGGTTTGGGCATTCTTTATAGTTTCCTGGTTCATGACCTCACCCGCCTCTGATGTCTCGTCAGATTCGGTAAAGATATTTTTTGTTTAACAAAAATAAGAGTTTGAATCAAAATTTGGTGATTAACTTAATAATTATGTATGGAAAATGCCATACTCACAAACAGAAATGTACAAATAATAAACCTAACATTATATTATTAAAAATTGAGCTTAAACATTATATTGAAGCCCTAAAAGATGCAAGAAATAAAAAAGCGAAACGGATGTATAGAATTTTTGAATCCCTTTCTTTTTGGAATTTTTAGTAATGTTTCATCTGTATAGTTTCTTTTTTCTTTTTTTCTTTTTTCTTGCTGTCTATTGTTTCTTTGATGCAATTATGAATGTAAGAGATAATAATACTATGTGATCCTCTGTATGTGTATATTGTATATTGTTCTTGTTATGCAATAAAAAAAATAAATAAAAATAAATAAAAAGCGTCTCGTTGACTCTACAGGGAACCAAGGTTACAGTCGTACTTGTAACCGATATACATGAAATCTGACATTTTTTTAGTGTTCTTATAGTTATTATTTTAGAATAAGTGTAAAAATGCTTAAAACACTATACTTTATTAGATTTATAGACCTGGTTTTAATAAACAAGAATATTTATCACATTCATGTAAAAACACAAAATATTTTGTTGTTGTTGTTGTTGTTGTTGTTGTTGTTGTTGTTGTTGTTGTTGTTGTTGTTGCTGATGATAGTATAAGCATTGTTTATTTATTTTACAGAAAATGAGAGTAATTGGAACATGAATTTACATTGGACTAAAAACTTTTTTTTTTAAATGCTTTGCTTCCTTATTTAGTAAACTGTCAAATTAATTATATGTGGAAATAATGCACCTACCAATACCATAATCAAGAAATTAAGAAATAAAAGTATATATTTCTAAATATTAAAATTATTTAATGTTTTAAATGTATGCATTTGAAAATATTTAATACATCATTTGTATGCATACACTATCTGCACTATATCTTAATGGGCAGCAGAGGGCAATATGCTCAAAGTGATTCAGGACAAACTGCAACTCGGATCACTTTGTGTCATGACTGTGAAATTGTAATCTGTAGAGTAGGCTATGTCACTTAGTTTGGATGTAATGTGTGCATGCTAAATAACATCACCTATTCCCATACAGCAGGGATAGGCAACTTCAGTGGAGGGCCACTGTCCTGCAGAATTTAGCTTCAGCCCTGATAAAAACTCACCTGCCTGTATCTATCTAGTAATCCTGATAACATTGATTGCCTTGTTCAGGTGTGTTTAATTAGGTTGGAGCTAAATTCTGCAGGACAGTGTCCCTCCAGGACCGAAGTTGTCTATCCCTGCCATGGTAGTGAACAGAGCACAAGTATAAATGAGATGGCAGTGGATGACATCAACAAAGAGCTTTTCACCAGCACTGAAGCATGATCAAAAGCCTCCTTTATTTTGACTACATTTCTTTATTTGGTTTGGTCATTTAATTCGCTGTAGTTAGAAATCTACCGCTGCCTTTTCCCCAGATATAGGTTCAACAAAGCAAAATAATAAAATGACAGCTCAAGTTCAGACAGCAACATAGCTTCAAAGGTGTGTTGAGATTAGGATTAAATCTATATTTTTAATTATTGTTTATATATATATATATATATATATATATATATATATATATATATATATATATATATATATATATATATATATATATATAAAATGTAAACTATCATATTCAACCTTTTTAACACTGGTTTAATATTTTTAAAAAGGGCATCAATAGGCAACATTCACTATGTATCTAAATGGATCTATATTTTCACTTGTCTTGACTTTGCACTCTTTGGAACTGCCTCAGACGAGCATTTATCCTGTATTCATGCTTGGAATGATAGCATACTTGTTTATTTTACTCTGCAATCTAACAATTGTTGTCACCATTTGCTTGAACAGGAATCTTCATAAACCAATGTACATATTGTTGCTTAACATGCCTATCAATGACGCTATGGGTGCTACAAGCATTTTTCCTCAGCTGCTGTATAGTATATGGTCTCAGGACAGATCAATATCCTACCCTGCATGTTTGTTTCAAGGCTTTATTTCACAGTTATATGGTGGGGCATCATATGTTATTCTTACTGCTATGGCCTATGACAGGTATATCGCAATATGTTGCCCGTTGAGATATGGAGCCCTTTTGACAACCAATAACTTGGTGAAAATCATAACTGGGATGTGGCTTGTTAATTTTAGTGCCATAATTGTACTTGTCTCTCTTCTTCTGCCTCATCATGTTTGCCAGACATACATGGCAGATCTATTGTGTTATAATCCATCTATAATGAAACTCATGTGTGGAGATACAAGATTTAACAATATCTATGGATTGTTTATCCTTGTTTTATACCACGGCATTTCACTTTCTGTTGTGGCATTTACATACATTCGTATACTAATCAGTTGTGTTACTAATAAGCAGTCTGATGCAAAGATTAAGGCACTTCAGACATGTGGTACTCATTTGGTCGTCTTCCTTTTCTTAGAGTTTAACACTCTTTTTCCTCTTCTTGCACATCGATTTGATAGTTTTCCAGCTCACCTACGCAGGGTGTTTTCTGTATCACTTCTTGTGTTTCCTCCCCTTGTGAATCCACTCATTTATGGTTTTAAAACTAAAGAGATCAGACAGAAAATTCTCACTTGTTTTAAGAGGAAGATAATCAGTGTCTGAACTATTCATATCATGTTGGGGGTTTTTTTATGCCGTCTTCCTTTTTCAGAGATGTGACTTGTTTTAAATCACCTATATGTGCTTATTCATTTATAGGCAGTTGTCAAACATGCAACATTATTTCAAATCTCACAAAAATAAATAGTTCAGTCATGAAACTATTCACATTCTGATTGGTTCAGCCAATCGATTTCATGTATTCATTACCATTTCCCTTTATAACCACTACACATCCGAAGGATACACTATATTTGCTATGCACAGTTTACCTCTCTATAGTAGAAACAGCTTGTTTCCATTTTATGTTCTGAGCAATTAGCAGAAGCAATTCATACTTGCTCTGCAGCAGCGAAGCAGATCTAGTCCGCCAAGACCAAACCTATATACATTCTATTTACATAATAAAATGTTTTACAAACTATCCCAAAAGTTGTCATGACTGAAATATTTCTTTTTCATGGGCATTAACTATTAAAATGTAACTACTTTAATATAATAATAACTTCAATAACTTGCTGTTGCAAAAATATTGTTTCTTTTTTTCCAGGTTTTAAGAGTGATTACATGTTGCATATGTTAGAATAAAAGGATGGCATATTTTGGAAAGAGAAAAAACTTCCAAGTTCTAATAAGATTTAAATAATTTAGCATAAATTAAAAATGTGTGTTTATAATAATTTACAAAAAAAACGTTTAGATTGTTTATACTGGTTTTATGTTTATAAACATAGGCTTGTGTAAATATTATGTGTAAACATTTTTGACTTATTATTATTATTATATTTTAGACTTTCTTCCTTTTTACAGATGTGAGTTATTGTTTTCAGTCAAGTAGTCATCAAATTCCTTTCTCTATAATGCTTTTTTTATGTAATTAAAAACTTTTTCAAATAAGTAAACAATTATATGAATAAAGAATATATTTTGTCACATAACAAAATTATTAATAAAATGATATAGGCCTAGAGTAATGCCTCCCTCTGCTTCTACTTTAATTTCCTGTTTGGATTGTATTTCAGAAGAGTTTGTGTGTTTGCACATTGCGAAATATTGCCAGTTCATCTGCCTTACCAAGTGTTACCTTTGTTCTCTGCCTTCTGACCTTGTGTATGATTCTGCCTGTTTATCTGATTCACGCCCTTTGGATGACCCTTCTGTTCTGGTTCCCTGTTTTTTGGACTGATGACTGTGTCTTGACCTTTTGCCTGTTTCCTCGTCGCTGCCTTTTGGATTCCCCTTGTGTATGTCGCTAGATCGGACTGCTATTGTGATTTTGACCCATTGCCTGGCTTAATATTCCTTTCACTAAGACCTGCTGCTAATAAACACCCGCAAATGGATTCTAATGCTGCCTCAGCCTCGTTGTTACACCTAGATTTCTGGGGAGGATTAAATTCTATGTTTTTTAACATATTTTCTTTTTATTTGAAATATATTATATTTCAATTGTTTTATACATTTGTACAATCAATATTTATACAATTATACAATCGTTTCAAGTCATTTCCAAGGCAGAACAATTTATTGTGTTTGATAAAGTATTTGTTCACAAACATATAACAATGTTTGACATAAACAAATAGCAATATATTTCTGCATAATATCCATATATTTTTGACACAAATGCAGCCCACTTCTGTATAAATATTACCCATAACATCATATGTTCACAAAAATTTTAAAAGCAGACAAGGAGAGCCCAATCAAACAAATTATACAAAACATATTTACTTTGTCAATTATTTATTGAGAAAATTATCCTGTATTAAATATCTGTGAGTGGCAAAAATATGTGAACTCTTGCTTTCAGTAGGCTTCTGCGGCTGCCGTGACCCTCTTGTGCAGCAATAACTAAATGTTTCCGATGACTGCTGATCAGTCCTGCTTTGCTTGGAGGAATTTTATCCCAATCATCAGTACAGAACAGCTTTAACTCTAGGATGTTGGTGGGTTTCCTCACATTTGCTGTCTGGACTCAAATGGATTAAGGTCTGGATTAGCCGTGTTTCCACTGTCGGGCCAGTGTGAGCCAGGGCTTTAAACGGGCCGTGCCAGGCAATAGCCTCGGGCCAGTAGCACCGGGCCCAAAATCGAGATAATTTTTTTTTTTTTTTCGTTTAAAACTTTTTCCAACGGTTAAAACTTTTTCCAACGGCTCTGCTCTTTCTTTCATTTTATTTTTTTATTATTATGCAATAATAACAAATACAAATCAAGACAATAATAAACAAACAATACAACAATACAGAGGGTTACATTACATATCAAAAACATAAAGAACATCAAACAAGCTTAAATGATTGACACAATTGCAGTCTTACATGCAGTAGAGTTTTTAGAGTTCTTCAAAGAATTTAGAGACATATCTTTGAAAATGAACATTTGTGAATATAAAATTTGGCAAGAAAAAGTATCAAGTTAAGAACAAATTTAAAATGAAAGGGGTCTAATTTCAGAGTCACCAAAATCATTCATGTTTAATAGATAAAAGTTCACATTTGTGAATATTAAGAACTAAACCAGAAGCAAATGAAAAGAGATCAATTATATTTAAAACTTCATAAACTTGATCTTTATTTTTCAAAAACAGAGTTGTGTCATCAGCCAATTGACTTATTAATATTGATCGGTTTGCAACAGAGATAACTTTCAAATGACCAAAATCGAGATACCCCTCGCTGCAGACATAGACAGTAAAAGAAGATTACCCCCTTGGCTGCAGACTGTAGTGCGGTGACGTCACGTATTTGCGTCATGTATGTGTCACTACGCATGCGCAAAGTATGACGTATCGTCTGTTTATAATACGCACGTGCGCCATTCTGACGTAGAATGTTCATTTAAATCACTTTCGGATGGTGTTAGCGTTTTCTTCGAAGGCGATGGATTCGATGGCAGTAAGTCAATAAGTATTATTAATGCTGTTTTAACAATTCGAAATGACAGGGTTTCTGCGGTCTTAAAAGGATCTGTAAAAATCTTAATTCGCCTTTAAACAAATTAAGGCTTGGAAGATGTCTTAAAATAGAGCAGAAAGACTTGAATGAATGAAGTCATGTTGATTGTTGCATGCATTGTACATAAAAAAATTGTTCCTCAGTATCAAATTGTAGCCTATCTTTTATCAGTATCTTTTTTTTTTCGTTTAAATATTAGGCCTACATTTCACAGACAATTAGCAAAACATGTCATTCCTGGGCCATGGAGTACAGCTGTGACGAGATTACAATAAGCAGTAATCATTCTAAGCATAACAGGCCTACCAGCTTTTGATGTATTAACTTCATCATTATCATAATTATTTAATTCTCAGGGAATTCCCAGACAACAAAATTGAAATAACCGTGGATCGTTAAGTGCTTTATTCTTAAATGCTTTGCTCTAGTCGCAATATAGTGTATGTAAGCCGCGAAAAGACTGTACAAGATATGTATCCTGTCATTTTTAAAAAGCCTATACAGTATGTATAGGTACACAATTATTACAAAAAGGTACACAGTGTATGTTCTTGCTAAATTACTCCCAAATGCAAGATTGTTGAATCATAATAGTAGAATAAGTACCCCTTCCTTCTATAATACTTACAGAATTTTTTTTTAATTCTCCTGGTTGTTACCCCTTTATTCTCCAAACTTTACATATTGTTCCCTTATACTTACATGCAAGTAATTTATAGGTACACTATAATAAACTAAAGTTGCGCTGTAAATTCGTCTTAATTACGCAGTACGGGCTGTAATCTAAAGCGTTACCATAAAATGTATTTGTTCAAGCAACGTTTTAAACTGCAAATGAACATTTATATGCCCTATAATAATATATCATAAAAACGATATGTTACAGACGAAATATGAATGTTTAGACAAGATTTCGTTGACTAGTTTTGGATAGATTATAAAGTTTTTACAGTAAAATAGACTAGTGTCACATCAAATAAGCTTTTGTTCGCCAATTTCTGCTCATATGTTAAATATATAGTATGGGATGTTTTGTCAAAAATAAAGTACGTATATTGAATTATCAGCTAAGATGTTATTATAGTGTTTGTTCCAATTCAAACTAATGAATCCTTAACTTTCAAATACATAAATGTATGCTTTTTCCAAAGAAAGATTGCAAATATTGTTAAAATAGTAGTTGTTGTTGATTTACATGTGAAAACTGTTTAATAAAATAGCACAAATAAATTATGTTTATGTTATGTTTAAATTATGTTATGTTATAATAAATATATTAATTTAAATTATGTATGATTGTGTTTTATTAGTGACAAATTTGGGGAGAGGATAAATATTCCAAAACTTTCTGAAAATACAGTATGAGAATTAACTGCACAATAACTAGAAAATTTACCTTGGATATTATACAATTTGCATGCATACAAAATTTGTGGAAAGAGACATTTTTTTCAAGATGTTTCCAACTTTCAACCCATATAACCTATTTGAACAGGATTTGTTTTCAAGTATGACTGTGTACTCAAAATGTGCTTTTGACTTTCATTTATATATATATATATATATATATATATTGTGATTCACTGTTCCCTGTCGAAGGGAACGTCTCGGTTACGTATGTAACCCTCGTTCCCTGCGTAGGGAACGGAGACGTTACGTCGGATGACGACGAATGGGGTTTCGCTTAGAAAGCCTATCAGCTTCGAGTATTTAAAAACGAGCCAATGGCAAAGAAATGCCATGGGTCTGCGGAATTTGCATGACGTAACTCCGCCCCACCTCGTGGGTATAAAAGGAGGACGCCGGCAACATGCAGTTATGTTTCTTCGCTGAGGAGCCAAGACTGAACTCAGGCGATCCCCGCGGTACAGCGGAAGTGGCAGGAAGACGTAACGTCTCCGTTCCCTACCCAGGGAACGAGGGTTACATACGTAACCGAGACGTTCCCTTTCGTTGTCACTCCGAGTTACGTCAGATGACGACGAATGGGGTTACCAGTCTAATCACGCCACCTTCACAGCTGTCTTCCAGCGCCCTGCGAAAATCTGAGCCCTCGAGATATTAGGACGAAGGACTCCTATTTAGCACAGGAATACCAAGGTACACTGGGAAGCATATCCCAAGCTTTAGAGGAAATATGTAAATATCACCAACCCAGTGGGGGGGCATTTGAAAATACACATATGACCCGAAGGAAACATATGGAGAAACTCTGAGGTGTCCAGCCGCAGGTGGAATATTTCAACCACAGGGGTGGCAAGGTGGCTTGCCAAGGGAAAGACACATGCTCAGAGAGGCTTACAGTGGAAATACACGTGTGGGGGTAGCTCAAGGGAGGGACCATGCACACTGAGGCACCTAGCCGACGCCCCGGCAATAGACACTGGCGCTAGCATCAGGGGTGCTGGAGGAACTCAGGGCTTGCGGAGAAGCTCACCTGAGCAGAATATCGCACGTATCCAGTCCGCGGAGTGGAATGGCGAGCAAGCGAAGACACCTGAGCGGGTCCGGTACTAGCTGGTTGAAGCGAGTACACGAGAGGACACAGGCTCCACTCAGAGATTATAGAATCTAGCGAATGTGTTCGGTGTCGCCCAGCCTGTAGCTCTGCAGATGTCTGCTAGCGAGGCGCCATGCGCCAGCGCCCAGGAGGATGCCACACTCCGGGTGGAGTGGGCGGTCACACCAAGGGGGCACGGTCGACCTTGCTGCTGGTAAGCCAAAGCAATGGTGTCCACAATCCAGTGAGACAACCTCTGCTTTGAGAGAGCCTTTCCCTTCAGCTTCCCACCATAACAGACAAAGAGCTGGTCTGAGGTCCTGAAACACTGCGTCCTGTCTACATAGGCGCGGAGAGCGCGTACTGAACAGAGCAGTGCCAAGGCTGGGTCTGCCTCCTCCAAGGGCAGCGCTTGCAGGTTCACCACCTGGTCCCGGAAGGGAGTGGTAGGAACCTTGGGCACATATCCAAGCCGGGGTCTCAGGATCACGTGAGAACCGGCCGGCCCGAATTCCAGGCACGCTTCGTCAACGGAGAATGCGTGCAGGTCCCCGACCCTCTTGAGAGAGGCCAATGCAATCAGGAGCGCTGTCTTCATTGACAGGAACTTAAGCTCCACTGATTGCAGAGGCTCAAAGGGAGCACTCTGCAGGGCACTTAAGACCACTGAGAGGTCCCAAGAGGGAACGAGAGGAGAGCGAGGAGGATTCAGTCTCCTCGCCCCCCTCAGGAACCTGACGATCAGGTCGTGCTTCCCAATGGACTTACCTTCCACTAAGTCGTGGTGAGCGGCAATAGCGGCAACATAAACTTTGAGGGTGGAGGGAGACAGCCTTCGCTCCAACCCATCTTGAAGGAAGGAAAGCACGAAACTGATCGAACACCTCCGGGGGGCTTCTCGGCGAGAAGAGCACCAATTGACGAAGAGGTTCCACTTCAACGCGTAGGCATGTCTCGTGGACGACGCTCTAGCGGAAGTGATGGTAGCCACCACCGCAGGTGGTAGGGTACTCAAACCTGCCTCGTCCCGTCCAGGAGCCACACGTGGAGGTTCCAGATATCGGGACGAGGGTGCCACAGGGTGCCCCGTCCCTGAGAAAGGAGGTCCTTCCTCAGAGGAATTGGCCAAGGAGGTGCTGTCGCGAGGAGCACTAGTTCGGAGAACCAAGTCCGGGTGGGCCAGTACGGCGCAACCAGAAGGACTTGCTCCTCGTCCTCCCTGACCTTGCGCAAGACCTGCGCAAGAAGGCTCACTGGGGGAAACGCATATTTGCGGCCCCGCGGCCAGCTGTGCGCCAGCGCATCCGTGCCGAGCGTGCCCTCGGTCAGAGAATAAAACTGGGCGCAATGGGTCGAGTCGCGGGAGGCAAACAGATCTATCTGTGCGTCGCCAAACTGGTCCCATATCAGCTGGACCGACTGGGGATGGAGTCGCTATTCTCCAGGGAGGGGCTGAAGCCGTGACAGCTCGTCGGCAGCACGGTTCAGGGCTCCGGGAATGTAAATGGCACGAAGGGACCTCAGATGCCTCTGACTCCATAGGAGGAGGTGGCGAGCGAGTTGCGACATACGGCGGGAGCGTAGACCACCTTGATGGTTGATGTACGCTACTGTGGCGGTATTGTCTGATCGGACTAGTACGTGTTGACCCATGAACAGCGCTCGGAAGCAGGGCAGAGCAAGGCGTACTGCCAGCAACTCGAGGCAATTCACATGCCATAGGCGCTGGGGTCCTGTCCAGGAGCCCGCGGCAGCATGTCCATTGCACATGGCGCCCCAGCCCGTGGTGGAGGCATCTGTTGAGACAGCAACATGCCGCGACACTCGTTCCAGGGGGACACCAGCCCTGAGAAAACTGAGGTTCAACCACGGGGTGAAGGTCTGACGGCAGCTCGAAGTAACTGGTACTCGGAGCTTGCCTTGTTGCCATGCCCACCTCGGGACTCGGTCGCGAAGCCAAAGCTGAAGCGGTCTCATATGAAGCAATCCGAGCGGCGTCACCGCGGCTGCAGATGCCATATGCCCCAGGAGCCTCTGAAAAAGTTTCAGTGGAACCGCACTCTTGCCCTGTATTTGTCTCAGACAAGTCAGCAGTGACTGCGCGCGCTCGCTCGTAAGCTGCGCGGACATGGCGACCGAGTCGATGTCCATACCGAGAAAAGAGATCCTCTGCACGGGGCAAAGTTTGCTCTTCTCCCAGTTGACCCGAAGGCCCAGACGGGCTAGGTGCCGGAGCACAAGGTCCCTGTGTTCGCAAACCTGGTCTCGAGAGTGAGCTAGGATCAGCCAGTCGTCGAGATAGTTCAGGATGCGAACCCTGTGAACCCGAAGGGGAACAAGGGCTGCCTCGACGACCTTCGTGAAGACGCGAGGAGACAGGGCTAGCCCGAACGGGAGAACCGCGTACTGGTATGCCTGCCCCTCGAAAGCAAACCGGAGGAACGGTCTGTGTCGAGGGAGAATGGAGACATGAAAGTAGGCGTCCTAGGGTCGATCGCTGCAAACCAATCCTGGGGCCGCACACACTCGAAAATGCGTTTGGCGGTGAGCATTTTGAACGGCATCCTGTGAAGGGAGCGATTCAATACTCGCAGGTCCAGGATTGGTCGTAACCCACCGGTTTTCTTGGGGACAATGAAGTAAGGGCTGTAGAAGCCGGACCTCATCTCGGCTGGAGGGACAGTCTCGATTGCACCCTTCGCCAGCAGAGTGGCAATCTCTGCTCGCATGATCGGGGCATTGCCACCGACCAAAGTGGAGCGGACTCCCCTGTATCGGGGAGGAGACCGTGCGAACTGAATCGCATAGCCGAACCTGATGGTGCGGGCGACCCAGCGGGACAGTTGGGGAAGCTCTAGCCAGGCTCGCAGGAACTGAACCAGCGGGGTCATGCGGACCACAGGCGTCCCCCCGGAGGGGCAGCGAAGCGGAGTAACTGGCCCGGACGTGGACGGCATAGCGATCCGGTGTGGGGGCGCAGTTAACATCCGCGCCCTGACAGAGGAGGCCAGGGAAGGACCAGCGTTCCACAGGGGCCTGCTCTCCCAGGGGTCTGGCGACAGAGTGGGACAGGGACGAAACGATCCGTGGACGGCACGCCGTGTCAACCGACTCTGGGACAGAGGGGGACGAGGAGAGCACGGCTGGTGGGCGGCGCTCTGTGTCGTCCGAGAACTCTGTGTGCTCAGGGATGAGAGGTTTGTTTCTTTCTTTAACCACATTAGGGTGCTGCCCACCCGTGGGTGAGCAGCGGGGAGTGGAGAACAAAAGATTCAGGAGTGGCCCTGCTACCATCTCCTGGGAAACAAACGTCATCCCTGAGCAGCCCGTCTCAGGAGCCCCGCTTGGCCCGGCGCTTGGCGGGGGGCGGGGCAGGAGCGGGATGTGGTGCCTCCCTGCGGCTTCCTCCTCGCGTCGGCCTGGGTGAAGGCTGCTGCTTTGGCCGAGCGGGAGGGGCGGGAGCCTTAGGAGGGCGCCCTCGGCGGGAAACAGGCTGAGGCGTCTGCCCGACCGACGACGAGCCAGCAGCGGGTCGGCAGGGCAGAATGTGTTTTATGGCCTCAGACTGTTTCTGTGCAGTTGAGAACTGTTGGGCAAAGTCCTCAACTGCGCCGCCGAAGAGGCCGCCCTGGGACAGGGGCGCATCGAGCAGACGAGTCCACTCGGAATCCCGCATGTCAGCCAGGTTCAGCCAGAGGTGTCTCTCCTGGACCACCGCAGTGGACATCACCAGACCCAGGGAGCGCGCGGCTACCTTCGTCGCCCGGAGAGCGAGGTCGGTTGCGGCACGCAGCTCATTGAAGAGCCCTGGGTCTGTCCTGCCCTCGTGCATGTTTCTGAGCATCTGGGCCTGGTAGACCTGCAGAGTGGCCATAGCATGCAGAGAGGTAGCCGCCTGTCCCGCCGCTCTGTAAGACTTCGCCGCCATAGACGACGAAAATCTACAGGCCTTCGATGGGTGCTTAGGCTCGCCCAGAGAAGAAGCACTCTGAGGACACAGTTGCATCGCAACAGAGCGTTCAACCGGGGGAAGCCCAGTGTACCCACGGGCGGCCGCCTCATCGAGGGGAGGAAAGACGGATGGGATCAGCAAGCGGTCCCGGGAAGACAGGGGGGTCTTCCAGGACTTCGAGATCTCATCATGCACATCCGGGAAGAAAGGTATTGGGGTTTGCCGTGAACCACGGGGGTCGGCAGCCTTACCCAAAAACCAATCGTCCAGCCGCGAGCGCTCAGGACAGGGTGGAGGCCTCCACTCTAAACCGATGCCCGGGGCTGCCCGGGAAAGCATGGCCGTCATTTCCGGATCCGATTCAGGCACAGCCGTATGCACACCGGAAGGTGGCAGCTGCGCTGAATCTTCACTTCCGGAAAAATCAAGCCCACCTTGTGATGCTGCTACAGACATAGCATCTTCCTCTGTAGCTTCAACCGAAACTCGCGAGCCACCCGAAGGTAGCCCCGCGGGAATCGGAGGTTCACTAGCGGGCACCGTCACTGAAGAGGGGGGCTGGGGTCGCGGACACATAGTCGGCGCCTGGTTCCAGACCGTAACCCTCAGGTCACCCTGGCCACCAGCCGAAGTAGCACTCCTCGGGGGAGCGTTAGATCGGGGTGTGGATGAGGGGACTCTCACTCTTGCGAGTTCATTGAGTCTCGACCTTAGTGAAGCGATGGTCATGTTCCCGCAGAGAGAACATGACTCATCCACGAGCGCTGCTCTAGCGTGATCCATGCCCAAACACACTAGACAGCGCTCGTGCCCATCAGAGTCAGACACCAGCCTGCCGCAACCAGAAGTGCACGGGCGAGGCATCTTTAAAAAGACGTGCCGCGTGCAAGCTCTTTTAAGAGAGAAACACTCTAGTGTTGAAGCGCCCGGGGAGACACGCACTCTCTGGCAAACCACTGCACAGATAAGCAGGAAGCGCGCGCTCGCTGGATATCGCCGTCACACCAACACCAGAGGAACTCGTTCGTGAAGCTGACAATTCAGAGATGGCTTTGTGGAGTGAAGAGAGACTCTTGGCTCCGAAGCGAAAACATAACTGCATGTTGCCGGCGTCCTCCTTTTATACCCACGAGGTGGGGCGGAGTTACGTCATGCAAATTCGGCAGACCCATGGCATTTCTTTGCCATTGGCTCGTTTTTAAATACTCGAAGCTGATAGGCTTTCTAAGCGAAACCCCATTCGTCGTCATCCGACGTAACTCGGAGTGACAACGAAAGGGAACTCGAAGTGCGTCAAGCGATATGGGGAACGCCTTCGTGGAACTGATGTCTGAAACGCTTGTCTAATCACAGCAATCCTATTGGCCGGCGACAGCCTATGACATCATCACTATTGCGACCCGGAAGTATATAAGGGGAGCCTGGAGAACGGGTTTAATCAATAGGCCACACAGACGACGCCTTAAACCCAATCTTTTTGAAAAGCTGGTGGTGCTAAAGGGTATCGAATAGATGTCTGAAACACACAGGTACACCATCTGGGGCATACTTGCCAACCTTGAGACCTCAGAATTAGGGAGATATTCCCCCCCGGGGGGGGGGTGTCATATATATCACAAACGCAAAGAAATATGTAATTCATTTATTTTACAAATTCAATTGACAAGGCCTCTTTTTTTCCTTAGACCCTTTTTTGGTACATTATTTTTTGTATATATATATATATATATATGTATTGTATGTATACATTTTGTATGTATTTGTACAATAATAAAAACACTACCATGGTCTCTTCTTTCTTCCTTTTCCCCTTCTTCTTCTGCTTCTGTCGCGCTTGACTTCGAGGTGTAACTTTTATTATTGTTCGGTCTGAAACGGCGCCCAGTGACAGATGGTGTAGCAATATTGTTGTCCGGGTGGAAATCGGGAGAAATTTTTGGGAAAATCGGGAAAAGATTTTCGGGAGGGGCTTTGAAATTCGGGAGTCTCCCGGAAAAATCGGGAGGGTTGGCATGTATCTGAGGGAGTCAGTTATTTAAAATATAATTGACTTTGTATTACTAAGTTTGAAGTAATTATGGTGATAAAACATAATAAAAGATATTATGAAATTCGTTTTTTGTAGTTTTGTATTTCCTACAGGGCAGGGGAAGGGAAGAGGTATATAAAATGAAAATGAAAGTTTCTAAGTAGTTGCACACATCTAAATGCTTTTTGGCATTCAGAATAGGCCCAGATAGATTTCAGCCTAATAGGGATACCTGCACTGAATTGTCAATTTCACATGTATTTTGTGTATTTTCAAAATACAAAATACTGTATTTGTATTTAAATACATTTTCCCACAGAGTATTTTGTATTTTATTTTAAATTCATTTCCATGTATTTATGCCCATACCTGCGTGGAGGCATAAAGTCTGATAAAGTCACGGGAGAAGCCCATAGAGAGTCATAAAGTTGCTCCTGCTGCTAGCTGATGGACAGCTAATACTCACGCTCTCCGTGTCTGCGAGATTCGGAAGGGAATGATACAGATTTCTCTTGGCACAGCTACTAGAAAACAGACAGGTTGCTCACGTCACATCTACGTCGTCAAGCTCAGTTTGAGCCTGCGCAGTACGCTTGGCTATCAGGAAGTAAGTACTTCTAAACATAGACATAATAAATACATAGACGCCCTATTGGCCGCTGGAGCGTACGTCAACGGCGCCGCCATATTGGGGATGGCAACTTTCCCATCCTCTCATACCGTTTCGTGTGCTGCCTGCGGCTGTAGGCCTACAAATCGCCACACAATTGAAAACAGCTTTCGAGGAATTACCTTTCCCAAGCAAGAACAAATGTTTGTTTTTGGTTCTATTTGGTCATGATTTAATTAGTAATAATAGTAACATTCAGAGGATACATTTAAAAATACTACTGTTATTGTGTCACGAAATGTAGTTTTAATAGTTTTTCAGTCGACAATGTAGTTTTTTAAAGCTCAAATATGTGGTTTGTTTATAAAGATAGCGCCTATTTAAAATTTTGATCTGACGTTTTCGGAGTTGTAAGATGCGATCACCGGGCGCTCAGAGCTCGTCTACACCGCCTGGAACTGCCGTACCTCGGCCAGTGCTTCTGACGTTTGCCGCTTGCTCGGATGTCTGTAGTCTAGTGGTTAAACATGAGATATAATTTGTCTTGTGTATATCTAACGGGCAATCTTTGGTCTCATTAATCTATAAATGGTTCCCTGGTAAATCGTTTTGGCTGAGGGCAAAGTGAAGAAAGTGAAGTTTCATAACTTTATATTTAGGCTATTTTAACGTTGTATCCTGCTGTATGTTTGACTGAAGCTAATTCTGTTATAATGGCTATTACTGATCAATAAAACTGACATTTAACAAAGAGTTAAATATTAAATATAAGTCACTATTTAAATTCTTTTTTTATTGTGTATATTCTGTAATTTATATTTCTTATTCTATTGCTATTATTATAGTATTATTAATAAACTATATGCTATTATCAATATTTTATGATTGTATTATTGTACTTGTGATATTATAATTATACTATTCATTACAATTTTATTTGCTGTATACTATTAGTTTATTTTTTGACTAAACTATTTACTATTACTTCTCACTTTATGTTATATTTACTATTTGTACCATAACATTATGTATTATCATAAAGGATCCATCAGTTATCTTTGTTATTGCTAAAATCAGGTCAATCACAGAAAATGCTTTTCTCCACAATGAGAAAACTTAAATTATATCTCAGTATTGGGATCTTCCCCATTCTTATCCAAGAATAAAGAGCCAGATAGGCCTACATGACAAGCCTGAGGTTTGACCATTATTTAAAAAATATATATTTTACAAGTCTAACTATCGAGATTTTAAACAACTAGAGATTTAACTTTTTGTACACCACATACAAACCACTGAAATCGGTTGATAAATGTAAAAACAGTTTTTGTATTTATCCAGAAAAAAATGCATCTCACCCGTTTACTTGAATTTGATTACAGTGCAGTCTTGCCCTCCGCAAAATGGCGGACCCGTTGACATATAACAGCAACGTTCCAAAGTGGCCAATAGGGCGTCTATGTATTTATTATGTCTATGCTTCTAAAGGGCATCAATTATCTCCGTTGAAATCTATGGGGGTCGCTGTGTCCATCTTTTTTACTGTCTATGATTCAAGCCCATTTCTAATCCATGGAAATCGAGGCACCAATCAGAAACCTTGGTTCGGGCTTTACACCATAGACATAATAAATACATAGACGCCCTATTGGCTGCTTTGGAGCGTTGCTGCGATACGTCAACGTGTCCGCCCTTTTGCGGAGGGCAAGACTGCGCTGTGAACAAATGCAAGTAAACGGGTGAGCTGCGGTTTTCCTGGATAAAAACAATAATAACGTTTACATTTATCAGCCGATTTCAGTTGTTTGCCCGTGGTTTACGTTACTATTACTAATTATATAATTACCTAATACAACCAGAAAAAAATGTTCAGTCTTGTTTGTGGAAGGTAATTCCCCGAGACCTGTTTTCAATTGTGTGGCGACTTGTACAGCCCCAAGCAGCGCACGAAACAGGCATTTTTCTCAATTCCCATAATGAGAGGTATGGGCAAGTTGCCCTCCTTGATATGGCGGCGCCGTTGACGTACGCTCCAGCAGCCAATAGGATGTCTATGTATTTATTATGTCTATGCTTTACACGATGACGACAGCGCAGCGACCGTGAAGCAGATATTGTACATTACAAAGATGGATGCCGCCGTGGAACATCACTCGTTCAAATCGTTCATCTGTTTTAAGCGATTTTATCGTTTCCTTTTTGTTAAAACCCGAGCAAAGAACAACACTTGGAGATGTTTCTCCGTCGCTCTGCATACGTCATCTCCTTCATCACTCTGATTGGTTTCAGGTCTATCCAATTGTGCCCAGAGGCATTTGAGCGACATCCGTTGGTGACTCCCCTTTGGAAATGATTTGTCTATGAAGCTTTGCCAGACCATAACTTAGTTACTACTGGCTAGTAACTAAGGCTAATTGTTCACTGCTGGGGGCGATTATCTCTGTCAACCTATGAATCACGAGGAGTCACTGAGAACCAAGGAACAAGTGTCTGTGGGTTTTACCTGATCTCTGGTCAGTTTTATACATTTGTAGACGTTTTAATTAGACATTAGTATAATTAAAATGAGGTAGTTAATAGTCTTATTGACCTGTTTAGCTGAGCCATTCATAGAAGAAACTAAGCAAACCCTGACAATTGATAAAATAACACATTTACACCTGATAATTTTACAAGATGATTAGATAATTGCTTGTGAAAGATTTTACTTTCAGTAAAAAATTTGCAATAGATTTGTAAAAGGTGTTTTATGCATGTTTGGCCAGGGTTAGTAGACTGTAGGACACGTGCTACACAAAGCTTCTCTGAGAGAATGCTTAATGAGCATTTTTTTTTATTTGAAAAAAAAAACATTGTCAAATAGCTACACTGAAACAGCTCTTCACTACAACCCATCAAAATAATCAAATACTAAAATACAATTGTAGGCCAACAACAGAACGTACTTCTCAAAATAATAATAACAATAATAATAATAATAATACAATTTATTTAAACGTTATTTAAGGAACATATATTTTTGTCCATGGTTTACTTTAGTAAGTTCAAGTTCATTTTATTTATAAAGCACATTTTATAACAGCCAAAGTGCTTTACAGAACTACAAAATTAAAAGACAATAATACCATGCATAACAGCACAGATAAGTACAGCAAAGCTAAGAGCAGCCTTAAACAGGAGTAGCAAAAACAGTATCAGACTCATCAATAATAAAACAGAAATGGCAGTATCAGACTTAGATTAAAAGGAAAAACAGCATCAGACTCAAAAGGAGAAATAGTAAAACTAATCCACCTTATTTATACGCCAAGGAAAACAAGTGCGTAAAATAGTATGTTTTGTAGCACTTCCCCAAAAAATAAAAGTTAAATTTTTCATTTGATTACAACCGGTTTTGATAATATATTTGTATTAAATCATAAACAGAAACATTAATTTTCTGAATAAAATACATTTCATTGGACTCTAATATTCTTAAACATTTTAATAAATTAATAATGATGAAAATAAGTTGTTAATCTAATTCATTATCAATTATTGAATTCAGTTGATTAGAAATGTTTGATTGAAATTTTAATAAAACAAAAAAATTGTTTCAAATTTGTTATAATAAAAGCATGCAATCCAAAAACATTTTTATTCATTTAACTGTCATTTTAACTGATGATAATCATACTCTTTGCATTAAGATTTTTTATGAATACGGGCCCAGATGATTTGGGAAGGGAAAGGTGACTGCTTAAGTACTGTGTGTGTTGATGAGTTGGTGCAGGTTAATACTCTGGTGAAGCTGATTGAATGGGTGGAGCTGAAGGGTCTGGTGTTGATGAGGGTTTTGCATCCTTGGCACCAACGCAAACATCTCGGTTAAGTATGGTAACCCACGTTCCCCGAGGAGGAAACGGAGACGTAAGTCAGAAGTGATTCTGACAAATGGGGATCGCTTGCGAGAGCCTATCTACTTCGAGTGAAAGTAAACGAGCAAATGCACATTGAAGATGATTGCACCAGTCGCATCCTTGTTTTTCCGCTGAGGAGCTGGACCTGTGACTCGGCCGTACAGCGGAAGCTCAGCAATTGTGGCGAGGGGACTTATGTCTCCGGGGTTAAATGCTTTAATCCCGGCCGGGAGAGTTCTCAGAGCAGTTCTCCAGAGAATCTCACCAAAAAAGAATACATCAGACAGACACATCAAAATAAGATCAGCGTGACTAACATGTCACCTTCCATCAATATGATTGGTTCAATTGGTAAAGCAAGAATATCTGGAATCCTCAAAAAACATTGGTTAAGAGTTCCGTTGATTACTCAATATATCATGACGTAATACAAACAAAGAACAGAATGTTTTGGTACATTGTGTCCAAAGTTTGTCAGAATGTTAGACCTAGAAGGGAATGTAGTCAGATTTAGAGATAGTTTACTATCTTATCTGTGTGCCAGTGCATCCGTGCCGAGGGTTCCCTCGGTCAGGGAGTAAAACAACTGGCAATGGGTCGAGTCCGGAGAGTCAAACAGATCCAACGCCACTCTCTCGGAATCGTAGGCTGTCATGAGAGCTTGTCGGCTGCATGATTGAGCACGCCAGGGAGCACACCAGCTACAAGACCGGCTCGATTCAATGAACTCGCAAGAGTGAGAGCCCCCTCATCCACACCCCGATCTAACGCTCCCCCGAGGAGTGCTACTTCGGCTGGTGGCCAGGGTGACCTGGGGGTTACGGTCTGGAACAAGGCGCCGACTATGTGTCCGCGACCCCAGCCCCCCTCCTGTGTGACGGTGCCCGCTAGTGAACCTCCGATTCCCGCGGGTCTACCTTCGGGTGGCCCGCGAGTTTCGGTTGAAGCTACAGAGGAAGATGCTATGTCTGTAGCAGCATCACAAGGTGGGCTTGATTCTTCCGGAAGTGAAGATTCAGCGCAGCTGCCACCTTCCGGTGTGCATACGGCTGTGCCTGAATCGGATCCGGAAATGACGGCCATGCTTTCCCGGGCAGCCGCGAGCACCGGTCTAGAGTGGAGGCCTCCACCCTGTCCTGAGCGCTCGCGGCTGGACGATTGGTTTTTGGGTAAGGCTGCAGACTCACGTGGTCCACGGCAAACCCCAATACCTTTCTTCCCGGATGTGCATATCTGGAATCCTGCATGATGAGATCTCGAAGTCCTGGAAGACCCCCCTGTCTTCCCGGGACCGCTCGCTGGTCTCATCCGCCTTTCCTCCCCTCGATAAAAGAAAGTGGGTACACTGGCTTCCTCCGGTTGAACGCTCTGTTGCGATGCAACTGTGTCCTCAGAGTACTTCTTCTCGGGGCGAGCCTAAGCACCCATCTAAGGCCTGTAGATTTTCGTCGTCTATGGCGGCGAAGTCTTACAGAGCGGCGGGACAGGCGGCCACCTCTCTGCATGCTATGGCCACTCTGCAGGTCTACCAGGCCCAGATGCTCAGAACATGCACAAGGGCAGGACAGACCCAGGGCTCTTCAATGAGCTGCGTGCCGCATCCGACCTCGATCTCCGGGCGACGAAGGTAGCCGTGCGCTCCCTGGGTCTGGTGATGTCCACTGCGGTGGTCCAGGAGAGACACCTCTGGCTGAACCTGGCTGACATGCGGGATACCGAGCGGACACGTCTGCTCGACGCACCCCTGTCCCAGGCCGGCCTCTTCGGCGGCGCAGTTGAGGACTTCGTCCAACAGTTCTCAACTGCACAGAAACAGACAGAGGCAATCAAACACATTCTGCCCCGCCGACCCGCTGCTGCCTCGACGTCGGCCGGGCAGACGCCTCAGCCTGTTTCCCGCCGAGGGCGCCCTCCTAAGGCTCCCGCCCCTCCCGCTCGGCCAAAGCAGCAGCCTTCACCCAGGCCCAGTCGCGGAGGAAGCCGTAGGAAGGCGCCACAGCCCTCTCCAGCCCCCCGCCAAGCGGCGCTCCTGAGACGGGCTGCTCAAGGATGATGGTTGTTTCCCAGGAGATGGTAGCAGGACCACTCCTTCCCCCGGTGGAGGGCCCGGGGAGAATCTTTTGTTCTCCACTCCCCGCTGCTCACCCACGGGTGGGCAGCACCCTAATGTGGTTAAAGAAAGAAACAACCCCCTCATCCCTGAGCACACAGAGTTCTCGGACGACACAGAGCGCCGCCCACAAGCCGTGCTCTCCTCGTCCCCCTCTGTCCCAGAGTCGGTTGACACGGCGTGCCGTCCACGGACCGCTTCGTCCCTGTCCCACTCTGTCGCCAGACCCCTGGCAGAGCAGGCCCCCGTGGAACGCTGGTCCTTCCCTGGCCTCCTCTGTCAGGGCGCGGATGTTAACTGTGCCCCCACACCGGATCGCTATGCCGTCCACGTCCGGGCCAGTTACTCCGCTTCGCTGCCCCTCCGGGGGGACGCCTATGGTTCGCATGACCCCGCTGGTACAGTTTCTGGGGGCCTGGCTAGAGCTTCCCCGTCTGTCCCGCTGGGTTGCCCGAACCATTAGGCTCGGCTATGCGATTCAGTTCGCACGGTCTCCTCCCCGCTACAGGGGAGTCCGCTCCACTTTGGTCGGTGGCTATGACCCCATCATTAGAGCAGAGATTGCCACCCTGCTGGCGAAGGGTGCAATCGAGACTGTCCCTCCAGCCGAGATGAGGTCCGGCTTCTACAGCCCTTACTTCATTGTCCCCAAGAAAACCGGTGGGTTAAGACCAATCCTGGACCTGCGCGTACTGAATCGCTCCCTTCACAGGATGCCGTTCAAGATGCTCACCGCCAAACGCATTTTCGAATGTGTTCGGGCCCAGGATTAGTTTGCAGCGATCGACCTGAAGGACGCCTACTTTCATGTCTCCATTCTTCCTCGACACAGACCGTTCCTCCGGTTTGCTTTCGAGGGGCAGGGATACCAGTACGCGGTTCTCCCTTTCGGGCTAGCCCTGTCTCCTCGCGTCTTCACGAAGGTCGTCGAAGAAGCCCTTGTTCCCCTTCGGGTTCACGGGGTTCGCATCCTGAACTATCTCGACGACTGGCTGATCCTAGCTCACTCTCGAGATCAAGGCAAGGCAAGGCAAGGCAAGTTTATTTATATAGCACATTTCATACACAATGGTAATTCAAAGTGCTTTACATAGAAGAAATTAAAACAAAAGAAATCAGAAAAATTAAAACAGTTTAGAATAAAAGATAAAATACAGAAATAATCAAATAAAATCAGAATAATTAAAACATTAAATAAAATACAGTACAAACAGTCTGACGAGCAGTGGCACAGTGCTCATTCAGTAAATGCATAGGTAAACAGATGTGTTTTGAGTCTGGATTTGAATGTGACTACTGTACGAGCACATCTGATCTCTTCTGGAAGCTGATTCCAGCTACGGCTGGCATAGTAGCTAAAAGCACACTCACCATGCTTAGAGTGAACCCTTGGTATTTCTAGCTGATGTGATCCTAGTGATCTGAGTGATCTGTTGGGTTTATATTCAGTGAGCATATCTGCAATGTATTGAGGTCCTAGGCCATTGAATGATTTATATACCAGTAATAAAACTTTAAAATCAATTCTATATGTAACTGGCAGCCAGTGTAAAGACCTGAGGACTGGTGTGATGTGTTCATATTTTCTGGTTCTGCTCAGAATCCTGGCAGCAGCGTTCTGTATGAGCTGCAACTGTCTAATGGTCTTTTTAGGAAGGCCAGTGAGGAGTCCATTACAGTAATCCACCCTGCTGGTGATGAAAGCATGCACAAGTTTCTCTAAGTCTTGACTGGAAACAAAGCATCTAATTCTTGCAATATTTTTCAGATGATAGTATGCTGATTTAGTTATTGCTTTGACATGACTACTGAAACTAAGGTCTGACTCTAGAGACACACCCAGATTCCTGACTTGATTTTTAGTTGTTTGACCCCTAGACTGAAGGTAAGCGTTCACCTTGAGAACTTCATCTTTGTTTCCAAACGCAATGACTTCAGTTTTGTCTTTGTTTAACTGAAGAAAGTTTTGGCACATCCAATTGTTTACTTCATCAATGCATTGGCAAAGGGAGTCAATGGGGCTGTAATCGTTAGGCCATAGGGCTAAGTAGAGCTGTGTGTCGTCTGCATAGCTGTGGTAAGAGATTTGGTTCTTTCTCATTATTTGGCTCATTGGGAGCATGTACAGGTTGAATAAGATTGGCGCAAGAATTGAGCCTTGAGGGACTCCGCATGTCATAGATGTCCACTCAGACTTATGCTCTCCTTGTCACAGTGTCTGGTTTGTGTTCCCTGGGTTGTCACTAGAGGTCCTCGTACTCACGGTGTCTTTCACGTTTGACTTCAATTCCCAGCATTCTGTCTGTCACTCATCAGTTCATTGCACTCAGCTGTTTCCCATCACCTTGTTAGTTCAGTGTGTATATATACCCTGTCTGTTTTAGTGTTTATCACGGAGTCGTTGTTATTCGTCACTACACTTCTGGTCTGTGTTCTAGTCTGTTTCTTGTTTTGTTCTTGTGTTTGGATTGTTAAGATGGATTTTGAACCCTGCCTGGATGACTATGAATTGGATTGCCCTAATAATAAACATGCTGCATCTGGATCTACCTGTTTTCCCGTGTGTTCCCGTGACAGAACGACTCCGTCCACAAATAGATCCAGCAGTATGGACTTTTGTGGATCGTCCCCAAATGCCGAGAAGGAGAGGAGGCAGCAGAGGGGGAATTCGCAGGTTGAAGAGATTCCCCCCCGTATGAACGTTTTTCAGTGCCTTGCTTTATGGGCCCGCCAGACTGAGGCCACGGTGGTCAATTCCCCTGAGCACCCTTCCACTGATGACCGAGAATCTTTTAGGGGAACCCGTCTGGCCAAGTTTTCGGGGACTCGTGGAGGCCGCAAGAGAGGAGGTCCTAGAAGTGAGCCCCGGAATCACTCTCCACTTTGGTCTTTCTCCGACCATGGGCCGGTGATGCTCAGCCCAGAGCTCCCTTCACCGCCGGTCCTGTCCAGCCCGGAGCCTGCACCTCGCCATAAGGAACGGCGGAGGAGGAGGAAGACTTCCTGCCTCCCCAGTGAAGCAGAGGCCATCCCGGTGGCAGTGCCCGTGCAGCCTGCTCTCATCCTGGAGATCGTCCCGTCTGCCCAGCCAGAGACTGCTCACGTCACGTCTGCCGTTCCAGAGTTTGTTCACGTACCATCTGCCCAGCCAGAGACTGAGCACGTCCCGTCTGCCCAGCCAGAGACTGAGCACGTCCCGTCTCCCCAGCGAGAGACTGAGCACGTCCCGTCTGCCCAGCGAGAGACCGTTCACGTCCCGTCTGCCCAGCGAGAGACCGTTCACGTCCCGTCTGCCCAGCGAGAGACCGTTCACGTCCCGTCTGCCCAGCGAGAGACCGTTCACGTCCCGTCTGCCCAGCGAGAGACCGTTCACGTCCCGTCTGCCCAGCCAGAGACTGTTCACGTCCCGTCTGCCCAGCCAGAGACTGTTCACGTCCCGTCTGCCCAGTCTGAAACAGATCCGGAAGTGTACATATGTGTGGCAGCCAAGGCACTTACGGACTATTTGGAATGTCTGGCTCGGATCCTGGACATGCCCGTGTTCCCTGTTCCTGAGCCGGAGCCAGTGTCTGCTGTTCCTGAGCCGGAGCCAGTGTCTCCTGTTCCAGAGCCGGAGGCAGAGCCAGTGCCTGTTCCTGAGCCGGAGGCAGAGCCAGTGCCTGTTTCAGAGCTGGAGCCCATGTCGGTTCCGGACCCAGTGTTTATGTCTGTGTTTGCGTCTGTTCTTGTAACTGTTTCAGTTCTTGTGGCTGTTCCTGAGCCGGTGTCCGCTGTTCCTGAGCCAGTGTCCGCTGTTCCTGAGCACGTCCGAGGGGTCTGCTCCGCCCTGGCCGCCCGAGGGGTCTGCTCCGCCCTGGCCGCCCGAGGGGTCTGCTCCGCCCTGGCCGCCCGATGGGTCGTCTGCTCCGCCCTGGCCGCCCAATGGGTCGTCTGCTCCGCCCTGGCCGCCCGATGGGTCGTCTGCTTCGCCCTGGCCACCCGATGGGTCGTCTGCTCCGCCCTGGCCGCCCGAGGGGTCTGCTCCGCCCTGGCCGCCCGATGGGTCGCCTGCTCCGCCCTGGCCGCCCGATGGGTCGTCTGCTTCGCCCTGGCCGCCCGATGGGTCGTCTGCTTCGCCCTGGCCGCCGGCTAAACCATCACGGCCTGTTTCTGTTCCCTTCCATGGACCTGGCCCCCCATTCCTCCCCCTGATTCTCCACCGTTCCACCTCCCTCCTGGACTCTTGTTTTGTTTGTTTTTTGTGGGTCTTGGAGCGTCTGGTAGCCGCTCCGTAGAGGGGGGGTTATGTCACAGTGTCTGGTTTGTGTTCCCTGGGTTGTCACTAGAGGTCCTCGTACTCACGGTGTCTTTCACGTTTGACTTCAATTCCCAGCATTCTGTCTGTCACTCATCAGTTCATTGCACTCAGCTGTTTCCCATCACCTTGTTAGTTCAGTGTGTATATATACCCTGTCTGTTTTAGTGTTTATCACGGAGTCGTTGTTATTCGTCACTACACTTCTTGTCTGTGTTCTAGTCTGTTTCTTGTTTTGTTCTTGTGTTTGGATTGTTAAGATGGATTTTGAACCCTGCCTGGATGACTATGAATTGGATTGCCCTAATAATAAACATGCTGCATCTGGATCTACCTGTTTTCCCGTGTGTTCCCGTGACACTCCTATAGTCACATAATAACCTCTCCCTTCTAAGTATGACCTGAACCATTTTAGGACTATCCCAGAAAGCCCGACTCAGTTTTCCAGCCTGTCAAGAAGTATGTTGTGATCGACTGTGTCAAATGCAGCACTGAGGTCGAGTAGTACTAGAACTGATAATTTGCTTGTGTCAGTATTTAAGCGAATATCGTTTATTATCTTTATGAGCGCTGTCTCTGTGCTGTGATGCGGTCGGAAACCAGATTTAAAGTAGTCAAAGTATCCATTCGAGCTTAAGAATTTGTTCAGCTGATTGAAGACAACTTTTTCAATGATCTTGCCTATGAAAGGAAGATTTGAGATCGGTCTATAGTTGTTTAATATGGTCTTATCCAGAATGCTCTTTTTCAGGAGGGGCTTGACAACTGCAGTTTTCAGGGAGTTTGGAAAAGTCCCAGAGAGAAGTGAGGCATTTACCACTTCTAGGAGATCTGCTTTTAAGCTGTGTAACACAGTTTTGAAGAACGATGTGGGAAGTGCGTCAAGGGCGCAGGTTGATGTTTTAAGGTGCTGTCCGATTTCTTCCAAAATTTTGCCATCAATTTCTTTGAAATCAGACATAGTGACTACTTTCTCAGACTGTTGTCTGATCTGTCTGACCCCATTGCGGCTCAAGGATGTGCTGATCACCTTTCTGATATTATTGATTTTCTCAGAGAAGAAAGGAGCAAACTCACTGCACTTGCTGTCTGAGAGCATTTCACTGGGAATCTGGCTTGGGGGGTTTGTCAGTCTCTCTACAGTAGCAAAAAGAGTGCGTGTGTTGTTTATATTGCTGTTTATAATATTTGAGAAGAAAGTCTGTCTAGCTTTGCCTAGTTCCTTATTGAAAGCATGGATGCTGTCTTTGTAGATGTTATAATGGACTACAAGTTTTGTCTTCCGCCACATGCGCTTTGCTTTTCTGCATTGTCTTTTCATATTTTGCACTGCTGTGGAGTTTCTCCAAGGTGCTTTCTGTCTGCCATTCTTCTTCCTGACTTTCACAGGAGCAATATCATCAATTACACTCTTAACTTTTGAGTTAAAAGAATCAAGGAGAAAATCAACAGAGTCAGTAGATATGCTTGGTGTTAAAGATATAGCCTTCATAAATAGTACACTAGTGTTCTCATTTAAGCATCTCTTCTTGACAGACACAGATCTAGCTTCAATGGCAGGAGAGATCAATATATCAAAGAAAATACAAAAATGATCAGACAGTGCTACGTCCTTAATAACAATCGATGAAATGTTTAGACCCTTACTGATAAGTAAATCTAGAGTGTGTCCACGATTATGTGTGGGTCCATGTACATGCTGAGTCAGATCAAAAGTTTTTAAAACAGTTTTGATTTCTTTTGCCATATTGGTTTCTGCATTATCTATGTGAATGTTAAAATCTCCAGCAATAGCAAAACGGTCAAACTCTGAGGAAATTGTTGATAACAGTTCTGTAAAGTCTTCAGCAAAGGCTGGAGAGTATTTTGGAGGCCTGTATACAATGATAAGTAAAATGCGTGGAGCACCTTTTAACACAATACCCGGATATTCGAAAGACGGGTAATTCCCAAATGATATTTGCTTACATTGATAGACAGCTTTAAAAAGAGCAGCTAAACCTCCACCTCTTCTTACAGCTCTGCAGACACTCATAAAAGTAAAGTTAGGAGGGGCCGTTTCATTGAGGACTGTTGCACTGCAGCTGTCTTCTAGCCAAGTTTCATTTAGCAACATAAAATCCAGGTTGTATATGGTTATTAAGTCGTTGACTAGAAGTGATTTATTTTTAAGTGAGCGGATGTTTAAAAGTGCTAACTTAACAGTCTTACTTTTTGTCCCCAAAGAAATCTTGGTTTGGCGTGTAATAGGCACCAGATTAAATGGGTTTGCGGTACAGCTTTTGAGGGCCTTAGACTTTCTATCATGTAATCGAACAGCAATAGAGAAAGATAAAGATACAGGCACACTGGGTTCCCGCTTGTTCTGTAAACATTTGAGAAAGTTATTATCATAGCGGGGACCCGACACATATCAATGAGAGCTGGTATCAGTTGTTTTTGGTTCACCTCGAGCCGATGGAGGAGGGTGTGTGCCCTGGCGCTGTGGCAGAGGCCGAAGAGCTCACGCAGGAGGAGGGGGAGGGCGAGCTGGGCCTCCGGGCTTTGGTGGTTGTGGGGCCTGCCGTTTTTTGGTTGGTATCTGGGGGCTTGCAGCAAAAGAGTGGGATAGTCTAGTTCCAGCATACACCAGTTGTTCCATTTTCTCTGAGAAGCACAGAAGTGGAGATGCTGGAGAGATGGAGAAACTGTCTGGTGAGAGGGGCTGTTGCTCTGGTGTTATTGGAGGCTGTAATATGCTGTCCTGGTTTCCCTCGCTGTTTTCCAGAAAGTCGTCCTTGGGTGCTGAATCTTGGAGCAGTGCTAGTATGTCACAGTCTGTCTGTGGTGAGATCAGGTTTGCGAACACAGGGACCTTGTGCTCCGGCACCTAGCTCGTCTGGGCCTTCGGGTCAACTGGGAGAAGAGCAAACTTTGCCCCGTGCAGAGGATCTCTTTTCTCGGTATGGACATCGACTCGGTCGCCATGTCCGCGCAGCTTACGAGCGAGCGCGCGCAGTCACTGCTGACTTGTCTGAGAAAAATTCAGGCTGCGGTGACGCCGCTCGGATTGCTTCATATGAGACCGCTTCAGCTTTGGCTTCGCGACCGAGTCCCGAGGTGGGCATGGCAACAAGGCACGCTCCGAGTACCAGTTACTCCGACCTGCCGTCAGACCTTCACCCCGTGGTTGAACCTCCGTTTTCTCAGGGCTGGTGTCCCCCTGGAACGAGTTTCCCGGCAGGTTGTTGTCTCAACAGATGCCTCCACCACGGGCTGGGGCGCCATGTGCAATGGACATGCTGCCGCGGGCTCCTGGACAGGACCCCAGCGCCTATGGCATGTCAATTGCCTCGAGTTGCTGGCAGTACGCCTTGCCCTGCACCGCTTCCGAGCGCTGCTCATGGGTCAACACGTACTAGTCCAATCAGACAATACCGCCACTGTAGCGTACATGAACCATCAAGGTGGTCTACGCTCCCGCCGTATGTCGCAACTCGCTCGCCACCTCCTCTTATGGAGTCAGAGGCATCTGAGGTCCCTTCGAGCCATTTACATTCCCGGAGCCCTGAACCGTGCAGCCGACGAGCTGTCATGGCTTCAGCCCCTCCCTGGAGAATGGCGACTCCATCCCCAGTCGGTCCTGCTGATTTGGGACCAGTTCGGGGACGCACAGATAGATCTGTTTGCCTCCCACGACTCGACCCATTGCGCCCAGTATTATTCCCTGACCGAGGGCACGCTCGGCACGGATGCTCTGGCGCACAGCTGGCCGCGGGGCCGCAAATATGCGTTTCCCCCAGTGAGCCTTCTTGCGCAGGTCTTGCGCAAGGTCATGGAGGACGAGGAGCAGGTCCTTCTGGTTGCGCCGTACTGGCCCACCCGGACTTGGTTCTCTGAACTAGTGCTCCTCGCGACAGCACCTCCTTGGCCAATTCCTCTGAGGAAGGACCTCCTTTCTCAGAGACGGGGCACCCTGTGGCACCCTCGTCCCGATCTCTGGAACCTCCACGTGTGGCTCCTGGACGGGACGAGGCAGGTTTGAGTACCCTACCAACTACGGTGGTGGCTACCATCACTTCCCGCTAGAGCGTCGTCCACTAGGCACGCCTACGCGTTGAAGTGGAACCTCTTCGTCAACTGGTGCTCTTCTCGCCGAGAAGACCCCCGGTGGTGTTCGATCAGTTTCGTGCTTTCCTTCCTTCAAGATGGGTTGGAGCGAAGGCTGTCTCCCTCCACCCTCAAAGTTTATGTTGCCGCTATTTCCGCACACCACGACTTAGTGGAAGGTAAGTCCGTAGGGAAGCACGACCTGATCGTCAGGTTCCTGAGGGGGGCGAGGAGGCTGAATCCTCCTCGTTCTCCTCTCGTTCCCTCTTGGGACCTCTCAGTGGTTTTAAGTGCCCTGCAGAGTGCTCCCTTTGAGCCTCTGCAATCAGTGGAGCTTAAGTTCCTGTCAATGAAGACAGCGCTCCTGGTTGCATTGGCCTCTCTCAAGAGGGTCGGGGACCTGCACGCATTCTCCATTGACGAAGCGTGCCTGGAATTCGGGCCGGCTTACTCTCACGTGATCCTGAGACCCCGGCTTGGATATGTGCCCAAGGTTCCTACCACTCCCTTCCGGGACCAGTTGGTGAACCTGCAAGCGCTGCCCTCGGAGGAGGCAGACCCAGCCTTGGCACTGCTCTGTCCAGTACGCGCTCTCCGCACCTATGTAGACAGGACGCAGTGTTTCAGGACCTCAGACCAGCTCTTTGTCTGTTATGGTGGGAAGCTGAAGGGAAAGGCTCTCTCAAAGCAGAGGTTGTCTCACTGGATAGTGGACACCATTGCTTTGGCATACCAGCAGCAAGGTCGACCCGGAGTGTGGCATCCTCTTGGGCTCTAGCGCATGGCGCCTCGCTAACAGACATCTGCAGAGCTGCAGGCTGGGCAACACCGAACACATTCGCCAGATTCTACAATCTCCGAGTGGAGCCAGTGTCCTCTTATGTACTCGCTTCAACTAGCTAGTACCGGACCCGCTCAGATGTCTTCGCTTGCTCGCCATTCCACTCCACGGACAGGATACGTGCGATATTCTGCTCAGGTGAGCTTCTCCGCAAGCCCTGAGTTCCTCCAGCACCCCTGATGCTAGCGCCAGTGTCTATTGCCTGGGCGTCGGCTAGGTGCCTCCCGTGTGCATGGTCCCTCCCCGGAGCTACCCCCACACGTGTATTTCCACTGTAAGCCTCTCTGAGCATGTGTCTTTCCCTTGGCAAGCCACCTTGCCACCCCTGAGGTTGAAATATTCCACCTGCGGCTGGACACCTCAGTGTTTCTCCATATGTTTCCTTCGGGTCATATGTGTATTTCCAAATGCCCCCCCCCCCCCTCTGGGTTGGTGTTAATTGCATATTTCCTCTAAAGCTATGGGATATGCTTCCCAGTGTACCTTGGTATTCCTGTGATAAATAGGAGTCCTTCGTCCAAAGTCTCTCGAGGGCTCAGATTTACGCAGGGCACTGGAAGACAGCTGTGAAGGTGGCGTGATTAGACTGGTAACCCCATTCGTCGTCATCCGACGTAACTCGGAGTGACAACGAAAGGGAACGTCTCGGTTACGTATGTAACCCTCGTTCCCTGAGTAGGGAACGGAGACGTTACGTCTTCCTGCCACTTCCGCTGTACCGCGGGGATCGCCTGAGTTCAGTCTTGGCTCCTCAGCGAAGAAACATAACTGCATGTTGCCGGCGTCCTCCTTTTATACCCACGAGGTGGGGCGGAGTTATGTCATACAAATTCCGTAGACCCATGGCATTTCTTTGCCATTGGCTCGTTTTTAAATACTCGAAGCTGATAGGCTTTCTAAGTGAAACCCCATTCGTCGTCATCCGACGTAACGTCTCCGTTCCCTACTCAGGTAACGAGGGTTACATACGTAACCGAGACGTTTTCTGCCCAACTCCATGAAATTCAACAGTGCTAAAGGATGATCACCTAAGGTGACTATATACTACAAGTGCTGCTTTTGAGGCATTAAGGCGCAGTTTGTCTGAGCAACTTGTATTCTTATGAATGCATCTGAATTGATCTGAATAATTTGATGAGATTATGCATGACAGTTAGTGCAAAAAGGCCACATCATTACATATCTCAACAACTTGTTTTAAGCAAATGGGTACAAACAATTATAATTGACATTATACAGTGATATACGTTATTAATCTGTTGACTAATATTCTTTAATTAAGTTATTTTATTAAATATGTTGTAGCGAATTTGACCGTTGTTAAATGTTTGTTGGTTTTTTCAGGTTGTAGCCTTAGTAAAATGATCCTGAATATGGCAAGATGAAGGGATGAAACATAAATTCTGGCAAGATTTTCACTACTGTTACTGTTATATAATTAACAGATTGTTTATACTGGTTTGTATAGGCCGTAAATAGTGAAAAATTTCACCATGTATCCAAATGGATCTGTCTTCTCACTTCTTGACTTTGCACTCTTTGGAACTGCCTGAGATGAACATTTACCCTGCATTGATATTTGGAGAAGCAACATACTTATCATACTTATTAGTGGGTGCTTGCCAAAGCCAAGGCACTCATTATTGTTATTGCTCCTACTTATATTCTTCTTCTTCTTCTCTATTCCGCCAAAATTTTGCTACTCCTCCCGCAGCTTTTGTCACAGACCCACATGAAATCGTGCGGATTATTCGGGAATGGTGTGCTATTACTTTTATAAGCGATTAGGTGTCACGGGACACGTACAAAAAACGGAAAAGAACTCAAGTGCAAAAACAAGGAGGATTTAATAACAAAAAACAGTACAAACACAAATCAAAAACCCACGAGGGGGGAAAACATAATAAATGAACATGAACCAACACTGACTCTGAACATAAGCACATATACAAGGAACTGGGAGACGTATGACAACAAACCGACAAATACTGCATACAAGAGGAGACTTAAAAAGGGAACAAATCAAGAGGGGACAGGTGGAACAACTCAAACACTAATCAGGTAACGAGAGGGAGGGATCAACAATCACAACAGCACATGGCACAACATAACAAACACCCATGTGCAACAAGACAGGACAGACATGTGACATAACCCCCTCCCTACGGAGCGGCTCCCAGATGCTCCATCCGACCCAGGCGGGACAGGAGGGACAGGCCAGGGGGGGACAGGAGAGACAGACCAGGGCAAAACACAGTCCATCGGGTGGCCAGGGCGAAGCAGACAGTCCATCGGGCGGCCAGGGCGGAGCAGACAGTCCATCCGGCGGCCAGGGCGAAGGAGACAGTCCATTGGGCGGCCAGGGCGGTGAGGACCCCTCGGGCGGCCAGGGCGGTGAGGACCCCTCGGGCGGCCAGGGCGGTGAGGACCCCTCGGGCGGCCAGGGCGGTGAGGACCCCTCGGGCGGCCAGGGCGGTGAGGACCCCTCGGGCGGCCAGGGCGGTGAGGACCCCTCGGGCGGCCAGGGCGGAGACGGCCCCTCGGGCGGCCAGGGCGGAGACGGCCCCTCGGGCGGCCAGGGCGGTGAAGACCCCTCGGGAGGCCAGGGCACAGGAACAGCCACCGGCTCAGGAACAGCCACCGGCTCAGGAACAGCCACCGGCTCAGGAACAGCCACCGGCTCAGGAACAGCCACCGGCTCAGGAACAGACACCAAAACTGTAACAGCCACAAGAACAGACACAAACACAGAAACAAACACGGGCACTGGCTCTGCCTCCGGCTCAGGAACGGGCACTGGCTCTGCCTCCGGCTCAGGAACGGGCACTGGCTCTGCCTCCGGCTCAGGAACGGGCACTGGCTCTGCCTCCGGCTCAGGGACAGCAGACACGGGCTCCGGCTCAGGGACAGCAGACACGGGCATATTTAGGATCCGAGCCAGACGCTCCAGATAGTCCGTAACTGCCTTGGCGGCCACACAAATGGGCATTTCCGGATCTGTCTCAGACTGGGCAGACGTGACGTGAGCAGTCTCTCGCTGGGCAGACGGGACGTGAGCGGTCTCTCGCTGGGCAGACGGGACGTGAGCGGTCTCTCGCTGGGCAGACGGGACGTGAGCGGTCTCTCGCTGGGCAGACGGGACGTGAGCGGTCTCTCGCTGGGCAGACGGGACGTGAGCGGTCTCTCGCTGGGCAGACGTGACGTGAGCGGTCTCTCGCTGGGCAGACGGGACGTGAGCGGTCTCTCGCTGGGCAGACGGGCGCCTCCTCCTCCTCCGTCCATGACGGCGAGAAGCCAGCCCAGAACTGTCTTCCACCGGTCCAGGATCGAAGTGGGGCCAGGATGGAGAGTGATGTTGACCCTCCTCTCGACCACCTCCTCCTCCTTTACAACCTCCCCGGGTCCCACGAAAAATTACCTGGCGGGTCCCCCGAAAATCTCTCCTCCCCCGCTCCTTGGCTGGGGAATAGAAGTCGGAAAACCCCCCGCTGGAACCCAGGTTTGGCGGAGTCCTTCTGACACCGCCGATCGGAGAGAATTGGGTTGATCCAAATGTGGAAATGATGTAATCTGGGCAATCCAAGTCATCGTCATCCATATACTTCCAGAAAAAATCCTCCATGTTGCTGAGTTCTCAAATGGTCGGTTCGTTCTGTCACGGGACACGTATAAAAAACGGAAAAGAACTAAAGTGCAAAAACAAGGAGGATTTAATAACAAAAAACAGTACAAACACAAATCAAAAAACCACGAGGGGGGGGGGAAACATAATAAATGAACATGAACCAACACTGACTCTGAACATAAGCACATATACAAGGAACTGGGAGACGTATGACAACGAACCGACAAATACTGCATACAAGAGGAGACTTAAAAAGGGAACAAATCAAGAGGGGACAGGTGGAACAACTCAAACACTAATCAGGTAACGAGAGGGAGGGATCAACAATCACAACAGCACATGGCACAACATAACAAACACCCATGTGCAACACAAGACAGGACAGACATGTGACATCAGGGGTACGGTAAAAGTTGCACCCCTGGGGGGCAGGAGCTGCCCAAAATTTCCCCATTGACTTACTATGGTGTAGGACGGCCCATGAAATTTTACTCAGACGACCAATCAGTCTCTCAGGATCATTGTGAAGCTATCAAGCCACACCCTAGCAACCATTTAGAGCACCTTAGCAACAAGTTCCATAGCCTTCCATTGAAAGAGATCATGGGATATCTACGGAAAGAAGTGCCATAGAAATATGAGGGTGGTCTCGTTTGAATCAGAGCAGCAAACAGCCAACCATGAATCACCTCAACATTTCCTAGCCCCTCCCTAGCAACCATTGTTGAGCACCTTAGCAACCAAAATCCATAGAGGGATATCTTCCATTCTGAATGTCACAGAGGCATGGGAGTTGGTTTATATCATTCATACTGACAAGCAGCCTTTGAAGTTTCATGATTGATAGCTGCCTAGCCACTCCCTAGCAACCAAAGAGAGAACCCTGGCAACCATTCTGTAAGACCTATATCTCTCCCAGAACATCGTATAGAGATGGGGGTTGGCTCGTTTGTTTAGTTGTTATAACAAAGACATCTCGAACAATGTAATATTTGCATTAAAAATATCATAATTGAGCGAATGACACTTAATGGCAGTTGTCATAAACATGCATAAAACCTCCTTCATATTCATGACATGTGTCATGTCATGATTATGACGGTGTCATGTCAGTCTTATGCACACCCCTTCAAGTAAAGTGTTACCGTAAATTTTATGTAGTGGCAATTTTTTTATTTTAGTAATGTTGTGTTTTCTACTATAGAAATCACTAAAAGCAACTTGTAAACTTTTCATTGCCACAGATGACTACCACAATACACAAACACACACATTAAGAAAATATATTCAGGAATAAAGGTCACCAAAACCTCAAATGTTTCAGATATGTTCAAGCTGTATAGGTTTTGATCATTTAAAAACCTGTTTTACAATGGCAAATGTCTTGATTCATTTTCACTGCTTATCATTGATTGTGTGTCTGTCAACATTATACAAATAATAAGTCTAAATCTAGCCATTGTTTTCTTTTTCTTTTTCTTGGTTCTCTCAGTTTAAGGGAAAAAAATCAGACACTTTTATAACAACATCAATAGTCTCAATGGAGAAATAATCTGTCTAGTAGTTAGAGTTAGGGTTCATAATAATTTATTGTCACAATTTGTTCATATAATTCTCTTTATTTCATGACAAAGAAACTTTACTTTCATTCTCTCACCATGACTGACTATTGTAATGTAATATTAACTGCAGGTCTAATGACTGTTCTATATGAGGAAATAGAATCAGAAGCACTTTATTCATAAAGTAATAGTATGCAAATCCTAAAATCCAACATATATTCCACAATTATTTATTTATTTATTGCTAATTTATACTCACAGAAAAAAGGCCTAGTATAACAAGTATGCAAAGATAATAAGTTATTTAGATATGATTGTAATGCCTTCACAACAATTACAAAGAAATTGTTTATACCAAAAGATGATGTAATAAAATCATATTATTATTATTATTATTATTAAATTATCTGATGATACAGTTGTTTGGCAAATTAAAGTATTTTATTCCTGACCATATGCTTGAAATCTCTTATTTTCAAGCAGTGTTTGACATTAGTAGACATGTCAAACAATTAAACCTGTGTGCATTTACATCCAGAATACCACTTCAAGAAACTTGTATAATTATTTTTAAAAAATTACATTCAGTCATGATTTTTTTAACTGTTTTTAGCAACAAATGCATTTTTACCTTGACCAACTTTGTTGTTGTTTTTTCAAAACCAAAAAGAAAGCAATTCTAATTTCTTTAGTTTTCATTCCATAAATGACTGGATTGACAACTGGAAGGATTGTGTAAATCATCAAACCACAAATCCTCTGTGCACTGGAAGAGAAATTGGGGATCCTATATGATAATATAGCAACGGTTGTCACTATTTCAAAGAGAAAAAATATAGCGATTTGGGCCATGCATGTATTTACAGCCTTTACTTTTGAATCAGTGTGTGTTTGTTTTATACACGTGATGAGAATGTTCGTATAAGAGTACAGCTGGACAGAGACACTGGTTATTTGCATAAATGCTGTTATAGATAAGCCATAAATGTTGTTCATAGTGAAATCCCCTCCACACGAAAGCAAAAGCAAAGATGGGTTGTCACAGTACACGTTAGCAATGAAAGACTTACATTTCTCCATTCTAGACTGAAGGGAAAATAATACAAGTATCAAGACAAGGTCAAGGCTCCATGCCAGTGTTATGAGTCCACATATTCTGCAAGGAGTCATAATAGAATTGTATCTGAGTGGGTTGCATATTGCTATGTACCGGTCTATCGCCATGGCTGCCAGTAGAAAAAGTATTGCACCTCCATACATATGTACCAAAAAACCCTGAAGAACACACGTAGGGTAATACACATCATTTGTTTCTGTTATAATGTCCGCAAGCACCCTGGGCAGAGCAGAAGTGATTCCAATTAAATCGATTAGAGGGAGGCTGAACAGGATGTAGAACATCGGCTTGTGAAGGTTTCTTTGGGTGATTATCAGTCCAAGAATGCTTCCATTACAGAGCACAGAGAACACATAGATCAGAACTCCAGCGAAGAACACAGGATATGTTGCTTTGGGATGGACATCAAATTTGGCGATTTTAAGGTTGAATGAGAAAGTAGGATATGAAAGGTTTCCAGCCATTAAAAACCTTAATGGTGATGTAGAAGGTTCACCATTAAGAATTTAGCAAAAAAGGATCATATAATATTAAAGATTTGTTTATCTATATGCATACTTACCTTTGCAATGTATACCACAACAATCCTTAATTTGTATGCCCTGAATACATCTGCCATGCATACTGTAAGATATGGTGCAGTGTTGCCTTTTTATGCAGATCTATGATCACAAAAAAAAAAAAAAAAGTGGGACTTGAAGTCATAGTTCAATTGACGGCATTTTGAAGCCAGGTGGTGCCATTTCTGTGCCTAAAATAGATGTGCACTGCATTTCAACCCTGTTTCAGCTGCATTTCCCATTTTAGAATAGGGAAAAACCTTGTTTGAAAATGCTAATTTTCCTATTATTTCAATGGTCTTTAAACCCATAAACACAGTTTTTGAATAACAGAGAAGTGTTGCACATTATTAAAAAACAATGATACCACACATTATTTTTAACACTAAAGGCTGAAATACACTACAAAACTTTTGCCCAGATTCTTGGAGTCAAGGCTAGTTGCTGAAAGTCAGAGCAAGTCAGAGACATTTTAGTTTTATCCAGTCAGAAGATGTCAAACATGTTTTGTTTTTTTTAAATATGTTTTCATTTGTCACTAATCTCCTAGCAACAATGCACGTTTCTACTTGAGTTTGTGTTCGGAACGACTTAAAAGTCTGTAGTGTGTGATTGGATTGTATGAACGATTCTCTTTTTGGTAACACTTTATTTTGACGGTCCCTTTTGAACATTCTGGTGACTGTAAGTTACTTTGCAACTACATGTCAACTAACGCACATTAGAGTATTAGTGTACTGTCTGCTTAATATCTGACTCTTTATTGTGATGGTCCTCCAACAGACAGTCTACTGACTATAAGTAACTATGCAACTACATGTCAACTTATTCTAACCCTAACCCTACCAGTCTACTAATACTCTACTAACACTCTAATGTTACTTATAGTCAATAGAATGTGTTAAAGGGACCATCCAAATGAAGTGAAACCCTCTTTTTTTCTGTAACTGTTTGCAAAGTTGTCAAGTGAATGATGCAGTCTTTTAATATTTGTTCAGATTTTAAGTCATGTAGCATTTTCCAGACTTAAAGGGTTAGTTTACCCAAAAATGTAAATTCTGTCAGTAATCACTCACCCTCATGTTGTTCCAACCCCGTAAGACTTCCGTTCATCTTCAGAACACAAATTAAGATATTTTTAATTAAATCTGAGAGCTGGATCACTCCTCCATAGGCTTCTAAGGGATCAAAACTTGCTGGCCCAGAAAATTAGAAAAAACAATTTTTAAAATACTCCAAGTCACTACAGCGGCTCAACCATAAGTTTATAAAGCGACAAGAATACTTTTTGTGCACAACAAAAAACAAAATAACAACTTTATTCAACTATTCATCTTCTTCTCTGTTGGCCTCTGATTGAGTTTACGTAGTGTAACAGCGTAGCGCTTCTGTGTTGTACGTCACACCTAGGCTCACTATTGGCCGACGGTCATATGTGTGATGTGTGTGACGTACAACACCTTTAAGGTGTAAGTGTTTTGTTGTTGATGTAAGATATCTCCTTCTTTCGGTTAAAACCAAAACTGAGGCAACTACAATGTCTTAATTGTGCTAGTATCAACTAAAAAGGTAGCCTGACTTCGTCATACTCATATTCTAGTCAGAATGTGAGTCTGATACTTCTCCATAGGGCTTTGATTATGAGGCATGTCTTAACCGAACCAGGAAAAAAAAACTCTGCAGTCAATTGGTTAGACCTACAACCAATCAGAGCAAGCAAACGGCAAGTAAGGACGGCAAACACATCTTTATGATGGACAAATGCCTTGATTGCAGTTCTCTGTTCGTCTTTCAAAATTAATCCGCTGTCGATTTCTTTTACAACAGACACGATAGCGGAATCTATACATCTCAATTCTCCAGCTGCAGTCATCTTTGTTGTAAACCAGTTCAAACCAAGCACTCTTTGATGACGTGATGAATACCTAACTGCAGATTATCTGTCCATCATCGTTTAAAGCCCGCCCTGGCAATTTGATTGGCCCAACGATTTCTGAACCGATCATAATTACTCCTCAATGGATCGAGTCCAGACCGAACTTCCCAATAAAAAAATGTTGTGGGCGGGGTTCGGGCTGGCATCCAGGCAACTAAAAAGGGACAATCAACACAGAATATGCTATTACTACACCATTATACGGTGGAACCGTCCAACGAATTGGGATCCCTAACAAAGTGCCATTATTGCTGTTCCTTCCAGCGCCCTCCTAATCCCCCTGCACCCCCTGGGGTGGAAGATGGGACAGGGCGTACGCCGAGAAAGTGATCACTGCTATTCCGCATGACCCATTCAGTGAGACTATTGGATAACACTAGGAAAGTGTGCCCCTTCAAATTGTGGAAAAGGACCTTGTGGAATCCACATCATACCCATAGGGAGGTATCATGTGGGAATTACACATATGGTCTGGCCTTTAGGGCAGTGTGACATATAGAATGTCTCTAAAGGGTAGCTCCGGACTAGTTAGGGGGGAGTGAACACCGGCAGGGACAGCAGAGAGGACTCTGCCAAGGGAAAGGCATGGGCTCGCCGTCAGGGAAGCCTTACCGTGGAAGAATACACATATGGGATCACCGTAGGGATCACAACATACAGGTCCTTCTAAAAAATTAGCATATTGTGATAAAGTTCATTATTTTCCATAATGTAATGATACAAATTAAACTTTCATATGTTTTAGATTTATTGCACACCAACTGAAATATTTCAGGTGTTTTATTTTTTTAATACTGATGATTTTGGCATACAGCTCATGAAAACCTCAAAAAATTAGCATATCATGAAAAGGTTCTCTAAACGAGCTATTAACCTAATCATCTGAATCAACTAATTAACTCTAAACACCTGCAAAAGATTCCTGAGGCTTTTAAAAACTCCCAGCCTGTTTGATTACTCAAAACCGCAATCATGGGTAAGACTGCCGACCTGACTGCTGTCCAGAAGGCCATCATTGACACCCTCAAGCAAGAGGGTAAGAAACAGAAAGAAATTTATGAACAAATAGGCTGTTCCCAGAGTACTGTATCAAGGCACCTCAGTGGGAAGTCTGTGGGAAGGAAAAAGTGTGGCAAAAAACACTGCTCAACGAGAAGAGGTGACCGGACCCTGAGGAAGATTGTGGAGAAGGACCGATTCCAGACCTTGGGGGACCTGCGGAAGCAGTGGACTGAGTCTGGAGTAGAAACATCCAGAGCCACTGTGCACAGGAGTGCATGGGCTACAGGTGCCGCATTCCCTAGGTCAAGCCACTTTTGAACCAGAAACAGCAGCAGAAGCGCCTGACCTGGGCTACAGAGAAGCAGCACTGGACTGTTGCTCAGTGGTTGCATGTCATTCGGAAATCAAGGTGCCAGAGTCTGGAGGAAGACTGGGGAGAAGGAAATGCCAAAATGCCTGAAGTCCAGTATCAAGTATCCACAGTCAGTGATGGTCTGGGGTGCCATGTCAGCTGCTGGTGTTGGTCCACTGTTTTATCAAGGGCAGGGTCAATGCAGCTAGCTATCAGGAGATTTTGCAGCACTTCATGCTTCCATCTGCTGTAAAGCTTTATGGAGATGACGATTTCATTTTTCAGCATGACCTGGCACCTGCTCACAGTGCCAAAACCACTGGTAAATGGTTTACTGATCATGGTATTACTGTGCTCAATTGGCCTGCCAACTCTCCTGACCTGAACCCCATAGAAAATCTGTGGGATGTTGTGAAGACAAAGTTGAGAGACGCAAGATGCAACACTCTGGATGAGCGAAACGATTACTCATTTCAAAAATAAATAAAAAACTTTAAGTTTCATAAGCACAAATGCTCACCTTACTTTGTTCTGTGATGCGTGCCACCCAGCTAACAATTTTACGTTCTGGGAACGTTAGTTTTTGGTTCCCAGAACGTTCCCTATTGGTGATCCAGGAAAGTTTTCTTAACGTAAATAGAACGTTCCCTTAAGGTTAGGGGAACGTTCTGGAAACTTTATGGGAACATTCCCGGAACGTTCCCGCAACGTTCAGGGTTTTTGGTTAAAGTAAAGTTTCCAGAACGTTCTCCTAACCTTAAGCATGTTGCAGGAACGTTTTCGGAACGTCACAGTAGGTTCCCGGAACGTTCCCTTAACCTTAAGGGAACGTTCTATTTACGTTAAGAAAACTTTCCTGGATAACCAATAGGGAACGTTCCCAGAAGGTTCTCTGAAGGTTCCCAGAACGTTCTCCTAACCTCTACATTCTGATGTCTGAACATAAATAATAAGTCAACAAGCCACTTCTACATAATTTATTGTTCAGAAAACATACAATCTCAATCTTTGAAATGAGATATGAACATATATTAAAGAACAATTTATTCATATATCAAACAATTCATATCAAACAAAATTTACATAAATCTACATTTTAAATTTACATTTACATACGGTGAACATGAAACTGGGATATGGTGAACATGAAACAGTGACCGGTGAACATGAAACCCGTGAACTTCAATGTCTTCACTTCACCATCAGCTGTAAATCAAAAATAAAGGGGGAAAAAAAAAGGCATGAGTCAGATAGAAATTATAGGCCTAAAAAAAATGAATT